>JAAGEH010000307.1:68696690-68889190 GCA_011751065.1 Lasiurus cinereus
TTTCTTTCTTTCTTTCTTTCTTTCTTTCTTTCTTTCTTTCTTTCTTTTTTAAATATATTTTTATTGATTTTTTTTTTTACAGAAAGGAAGGGAGAAGGATAGAGAGTCAGAAACATCTATGGGAGAGAAACATTGATCAGCTGCCTCCTGCACGCCCCCTACTGGGATGTGCTCCAAATCAAAGTACATGCCCTTGACCAGAATCAAACCTGGGACCTAGGCGTCTGCAGGATGATGCTCTATCCACTGAGTCAAACCGGTTAGGGCCTGATTCTTTTCTTTAAAAACATCTTGCCTCTGTAGGCTAGAAATAAACTTATAAGAACAAAAAATATTTGAGTCCCAATTTCAATGTCTAATAGTTATGAGTCCCAGTTTCAATGTCAAACAGTTCCTTATGTGTACACATCATTAATGGTATCTGGGTAGTGGACAAATGGTGGCAATGCAGGTCCCACCCTCTCTGGTTTTGTCCTAGGCATCCTGTAGTGATGCACAGCTGCTGACTACTAGCATGGTAAGGCTTGTCAATGTCTTCCATCTCTGGATTGATTCTCCTTTTGTCTTCATGGTTGGAGCAGACCTGTTAGTTCCAATCTGTTGCTGGAGTCCACTTAGTCTTGGAGGTGTTTTCTGAAAGTATATAAATACATTGTCGACCAAAAGTTCATAAGGAATCTTTTATATAAAATTGACTTGGAGTCCTTTTTATTTTTGCCCATCTGATTTTCCTTTGGCTTATTTTGGCACCATGTGTGTTTTTCATGGGTGTCTTGCTGTTAGCATTACAAATGAAAATTAATTTTCTAAAGTGAAAATTTTCTAGATGTAATTTATTTACCAGATATTTTTCCTTACATGATATTATCCTACTATCTCCTTTATTTTTGGTTAATGGAGACTTTTATAAAATTTTTAATGCAATCTTAATAACTTTAAATTTTAATTTTTTTAAATTGTTTTATTAATGTTACATGTATACATATCTTTCAATTGCCCCTCCCCAGGTATACCCTAACCCCCCAGGGTCTTGTGTCCATTTGTTATGCTTATATGCATGCATACAAGTCCTTTGGTTGATCTCTTATCTGCCCCACCTCTTCTTAACCTTCCTGCTGTAATTTGACAGTTTTTTTATGCTTTACTGCCTCTGTACCTATCTTTTTGTTCATCAGTTTATAATGTTCTTTATTACCCACAAATGAGTGAGATCATGTGGTGTTTCTCCTTCATTGACTGGCTTATTTTACTTAGCACAAGGCTCTCCAGTTCCATCCAGGTTGCTGCAAATGGTAAGAATTCTTTCTTTTTTATGGCAGCATAGAATTCCATTATGTAGATGTACCATAGTTTTCTGATCCACTCATCTACTGATGGGCACGTAGGCTGTTTCCAAATGGTAGCTATTGTAAATAGTGCTGCTATGAACATAGGGGTGCATAAATCCTTTCTGATTGGTATTTCTAATTTCTTAGGATATATTCCTAAGAGTGGAATTGCTAGATTGAATGGGAGTTCCATTTTTAGTTTTTGAGGAAACTCCATACTGTTCTCCACAGTGGCTGCACCAGTCTGCATTCCCACCAATAGTACACAAGGGTTCCTTTTTCTCTGCATCCTCGCCAACACTTGTCATTTGTTGATTTGTTGATGATAGCCATTCTGACAGGTGTGAGATGGTATCACATTGTCGTTTTGATTTGCATCTCTTGAATAATTAGTGACTTTGAAAATGTTTTCATGTGTCTCTTGGCCTTTCTTCTGTCATCTTTTGAAAAAGTTCTATTTAGGTCCGTTACCCATTTTTTTTATTGGATCATTTATCTTCCTTTTATTAAGTTTATAAGTTGGCTGTAGATGATGGAGATTAAACCTTTATCAGTGCTAACATTTGCAAATATGTTCTCCCATACAGTGGTCTTTCTTGTTGTTTTGTTGATGGTTTCTTTTGCTGTGAAAAGCTTTTTATTTTGATGTAGTCCCATTTGTTTATTTTCTCTTTAGCTTCCAATGCCCTTGGAGCAGTATTAGTGCAGAAGTTCTTTTAGCGTATGTCTGAGATTGTGCTGCCTGTGGATTCCTCTAGTATTTTTATGGTTTCCCTTCTAATGTTTAAGTCCTGTATCCATTTTGAGTTTATTTTTGTATTTGGTGTAAGTTGGTGATCTAGTTTCATTTTTCTGCATGTATCTGTCCAATTTTCCCAACACCATTTATTGAAGAGGCTATCTTGGCTCCATTGTATGTTCATGCCTCCTTTGTCAAATATTAGTTGAGTATAGTGGTTTGGGTGGATATCTGGATTCTCTATTCTATTCCATTGGTCTATATATCTGTTCTTGTGCCAGTATCAGGCTGTTTTGTGAACAGTTGCTTTGTAATATAGCTTGAAATCTGGAATTGAGATTCCACCTACTTTATTCTTCTTTCTCAGAATTGCTGTGGCTATTAGAGGTCTTTTTTTTTTGTTCCAGATGAATCTTTGAAGAGTTCTTTCTAGGTCTGTGAAATACATCATTGGTATTTTAATGGGTAGTGCATTGAATCTATAGATTGCTTTGGGTAGAATCTTTGAAGAGTTCTTTCTAGGTCTGTGAAATACATCATTGGTATTTTAATGGGTAGTGCATTGAATCTATAGATTGCTTTGGGTAGTATGGACATTTTAATGATGTTGATTCTCCCAATCCATGAGCATGGTATGCTCTTCCATCTGTTTACGATTTCCGTTATCTCTTTTTTTCAGTGTCCTGTAGTTTTCTGAGTATAGGTCTTTTAACTCCTTAGTTAGGTTTATTCCTAGCTATCTTAATTTTTTTGGTGCGATGGTAAATGGGATTGCTTTTTGAGTCTCTCTTTCTGTAATTTCACTATTAGTGTATAGAAATGCCACAGATTTCTTGACATTAATTTTGTATCCTGCTACATTGCCGAATTCATTTATTAAGTCAATTAGTTTTGGGATGGAGTCCTTGGGGATTTTTATGTACAGTATCATGTCATCTGAAAATAAGAACAGCTTTACTTCTTCTTTTCTAATTTGGATGCGTTTTATTTCTTCTTCTTGTCTAATTGCAATGACTAATACTTCTAGTACTATGTCGAATAGGAGAGGAGAGAGTGGGCATCCCTGCCTTGTACCTGTTCTTAGGGGAAATGGTTTTAGTTTTTGTCCATTGAGTATGATGTTAGCTGTGGGTTTATCATATATGGCTTTTATGATGTTGAGGTATGATCCTTCTTTTCCCACCTTGCTGAGAGTTTTTATCAAGAAAGGGTGTTGGATTTTGTCAAAAGCTTTTTTCTGCATCAATTGATATGACTATGTGATTTTTATCTCTCAATTTGTTTATGTGATGTATCACTTTTATTGATTTGCGGATATTGTACCATCCTTGCATTCCTGGGATAAATCCTACTTGGTTATGGTGTATGATCTTTCTGATGTGCTACTGGATCCGATTTGCTATAATTTTGTTGAGGATTTTGGCATCTATGTTCATGAGAGTTACTGGCCTATAATTCTCTTTCATTGTGTTGTCTTTATCTGGTTTTGGTATTAGGGTGATGCTGGCTTCATAGAAGGTGTTTAGAATTGTTCCTTCTTCTTGAATATTTTTGAAAAGTATGAGGAGGATAGGTTTTAATTCTTCCTTGAATGTTTGGTAAAACTATCCTGTGTAGCCATCTCGCCCCAGGCTTTTGTTTGCTGGAAGCTTTTTGATGACTGCTTCAATTTCTTCCATAGTTATTGGACTATTGAGATGTTTAGGTTCTTCCTGATTGAGTTTTGGAAGGTTATATTTTTCTAGGAATATGTCCATGTCTTGCAGGTTGTCCCATTTGTTGGAATAAAGTTGTTCATAGTATTTTTTAACAATACTTTGTATTTTGGCAGGAGCTGTTATTATTTCTCCTCTTTCATTTCTGATTTTGTTTATTTGGGTCTTCTTTCTTTGTTTCTTGGTGAGCCTGGCTAGAGGTCCATCAATCTTGTTTATCCTTTCAAAGAACCAGCTCTTGGTTTTGTTGATCTTTTGAATTGTTTCTTTGGCCTCCATGTTGTTTATCTCCACTCTGATCTTTACTATTTTCTTTCTTCTGCTTACACTGAGCTTTTTATGTTTCTCTCTTTCTAGCTTTTTGAGTTGGAGGGTTAGGTAATTTATTACTATTGTTTCCTGTTTTTTGCAGTAGGCTTGTAGAGCTATGAACTTCCCTGTCAAGACTGCTTTTACTGTGTCCCATAAATTTGGTATTGTTGTGTTGTCATTGTCATTTGTTGCCATGATGTTCTTTATTTTTTCCTTGATCTCTCTGGTTACCCAGTCATTGTTTAATAGCATGCTGTTTAGTCTCCATGTGCTTGATTTCTTTATATTGTTTGTATTGTAGTTGATTTCCAGTTTTATGCCACTCTGGTCTGAGAAAATGCTTGATATGATTTCTATCTTCTTGAATTTGAAGAGACTTTTCTTATGACCCCACCTATGGTCTATTTTTGAAAATGACCCATGTGCACTGGAGAAAAATGTATATTCTGTGGCTTTGTGGTGAAATTTTCTGAAGATGTCAATTAATTCCATCTGGTCTAGTGAGTCATTTAGGATTGATGTTTCTTTGCTGATTTTTAAATTTTAATTTTTTTGCACACAAATATACCTGCTTTATGCTCATTGCATGTTAAGCAATTTTACCATGAGATGAACTACCAATAGAAATTTTAGTTAATACTTTTGAAACAGCTTTTTGTATAGTACAATTAAATTTTTTGGGGTATTCATTTATTTCCATTTGCCAATTCAAATTCATCTGAAAGCTTGATTACTCTTTTACTGTCAAATTTAATACTCTACCAACAATTTTAGATTACTGTGGAAATGTTTATTTGCATTCTTGAGTAGGCACTGAGCATTCCTAGTGCTAGGCTGAATTTAGATATAGGGCAGCTGCTGATGGCAAGTTTCTGTCTGTTACCTGGGTCCAAATCTGAGTTGGGCCCAGTCTCTGCCTGTTACCTGGGTCCCGATATGTGCTGAGCATGGGAAGCGAAGTAGCCATGGGGGCAGGAGACCTCCCTCAGAAGGGGGAGGGTTCAGACTCCTGCAAGGTTGAGGGGGAAGGTGATGAGGGTCTGTGCCCCACCTCTGTTGACCCCAAAGTTTTCCCCGGATAGCCCCTCTGCGACTGTGCCTGTCTTAGTTTGTTCCTTCCTTGAGGAATCTTACCTGTCTCTGACTAACCAGTCATTTTCCAGGGCCAAGCAGGGTGTTGTGAAGTTTAGTTCTGTCTCCATGATAGCCTATACCCCTGTGGCCTCCATGCTCAGCACCTGCCTTGGGATCCCCTCACCTACTGGCAGGGCGTGGCACTGATCACATTCTTGGGTAATTCAGGTTCCTTCTCCAGGGAGGGTCCAGTTCACACCATTTGGCAAGAGACAAATCCATTATACCAGCCACCTTGAGGCTTCAACCTCAGCATGAATAGAATGCTCAGGTTACAGCTGAGGGCAATTGGATTAGGAGAAGAGGGTCTGTCTTGGCAAAAGAGGTAAGATGGGTCAGTATAGAATGCTCAAGTGCCTTCCCAGTGCCTTAATCCCTTCTGAAATGGATGAAATCCTTTCATGTCCTTTTTTTAAAATGCTGCTCAACATTCAAAGAATTAGTTTGTAATTTTGTTTGGGATAGTTGTACAATATGCTGTTGTGAAATATCAAAAATTAAATGACATTGTAGAATAATATCATGTAAGGATATTCTTTGCTCTAGGCCATGGCAATTCAATTTCAAAGTGGTTGTCAATTTTTTTTTTGTAAACTCATATAAACTTTTTCAGGGAGGCAAAAACAAAGATTACTTACCTTAGCTCAAGAGGCCAAATATATTGAGTTTCAATTACAATCCTTATTACATTTGAAGGAAACTTCTCTTTATTTCATTCCAAAATGATTTTCATGCTACAGAGTTTCATTTAAAAGTCTTTGTCACATGAAACAATTTCTCTTAATGTGATGGTGACCACTATATGGATTAGATTTAATGTTTTATTATAATAATTAAAAAAAAATTTACATGTGTCCTTATTCTCCCATTAACCTCTGCTCCCTCTCATGCCCCAACCCCAGTTGTCTGTGTCTAATGATTATATGCATATGCATGTACTAAAGTCCCTCTGTTGATCTCTCCCCCTTACTCCCACCAACCCCTACTTTCCCCGAGGTTTGATGTTTTGATCAATGTTTCTCATTCTCTGGATCTGATCTTGATCATCAGTCTATGTCATTCATTATATTCCACAGATGAGTGAGATCATGTGATATTTATCTTTCTCTGCCTGGCTTATTTCACTAAGCATAATGCTTTCCATCTCCATCCATGTTGTTGCAAATGGTAGGAGCTCATTTTTTTACCACAGCTAATATTCCATGATGTACATGTACTACTGTTTTTTAAACCATTTATCTGCTGATGGGCATATAGGCTGTTTCCAAATCATAGTTATGGTGAATTGTGCTGCTGTGAACATAGGGGTGCATATATCCTTTCTGATTAGAATTTTTAATTTATTGGGATATATTTCTAAAAGTAGGATCACTGGGTCAAATGGGAGTTCCATTTTTAGTTTTTTGAGGAAACTCCATACTGTTCTCCACAGTGGCTACACCAGTCTGCATTCCCACCAGCAGTGCACGAGGGTTCATTTTTCTCTGCATCCTCAGTAACACTTGTCGTTTGTTGATATGTTGATGATTGCCATTCTGACAGGTGTGAGATGGTACTGCATTGTTGTTTTGATTTGCATCTCTCAGATGATTAGTGACTTTAAGCAGGTTTTCATATGTGTTTTGGCCTTTCTTCTGTCTTTTTTCGAGAAGTGCCTATTTAGATCAGTTGCCCATTTTTTGATTCTATTATTTATCTTCTTTTTGAGAAATTGTATGAGTTTCCTGTAAATGTTGGAGATTAAACCCTTATCATTGATATCATTGGCAAATATGTTCTCCCATGCAGTGAGCTTTCTTGTTGTTTTATTGATGGTTTCCTTTGGTGTGCAAAAGCTTTTGATTTTGAAGTAGTTCTATTTGTTTATTTTTTTCTTTAGTTTCCATTGCCCTAGAAGCTTTACCAGTGAAGAAGTTCCTTTGGCATATGTTGGAGATTTTGCTGCCTGTGGATTCCTCTATTTTTATGGTTTTCCATCTTATGTTTAAGTCTTTTATCCATATTGAGTTTGTGTGTGTGTGGGGGGGGTGGTGTATGTTGGTGGTTTAGTTTATTTATTTATTTTTTTGCATTTATTGAAGAGACTGTCTTGACTCCATTGTATGTTCATGCCTCCTTTGTCAAATATTAATTGGGTATAGTGGTTTGGGTGGATTTCTGGGTTCTCTATTTTATTCCCTTGATCTATGTGTCTGTTCTTGTGTCAGTACCAGGCAGTTTTGAGAATAGTAGCTTTAAAATGCAGCTTGATATCTGGTATTGAGATCCCACTTACTTTGTTCTTCTTCCTCAGGATTGCTACAGCTATTTGGGGTCTTTTTTTATTCCAGATGACTTTTTGGAAAGTTCCTTCTAGGTCCGTGAAGTCTTTGGTATTTTAATGGGGATAGCATTGAATCTATAGATTGCTTTGGGTAGAATGGACATTTTGATGATATTGATTCTCCCAGTTCATGAACATGGTATGTCCTTCCATCCGTTTATGTCTTTTTTTAGTGTTTGTCTATCTCTTTTTTCAGTGTCATGTAGTTTTCCACCTATAGATCTTTTACCTCCTTAGTTAAGTTTATTCCTAGGTATTTTAATTTTTTTGGTGTGATGGTAAATGGTATTGCTTTTTTAGTTTCTCTTTCTGTAGCTTCATTATTAGTATGTAGAAATGTCATAGATTTCTTGGTGTTAATTTCGTATCCTGCTACATTGCTGAATTCATTTATCTTGTCTAGTAATTTTTTGATGGAGTATTTAGCGTTTTCTATGTACAGTATCATGTCATCTGCAAATAAGGACAGCTTTACTTATTTTTCTATTTGGATGCCTTCTATTTCCTTTACTTGTCTGATAGTAATGTCTAGTACTTCCAGAACTATGTTGAATAGGAGAGGTGAGAGTGGGCATCCCTGTCTTGTTCCTGTTCTTAGGGGAAATGGTTTTAGTTTTTGCTCATTGAGTATGATGTTGGCTGTGGGTTTGTCATATATGGCTTTTATTATGTTGAGGTATGATCTTTCTATTCCCACCTAGCTAAGAGTTTTTATCAAAAAAGGTTGTTAGATTTTGTTAAATGCTTTTTCTGCATCAATTGATATGACTATGTGATTTTTATCTCTCAATTTGTTTATGTGATGTATCACATTTATTGATTTGTGAATATTGTACCATCCTTGCATCCCTGGGATAAATCCTACTTGGTTATGGTGTATGATTTTTCTGATGTACTGCTGGATTTGATTTGCTATAATTTTGTTGAGGATTTTGGCATCTATGTTCACGATGGATATTGGTCTGTGATTCTCATTCATTGTGTTATCTTTATCTGGTTTTGTTATTAGGGTGATGCTGGCTTCATAGAAAGAGCATGGAAGTGTTCCTTCCTCTTGAATTTTCTGGAATAGTCTAAGTAGGATGGGTTTTAGTTCTTATATTAATGTTTGGTAAAATTCCCCCGTGAAGCCATCTGACCCTGGGCTTTTGCTTGCTGGAAGTTTTTTGATGAGTGCTTCAATTTCTTCCATAGCTATCAACATATTGAGATTTTAGAATCTTCTTGTGTGAGATTTGGAAGGTTTTTTTTTCCTAGGAATGTGTCCATTTCCTCTAGGTTGTATATTTTGTTAGAATAGAGTTGTTCATAATATTTTTCAACAACCCTTTGTATTTCTATGGGGTCTGTAGTTATTTCTCCTCTCTCATTTCTGATTTTGTTTATTTGGGTCCTCTCTCTTTGCTTCTTATTGAACCTGGCTAGAGGTTCATCAATCTTGTTTATTCTTTCAAAGAACCAGCTTTTGGTTTTGTTGATCTTTTGTATTGTTTTTTTTATCTCTATGTCATTCATTTCTGCTCTGATCTTTATTTCCTTCCTTCTGCTCACAGTGGGCTTTTCTTGTTGCTCTCTTTCTAATTCTTTGAGTTGTTGAGTTAGGGGATTCATTACCATTTTTCCTGTTTCTTTGAGGTAGGCCTGTAGAGCTATGAACTTCCATCTCTGCACTGCTTTCATTGTGTCCCATGGCATTTGCATTGTTGTGTTTTATTGTCATTAGTCTCCAGGATATTTTTAATTTCTTCTTTGTTCTCATTTATAATCCAATTATTGTTTAGTAACATGCTACTCAATCCAAGTGTTTGAATTTTTTGGAATGTTTTTATTGTAGTTTATTTCTAATCTTATGCCATTGTAGTCTGAGAAAATGCTTGATATGATTCCAATCTTTTTGGCTTTGGAGAGACTTTGCTTGTGACCCAACATGTGGTCTATTTTTGAAAATGTCCCATGTGCACTTGAGAAGAATGTATATTCTGTGGCTTTGGGGTGATATGCTCTGAAGATGTCAATTAGGTCCATCTGTTCTAGTGAGTTATTTAGAATTGCTGTTTCTTTGCTGATTTTTTGGTCTAGAGGATTTCTCCATTGATGTCAGTGGTGTATTAAAGTCCCCTACTATGATTGTATTGTTGTCAATCTCTCTCTTCATATCTTCCAGAAGTGTTACTTTTATGTATTTAAGTGCTCTTGTATTAGATGCATATATGTTTATCAGAGTTATATCTTCTTGATGAATTGCCCTTTTTAGTATTATTTAGTATCCTTCCTTATTTCTTGTTAAGGCCTTTACTTTGAAGTCTATTTTATCAGATATAAGTATCGTCATCCCAGCTTATTTCTCATTTCTATTTGCCTGAAAGATGTTTTTCCATCCCTTCACTCTCAGTCTGTGTAAATCCTCTGCTCTGAGGTGGGTCTCTTGTAGACAGCAAATATATGGGTCATGTTTTCTTAACCATTTAGCTACTCTATGTCTTTTGATTTGTGCATTTAACTCATTTATTTTTAATGTTATTATTGACAAGTTCATGTTGTCATATTTTCCCTTAGTGTTTGTGTTTTTTTCTTGCCTTTCTCTTTCTTCTTTTTATAGCAGTCCCTTTAGCATTTCTTGTATTGTTGGCTTGGTAGTGATAAACTCCCTTAGCCCTTTTTTTGTCTGTGAAGCTCCTGATTCCACCTTCAATTTTGAATAATAGCCTTGCTGGGTATAGTATTCTTGGGTTCACACTCTTGCTTTACATCACTTTATATATTTCATTCCATTCTGTTCAGGCCTGGTTTGTTTCTGTTGAGAAATCCATTGATATTCTAATAGGAGATCCCTTGTAGGTAACTTTCTGTCTCTCTGGCAGCCTTTACGATTCTTACTTTGTCGTTAGTGTTCACAAATTTAATTATGATGTATCTTGATGTCAGTCTTTTGGGGTTCAGCTTCTTTGGGACTCTGTGTACTTCGTGGACTTGCATAGCTTTTTTTCTCGCCAATATTAGGGAAGTTTTCTGTCATTATTTCTTCAAATAGGTTTTCTATACCTTGCTTCTCTTCCTCTTCTTCTAGTATCCCTATTCTGCGAATGTTGTTTAGTTTTGTGTTGTCCTAAAGCTCCCTTAGACTATATTCTTGTTTTTTAACTCTATTTTCCAGTTGCTACTGTGTTTATGTGTTTTTTCCTATCTTGTCTTCTAATTCACTGATGTGGCCCTCAGCCACTTCTAGTCTACTGTTTAGGCCTTCCATTGTGTTCCTTATTGCAGCTATGTTGTTCTTTATCTCCTCTTGGTTTCTTTTCATGTTGGTGGCATTCTCATTCAGCTCCTTATAATTCTCATTGAGTTGTGTGTATTTGGGGTTAAGTTGTGTGTATTTGTGTTCCATCCTTTTAAACATTCTTAAAACCATTACTCTGAATTCTTTCTCTGATAAGCTGCTGGCTTCCATTTCATTTAACTCTCTTTTTGGTGATTCCTCTTTTTCTTTTCTTTGGGTATTGCATTTTTGTCTTCCCATGTTTTCCTGTAATGTTTTAATTGTAGATCCAATTTATTTTCTACCCAGATTTTTTTGGGGATTGTGCTACTGGTGTATTCTCTCCTGTGCTTGTTAGTCTATTGTAGTTCCTTACTTGAGTTATTTGGGTTCTCTTGATGTAGATCTGCAAGCTTGAACAGCACAACTATGGTGTTTAGAAGTTGGCAGCTGTGCAGGGGAGTGTCCCTATTTTTTCTGTTTTGCAACCTTAATTGTGATCACATGTGCCCAGCAGGGAGTCACAGTGGCACCAAGGACCTGTCTGTCTGGGTGATGTAGTTCAGGGAGCCTACACTTTGAAGAGGTATGCCCAGAGTTACAAAATCACACCTGTGGGGGCTCCCAGTGGCTCCCAGGCACTGCCTAGGGAATAGACAGCCAGAAATGTGCTGCTGGGGATGTGGGTGGGCTGTAAACTTGCTGACTAAGGTGCACTGTAAACACAGACCTGGGAGGGTCATATACGTGCTGCTAACAAAGGCATTCTATAAACCAGTGAGGGCTGTGCTCTGCAAATGCGGCCCCTAGAGTGCATTGCAAACACAGCAACCAAGGCCTTCCCTAACCAAGGACAAGGGCATTCCACAGACAGGGCGACTAGTGCTTGCAGCAGTCTCGGCTTCCAGAGTGCTCTGTAAACCAGCGACTAGGGCCCACTGCAGACTGGACAATCAGGGCGTGCTGCAAATATGGTGACCAAGGTGTTCCACAAACTGGTGACCAGTGTGCACTGCAACTGCACTGATGTTGCCACAGAGGGGAAGGTTGGACTCACTGCTTTGGAGGTGGAGGTCCCAGGGTCTGCAGCTGTGGCAGCAGGACATTGGCTAGAGTGGCTTTTGGGTTGTAGGGCAGCTCCAAGGCATGTCTGGCTGGCGGTGTTGATGAGTTCCCAAAGAAAGACCATTTTCCCCTTCAAGATGGCGTGGGTCTGCACCCAAGTCCCGCAGTCTGGGAAGTGCCAGCTGTGGTGGCAGTCTCTCCTTGTCCAATAGGGCCTGGAATGCCAGTCCCTGCTGTTCTTGCAAGATCCAACTGTCCTTTCCTCCCTCACACACACACCACACACATCCACATACTCTCCTTTTGTTCGCTCACTCACTTCCTCTTCCTCATCTCGGTCCTGCCAGCTGCCATCTTCCCAGAATTCCCCCTGGTATGTGTAATTTTGATGACGGTTTTCTGATCTCAGTTGGTAAGCTTATAAAGACAGAAAAATAACAGTAAATTGCAACCTTAAAGATCTTACAAATTCTCCATATAGATATCAACTCATAAGCTTAGAATCCTGCAGCTCTGTTTTTAGAGCCAGATGTTAATGAGGTTTATATTTATTAATTGATAGCATTTTTAATTCCCATAAATAAAACTGAGAAAAAATATAAAATTAATATTACTTTATTGTTTGTTTATATTTTTATTTTATTTTTTAATTATATCTTTATTATTCAGATTATTACATTTGTTTCTCTTTTTTCTACTCCATAGCTTCCCTCCACCCCGCTCCCACCCCTCCCTCTACCCTTAACTCCCTCCCATTGACCTCATCCATAGATGTATGATTTTTGTCCAGTCTCTCCCTGTACATCCCTCACCCCTTTCCCCCTGAGAATTATCAGTCTACTCCCTTTCTGTGCTCCTGATTCTATTATATTCACCAGTTTATTCTGTTGATCAAATTTTTAATTCACTTAATTTTTAGATTCACTTGTTGATAGATATGTGTTTGTTGTTCATAATTTTTTGTCTTTTACCTTTTTCTTCTTCCTCTTCTTAAAGAGTACCTTTCAGCATTTCATATAATACTGGTTTGGAGTTGATGAATTCCTTTAGCTTTTTCTTATCTGTGAAACTCTTTATCTGCCCTTTAGTTCTGAATGATAGCTTTGCTGGATAGAGTATTTTTGGTTGTAGGTTCTTGCTCTTCATCACGTTGAATATTTCTTGCCACTCCCATCTGGCCTGCATCGTTTCTGTTGAGAAATCAGCTGACAGTCATATGGGTGCTCCCTTGTAGGTAATGAACTGTTTTTCTCTTGCTGCTTTTAATATTCTCTCTTTGTCTTTTGCTCTTGGTATTTTAATTATGATGTGTCTTGGTGTAGTCCTCTTTGGATTCCTTTTTTATATGGGGTTCTGTGTGCTTTCTGGACTTGTAAGTGTATTTCTTTCACTGGAAGTGGGAAGTTTTCAGTCACTATTTCTTTAAATAGGTTTTCAGTATCTTGCTGTCTCTCTTCTTCTGACACTCCCACAATTCTGATGTTGGTACACTTGAAGCTGTCCCAGAGGCTCCTTAGATTATCTTCACATTTTTGGATTCTTTTCTCTTCTTGCTTTTCTAGTTGTGTTTTCTGATTCTTTATATTTCAAATTTTTTACTTTATTCTTGCCCTCCTCTAGTCTGCTGTTTGGTCTGTGTATAATATTTTTTATTTCAGTCAGTGTATGTTTAATTTCTAGTTGGTCCTTTTCCATCTCTAGTTGGATCTTTTCCATCTCTAGTTGGTTCTTTTTCATCTCTAGTTGCTCCTTTTTCATCTGTAGTTGGTCCTTTTTCATCTCTTCTTGGGTCTCACTAACTTTATCCAACTTTTCTAGGATATTCTTGAAAAACCTTATAAGCGTGGTTTTGAACTCTATATTCAGTCATTTGTTTTCCTCCATTTCTTTTGTTTGTGATCCCTTCCCTTGTCTCGGCATTTTCACTATGCAGGGAAAACTTCAGTGTTGGATTCAGCCTTATGATACCAGACTTGAAAAACTGCAAAAGCCTCTTTTGAGCTTGGGATGGGAGGAGTCTCAGGGCTTACGAGACCGCCTTGCCTTCCAGTTGGCCCCGCCCACAACGGCCCCTGAGTCTCATGTGACTGGGTAATTGCTGGAGCGGTCCCTGTGTGCACGTGCGCGCTTGTGCACACTTTCTCGCAGTGACTCTAGACTGCTGCCCCTCCGTCTCCCCTGCACTCCAGGACCACAAGAGTCTGGGTCCCCAGGGTTGTGCCTGAAACTGGGGTTTAGTGGAGCTAGAAGTGGCACAGTTGGGAGAGTCTGTCTCCTGCCCACTCGTGAAAGCCAGCGGCACAATCAGCAGTCAGTCCTCTGCACGCAGTGCCATGCGCGCCAGCAGACCTCCCATCTCCTGCGACTCCCCTAAATTTCCCTGCACTTCTCCTTCACAGTCCATACTCCCGCCCTATGAGTTTTGGCTGTATCTGGGGTTTAGTGTAGTAGGATAAGGAGTTCAATGCCCTTGAAAGTCTCCTTCTCCCTCCCGCCAGAGAAAGCCAGCCAGGTTCTCAGGCACCCGCTCTCTCCACATGTGCTTCTCCATACCTCAGTTTTTTTGTAGCTAACTCTGGGTCTCTGTGAGCCCCTCTCTTTCCTTCTAGTTGTAGAATTTCCACTCTGCCAGCTTTCCTGTGGTTCTGGATGATGTCCATTCTGTCTTTTAGTTGTAGTTTTGAAATTTTTGTGTTAGGCAGCAGTGTAGGTGTTTACCTATGCCACCATCTTGGATTCTTTGTTTGTTTATTTTTATATATATTTTTAGGTGTATGGTCAAATCCATGCCTTATGAGTAGAGATGTGACCACAATTAGAAACTTTCAAAGGAAGGATCACTTTTGTTCTACTGCAGCATGCATCCCATATGTCCCATAGTCAGAAGGAAAGCACATGCTTTGCACCTTTAGATAATAAAAAATAAAAGGATCTTATATCTAATTTTCAGTCCCAAAAGTGCATGAACCTTGAGCATTTCCTGAAAGTTACTGCTACCATAATGGAAGCATTATTATTGACTTTTTGCAGTGCTATTATCAGAGAATATGACAATGATTTTTGTACACTTGATACTCAGGAGAAAATGTGGTTCTCTTTGCATGGTACATTAATGTAAACTTGCTAACCTTGTTTTTATTGTTTCCTTTTAATGTCTCTGTGACTTTTATTTGAAAAATTGTACCTTCTAAAGGTGTATAAACCAACTTCTTTTTTTCCAAATTAAATATCCCAAAACGGAAATATTCTCATCATTATTAGTGTCTCAGTTGCTTTAAAGTACTACAAGAAGAGAGCATTTTTAAGACAGTTGTGATTCATGTACAACAAAGAATATTAGTTAAAATAGATATACTCACTGTATAGCTGATATCTTTCAATGCCAGTAGTTAAACACATTTGTTTCTGTGAAGATATTTTAAAAAGCAAAAGGATAGTTTTCACAATCATCTGATTATATTTTAATCAATAATTTAATGTTAGTTATCATAATGCATTCAATCAAATGACAATGTAGTTTGGCTTGATTCTTTGTCAATGGAATATAATTAATTCACATATTCTTATTATGGTAGTTTTTTTGGAATTACCTGGATTTTAAAGATGAATGCCTGTGTGAGTAGAGTATGACAAAACCCCACACAATCTGCAACAGTCATTCAGGAGTGAGATGATATTTATGGACTCCTGGGAAATAATCTATTCTATAACAAACAAAACCAGAACATGTAAAGCTTTATGAAACCCAAAAGTCATAAATTGAAATCTCTTAACCACAAGAGAAAAAATTTAACTGTTAAACAGTATTACTGAAAGCTTTTGCATTTGAAACATGAGGCAATCATCCTAATTGGCATGGCCTGATAGAACTAGAAATGTGCCAATTAAAATATAATAATGCCAATTCGTGTATTAGAAGAACACATAATTCTTTAATAATATATTTTATTGCATTATTTTATTTGGGAGAAATGCATTTAAAATTTTCTAACTTTTTATAAACTATGGCAAGGTATAAAATAAGAAGGGGGAGTTCTATAGCTCAAAATAAAGTAACTAAAATCAAGAGTCCTGGCTGGGAAGACCAGTAAGACTTTCTAATTAGCTCTCTGATGCATTTACAATCATCAACTTTTTTATACTTCAGGTGTCAGGATCTAGCTTACACTAGTGTCAGGGCTTGTGTGTAATCTTCAATTGTCATGGAATATAAATGTCAGTGAAAATCATGGTGATAGTAAAGAAAGAGCCCCCTTTTTTTTTTCAATTTTGAAGAACAGTGAAAAAAACATCATAAGATTTTGGAAAGGAGAGGGTTTTTTCTCTGTGCAAGATGGAGTGTTTTTTTTTCTTTCTTTCTATCTTTCTTTCTTTTTACCAAACTGACAATGATATAAAATTTTCTAACTTAAAACATTTTTTTTTCATTTTTACTTGATCCAGGGGTTAAGGATAGCTTCCTCTAATGGTGTCAATCTGAAAAAAAGAGAAAAGCTTTCTCAGAGGAAGTAGCTAGTCAGTTGCTGTATGGGCAAAGTGTAATATAAAGAGAGTGGGATCATCCAGAACCCTCCTCCTCTGTCTCCTGCTCCTTCCACCACATCCATCTGCTTTCTCTTCAAACTGTAGCTAGAGATTGAGAAAAAATAAATGGACCTGGCAGGAGCATGTGACAAAAGCTCTATGGAAAAATACCTTTACTACAACACCGACTGTCGTTCACAGCTAATTAATCCCACAATAGAATATGAGTTGGTTAGATGCGCTTTGAATGTCCTCATGTGGCCTCTCTTGACAAGATTTTCCACCAAGGGTTTTAAGCTTTCAACCTATTTAATATTCATGTCTAAAGAGGCAAGAAGCAAGATATTAAGAATTTTTAAAAAGTTGGTCCTTTAGGTTTAGATTATAATGGAAATATTCAAAAGCTATAGCTCTTCGAGAAAAAAGGTGATCAACTCACATTCTGGAAGTAAGGTATCAACTATATAATGAATAAAAAAAAAAGCTGTAATTATTGCACAATGATGTGATGGTTTTTGCAGTTCAGTAGTTTTGTAAATGATACCCACAAGAAGTTAATAATACACATGATATAATGCCCAAGAACAAAAATTTTCAGAATAAAAATGATATTTTCAATGCAAGGTTTAGTTTGGAAGGTGGGAGTAAAATCTTATTACAAAAATACATTTTAAAAATTGATGATGGGGAAGAAACTAAGATGGCAGCATAGGTAAACACCTAAACTGCTGCCTTGTACAACATCAAAACTACAACTAAAAGACAAAACGGACATATTCCAGAACCACAGGAAGGCTGGCTGAGTGGAAATTCTACAAACAGAAAGAAAGATAAAAGCACACTGTGGTGCTTTTTTTCCACAGAGGAACTGTGAAGGCAGAGGTACTGAGGTGTGTGAGCAGAGGGCTGGCAACTGAGTACGTGGCTGGCTTTCTCAACTGGGAGGAAGACAAAAGCTCCTGATGGCTCACAAGTCCAGTTCCAGGCAAAGTTCTGGGGACCCAGACTCATATGAGGAGAAAATGGACTATCTGGCAGAGGGCAAAATTTGAGGGAAGTTTGCTCTCAGAGGTGCTTGCAGTGATTACTATGGGATACTGAGATCAGGGGCCTCTTAGGGCAGGGCTAATGGGAAGCCATTGTTGTCAGCTACGCACCGAGACTCCACCCCATCCAAGCTGAGCACAGAGGCTTTTGCAAGTCTTGTCTCATAAGGGTGTCTCCAGCATAGAAGTTCTCTCATTATAGACACAGCTGATCTTCATAGCCAATTATCTTGGAGGTCAGTTCCTCTCAGTGATACCAACAACAATCAAGGCTTAACTACAACAAGACTGTGCACACAGCCCACAAAGGGGTGCACCAAGAGTGTCCAACTCAGGTAACTGTGAAGGCTGAGCCACTGGGCCCTATAGGACACCTAGCACACAAAACCACTCTATCAACTCAGGGAAGCAGCCAAAATGCAAAGAGAAAGAAACAGGTCACAAATGAAAGAAATAGAGGAAAGCAGATCACTGGATATAGAGTTCAAAACCAAGGTTATAGGATTTTTTAAGAATTTTCTAGAAAAGGCTGATAAATTTAGCAAGACCCTTCAGGATATGAAAAAGGACCAACTAGAAATTAAGCATAGACTGACTGAAATAAAAAGCAATACACAGAGATCCAACAGCAGACTAGAGGATCGCAAGAATCAAGTCAAAGATTTGAAATACAAAGAAATAAAAAACACCCAACTGGAAAAGAAAAAAGAAAAAAAGAATCCAAAAATATGAAGATAGTGTAAGGAGCCTCTGGGACAACTTCAAGTGTACCAACATCAGAATTATGGGGGTGCCAGAAGAAGAGAGAGAGCAAGATACTGAAAACCTATTTGAAGAATTGATAACTGAAAACTTCCCCCACCTGGTGAAAGTAATAGACTTACAAGTCCAGGAAGCACACAGAACCCTATAAACAAAAAAGAATCAAAAGAGGACCAGACCAACATCATAATAAAATGCCAAGAACAAAAGACAAAGAGAGAATATTAAAAGCAGCAAGAGAGGGGTTTGACTTCCAGCTACTGGGGAGAAGATGGCCTTGCCAGCAGTGTCAGGGGTTCTCCTGGGAGGTGTGATGCTTCAGCACATCTGTGGCCCAGCTGTTCACCAAGCTGGTGTGGTCACCTGTTCAGATATATGGTGTCCAAAGCTGTTATGCCACTGCTCAGTATTCTGCTGCATCTAAACAGAATAAACTGGAACAAGTAGAAAAGGAGCTGGCAAGAATAGTACAAATCCTAAAGGAACCCAAAATGGCTGCTTCAATTTTGAATCCCTTTTCAAAGCGTTCTATTAAAGTGAAAAGCCTGAATGACATGACCACCAAAGAGAAGTTTTCTCCCATCACTTCCAACCTGGTCAATTTTCTTGCTTAAAATGGCCACCTGACCAGCATCCCTGCCATCATTTCTGCCTTTTCCACCATGATGAATGTCCACTGGGGAGAAGTCCTATACACAATGACCACTGCATCTGCTTTAGATGAAGCCTCCTTTCTCTGAATTAAAGATGGTCCTGAACAGCTTCCTGAGGAAAAGCCAAGCATTGAAGCTGGAGGTGAAGACTGATCCATCCATCATGGGCGGGATGATTGTACGCATTGGGGAGAAGTATGTTGACATGTCTGTGAAAAACAAGATCCAGAAGTTGAGCAAGGCCATGCAGGAGATGTCCTGAACCCGCTGATGTTCCTGTCCGTGAAAATGTTGAACTTGGAGCAACAATAAAATGCTTCCTATAAATAGATAGGAATAAATAAAGTAATAAATAGATATAAATAGACAAATAATAAATAGAAATAAATAGTAATAAATAGAAATAAATAAAGTAATTAATAAAGTCAGCAAGAGAAAAACAGTTACCTACAAGGGAGAACCCATAGGATTGTCAGATGATTTCTCAACAAAAACTATGCAGGCCAGGTGGGAGTAGAAATATCAAAGTGATGTAGCAAGAACCTACAACCAAGATTACTCTATCCAGAAAAGCTATCATTCAGAATTGAAGGTCAGATAAAAAGCTTCCAGATAAGAAAAAAACTAAAGGAGTTAATCATCACCAAGCCAGTATCATATGAAATGCTGAAAGGTATTCTTTAAGAAGAGGAAGAAGAAAAAGATAAAGATAAAAATTATGACCAACAAATACATATCCATCAACAAGTGTACCTAAAAATCAAGTGAGTCTAAAAATCAAGTGAATAAATATCTGATGTACAGAATAAACTGGTGGATATAATAAAATTAGGGTCATAAAAAAGGAGTGGACTGACAATTCTTAGGGGAAAAGGGTTGTGGGGAGTGTGGGACAAAAATCGTACACCTATGGATGAGGGCAGTGGAGGGTGATAAGGGCAGAGGGTACAGAGGGAACTGGGTGGAGGGGAATTATGGGGAGGGGGAAGGAACAATTGTAATAATCTGAACAATAAATATTTATTTAAAAAGATATATGATGCTCTATTTAGTGAAGTACCGGTACCCATACATAACTCATTTTATGTTAGTCTTTCAGGTTTTTGACATATATTGTGGCTTGAGTTATAATTAATTAATGGAAAGCAGATTCAAAATTTGTTAGGAATTTTCCTTACTAAAATTCCACATTGCTGCCAATGCTTCTCTAGTCTCTCAGCATGCATATATAGCTTGGAATGTGCTCCACTGGAGTCTAAGGTGTAGCATCAGAAAGCATTGAGCCTTTAGAAAAACTTTAGCAAGGGACCCCCTGAAATGAATGACACCAAGTCATTTGCCTCAACTAAGAGGAAGCTACACAGATTTAGGAATAGTTTTAGACTAAAAAATGTAAAAATTACTGGAGAAGCTTCATCTGCTGATGAAGTAACAGATTGATGCCATGTATCCTGCAGAGTTGAAGTTACTTAAAAAAAAACACAAATATTTTCCAAAGCAAGTCTTCAGTTCCAATGAAACTAGGTTCTTCTGGAAGGAGATGCCCAATAGAACCTATATTCATAAAAGTGCACCAAGGCATAGATCATGGAAGGCGAGATTAGCTCTAGTACTGTGTGGCAATGCTTCAGGGTATATCATAAAGCCAGGCATAGCATGCAGACTGAAGAAAGAACCCATGTAACCTAAAAAATAAAAGTTATCCCCCTGTGTTTTAGCAACATTAACAGAAAGCACAGGTGACAGCCATATTTTTTTATGGAGTGATTCTACCAAGGTATCACAAGAAGAGTGAGCACCACACAATAAGGTATTTTGTGAGAGAGAGAGAGGCAGAGAGAAAATAAATAGAGAGGAAGACCACATTTGGAGTATATTTTTATTATAGTATATGTCATAATTGTTTCTTTACATTTTTAATTATTTTTGTGAATCTCTTAATATGCTTAATTTATAAATTAACTTTTATTCTAGCTATCTATACTAATAAAATGGTAATATGCTAATTAGACCAGATCTTCCAGATGTCGTTCTGGACAAAACCATGGTGTCAGGGCCAAGACAGAGGGTAGTCAAGGATGATCAGGCCTGGAGGGGAGGGCAGTTGAGGGTGAGCATGCTGATGGGGGAGCAGTTGGAGGTGATCAGGCTGGCAGAGGGAAGAGTTGGGGGCAAGCAGGCCGGCAGGCAGAGTGATTAGGAGGCAGTGGTCCCAGATTGTGAGAGGGATGTCTGACTGCCCTAAACTGGCAGTTGGACATCCCCTGAGGGGTCCCAGATTGGAGAGTGTGAGGTCAGGTTGATGAACACCCTCTCTCTGCCCCAACCCTGAACACTAATTTTGTGCATTGGACCACAAGAATATGTGTAGAAACATAGTATATATTTGCAGTTTCAGGCATCCACTGAGCGTATTGGAACATATTTCCTGTGGGTAAAGTGGGCCTGATATATTTTTCAAATTTCATGCTCTTTCTACTTTTGCACATTGTCTGAGTTTGTTGTTACCTATAATTAAATAGTATTCATTCTGCCTTTTAATATGAATCCCAGCTCTCAGCAAAGTCTTCTTAGTGGGGGAAAGCATCATCTTAGGATGACACCATCCTGGGCATAGAGACAGCTGCTTATCCATCAGAAAGGCCAAATTATCCTTTCTTTACATTGTTATATTGGGAATTAAAAAAAAAATTTTCCCTAACTTCAGCTAGATGGTAATCATGGATAAAATGACTCATATTTCTTTGGCTTTAGAAAATGTGTTTCCAAGAATTCACTGTTAAAATAAATATTCTTTTGGGAAGTGTAATATATAAATTCCATATTAGGTACTAAAACTTATAGTTGAACTAATTTTTATAGTAATCTTTCATCACTTTGGCAACTCGAAGGCAAAGTATTTAATGGATAGGAAAATCTGGACTTTAACATTTTAGCAAGCAAATGAGTATCAGAAGGATTTAGAAACTAAAAGTTTCCAAGACTTGCACAGGATTGGGGAAACAGAGAATCCTACACAGCATGTTGACCCAGACAATCTGAGAGAAATATAACCAATTTAGGGGAAAAGAACAGGGTAGGCAAAATGACTTCACACGCTTTTGATCAATTAATGAGAAACATAAGCTCTGGCCAAGGAGATACCTGATGCAAAGAAGCTTCGATCTGGAAGAAACACAACATCACTTTTACTAATTTTATTTTATTTATTTTAGTTTTAGTTTTAGTTTTTAGTTTTTCTTTCTGATAGCTTATTTTTTAATTTAATATTTTTTTATTGTTCAGATTATTACAATTGTTCCTTACTGCTCCTCCCCCCCTCCCCTGGCTCCCACCTCTCCTTCTGCCCTTACCTCCCCCCCATTGTCCTCATTCATAGTATACAATTTTTATCCAGTCTCTCCTTGCATCTCCCTCACCCCTTTCTCCATGAGAATTGTCAGTCCACTCCCTTTCCATGCCCCTGATTCTATTATATTCACCAGTTTATTCTGTTCATCAGATTTTTAATTCACTTGATTTTTAGATTTACTTGTTGATGGATATGTATTTGTTGTTCATAAGTTTTATCTTTACCTTTTTCTTCTTCTTCTTAAAAAATACCTTTCAGCATTTCATATTATACTGGTTTGGTGTTGATGAACTCTTTTAGCTTTTTCTTGTCTGTGAAGCTCTTTATCTGCCCGTCAATCCTAAGTGATAGCTTTGCTAGTTAGAGTAATCTTGGCTGTAGGTTCTTGCTATTCATCACATTGTATATTACTTGCCACTGCCATCTGACCTGCATAGTTTCTGTTGAGAAATCAGCTGACAATTGTATGGGTGCTCCCTTGTTGGTAATTAACTGTTTTTCTCTTACTGCTTTTAATATTCTCTCTTTGTCTTTTGTTCTTGGCATTTTAATTACGATGTGTCTTGGTCTGGTCCTCTTTGGATTGCTGTTGCTTGCGGTTCTGTGTGCTTCCTGGACTTGTTAGTCTATTTATTTCACCAAGTGGGGGAAGTTTTCTGTCATTATTTCTTCAAATAGGTTTTCAGTATCCTGCTCTCTCTTTTTCTGGCACCCCCATAATTCTGATGTTGGTATGGTTGAAGTTGTCCCAGAGGCTCCTTACGCTATTTCAAATTTTTGAATTCTTTTTTCTTTTTGCTTTTCCAGTTGGGTGTTTTCTGTTTCTTTGTATTTCAAATCTTTGACTTGATTCTTTCATTCATCTAGTCTGCTATTAGGTCTCTTTAGAATATATATATTTTTTTTATTTCAGTCAGCGTATGTTTAATTTCTAGTTGCTCCTTTTTCATTTCCTCTTGGATCTTGCTAAATTTACCCATCTTTTCTAGGAAATTCTTGAAAAACCTTATAACCATAGTTTTGAACTCTATATTCAATCATTTGTTTTCCTCCATTTCTTTTGTTTTTTATCTGTTCCTTTGTCTCTGCATTTTTGCTGCTTCCCTGTGTGTGAGGTATCCTATTTGGCCCAGTAGCTCCACTTCCCCAGTTACCTGAGGTGGACTCCCTTGGTGCACCTCTTTGTGGAATGTGTGTACAGCCTTATTATAGTTAAGTCTGGATTGTCGTTGGTATCACTGGGGGGGACTGACCTCCAAGCCAATTGGTTGTGAGGATCAGCTGTGTCTATGTGGGGAGAACTTCTGTGTTGGAGTCAGCCTTATGATACAAGACTTATGATACAAGTTTTTGCAAAATTGCAAAAACCTCTGTGTTCAGCTTGGATGGGGTGGAGTCTCAGGGCTGAGTAGACAGCCTTGGCTTCCTGTTAGTCCTGTCCTATGAGGCCCCTGTGTCTCAGTGTCCCTCAGCTATTGCTGCAGCCCAGTTTGCATGCACTTGAGCTCACGTGCCTCCATATCTCTTCCTTTCACAGCTTCCCTGAGTTTTATTGCACTCCGGGGACCTGTATAAGTCTGGGTCCCAGGTCTCTCTTGAAACTGGGGTTCAATGCAGTTGAAAATGGATTTCAGTGCAGTTGGGAGGTTCTGCCTTCCTCGCACTAGATAAAGCCAGTGGCACAATCAGCAGTCAATCCTCTCTGTGCATACTAACACATATGCCTCCAGACCTCTGCCTGTCGTGGCTTCCCTTAAGTTTCCATGCATTTTTCCCTTTTCACAACAGTTCAGACCCTCCCGTATGAGTGTTGCCTGGAAATAGGGTTCAGTGCAGTTGGAATTGGGGTTCAGTGCAGTCAGGAGTTTCCATCTCCCTCCGACTAGAGGAAGCCAGCCAGGCACTCCACCGCCCATCCTCTCCACGTGCATGTCTCTGTACCTCAGCTTTTTGAAGCTCCTCTGAGTCTCCATGAGCCTCTCTCTTTCCTTCCAGTTGTAGAATTTCCACTCAGCCAGTTTTTCTGTGGTTCTGGATGATGTCCGTTCTGTCTTTTAGCTGTAGTTTTGAAATTGTTGTGCAAGGCAGCAGTTTAGGTATTCACCTATGCTGCCATCTTGGTTTCTCTCCACTTTTTCTAATTTTATACTTCACAGATAAGGAAACTGAACCAGTGATATTAAGCAAAGTACAAGGAAATACCTTTTATACTTGAAGATATTTTAGTGTATATTTTATTCAGTGCCTTGCATATTATCACAACCTACTGGTTCTTATTAAGTGTATTGTTTTCTCAGATGTCAGACATTTATACTTTTATTGAAATTAGTTATTATCCATGTTTTAATTTTTACAGAGTCCTTCCTTGGTAAGTAGCATGTCTAAGTATGATTTAAATTCATTTTTGTAGTTATGAAAAAATAATTCTGGTTTCAACAGGTTTCAGAGTGGAAGCTCTTATTTTTGAGAATGGATTGATAATTAGCATTATATCTTAGATACAGCATCCAGGCCATCTTTTCTCTGCATTGCTATGAAATATGTAAGTAATCTGAATTTATATCAGTATGTAGGTGTCCAGTCAAATAATTGGCATTGCTGAGAAAAGATGCACCAAAGAGGTATTTGGAATTATTTATTTTTATTGATAGATTAAGTTGCTCATATCAGGTGATAGAAAGGAAAGGGTTTCTAATACCCCAGCAATGAAGTGACATCATTCACAAAGAATAATGACTGCTAATTTTTTTGTTGTAAATATTATAATTTTTCCTACAAAATTAACTAGCATTTTAAATGACTCAACTTCTATGATAAACTCTATTCATTGAATAGACAAAATGTGTTTTTATCTGAATTATTTATGTAAAAAATTTTGCCGCCTGCTTAGCTATGCATTGAAGGTATTTAGCCTTAAAAATGTGAAATAAGCAACTTTAAAAGATCTCTTTATAATTAAAGAACAATAAGCTCCTTCATTGTATCCAGATATTTTTATTTACATTTTTTCTCTCTTTTTCTCCATGAAAAAATTTTGACTTATAAAACTCTAGCAATCTTTCAAAACTGTTCTCATATCACTAAAGGCATTTATAAATATAAAAACTAGAGGCCCGATGTATGAAATTTGTGCAAGGGGCTCGGCTCTCATAGCCACAGTGCCTGGCTTGTTCCAGACTGTCGTTCTGCTGTTCAGCTGTCAGGTCTAATTAGCATATTATACTTTTATTATTATAGATTAACCTACTTTAAAAATTGTTTTTATAAACATTTCTCTTCCATAAATACACTAAAATTAAATATAAAAATGCTCTGAAACAAGATGCTGTTGCACTTAGTAGGGTCCATGTTCTTTTAGGTTATGACTTGTCACATGTCTGAGCTCTTTTATGCATAGACCCTGGTGAAGAGACAATTCTCCAGAGGTCTCTCATGTTACCGAAGGATTTGTAATCAGTCACTGCCATCCTTTGCTCTGGAGTATCTTCTCAAGGGTGTGTGAATAATGAACAACCTTGGAAGAAGAGAGAAAGTGTTCTTCAGAGCAAAAGGTAGATTTATTTACTCTTCAGTATAATACAAAGAGTGCCACTCTCTGGGAGGAGGTCAGTCATATTTCTTGCAGACTATTATAAAAGACTGTGATCCTTAAACTCAAGATTCCTCAGTTTACCACAACTCCTCTATATATGCAACCTCCCCTTGGAGACTTCCACTCCACCTCTGTAAAATTTGGGAGACAAGGGAAGCTGATATACACATAATTATTCTCTCTCTGCCTGCTGTGCCTTGAGTAACAACATCTTTCTGCAGTTCATGGGTCTTCTATGTATTTTCTGCCAGCAACCATGAAAATGTGGCAGGCTAAATTGTTAATTTGCAAGTACAGTTCATCTCAGACCCTTCACAGTTCTTGACAGTAGCTATGTTTTTGAAGTCAAAACTGTACTTACTAAAAACTTATTTTGAGTGATAGCAGAGGAATAACAGCATGAGAGGTTTCCCTGGTCTCTCCCGTCAAAGTTACAACCATTTGAACAGCTGTAACTCCACAAAGGAATCCTGCTCAACATACAAACACATCTGAGAGATGTGCACATTGAAGTATCTAAAGGTGGGTGAGTGGGAGGAGATGGGGAGGCAGGAAGGAAAGAAATAAAAGAATTAGGGGGAGGCATACATGCAGATGGTACCTCACTAATGGTCTTGGAAAAGAAAGGGAACAGGTTGTAGCCAATACTCCTTGAGGCCCAAAGAGATACCCTGAGCATTGCTGCCTGAGTAGTTGGTACTCACTGTGACTGAACCAGTTAACTGGACAGAGAGGGATCAGATTATCTGGTGGTCACCACTTCCAGGCAGGAAAAACAAAGCTTGTCTCCCTTCACCACTCTCAAAGCTATCAGCTTCTGCCAGAAGAAGCTAGAGCAGTGCGTATCAGGTGTTAGAGCACATTATCTTCAGCCCTGAGAACTGGAGAGGCAGACACATGTTTCCCAAGCCGCAGGCACAAGCTGAAGCTCATCCAATGACTGGGATGGAGATACAGAAGTAAAGAAGCCAAGCTCTGACAGTTGCTATAACTAGGAGGAGAACACAACTTCACCAGCAATCCTCTTCCATTTCAACCTGCCCTCACCAACAGTAGTTGCACTGCTAGCAGCATCTGGTTACAGCGGACAGCACTGGGATTTCACAAGCTCAGAACCCCATTAGTCACCATATCCACCCTCATGGACATGGTTCTCTGAGACAAAAGTGACCTGGTCACAAAGGTAGCACTCATCTCTCCAGGGAATATGGGGATATCTTCCACCTTCCAGCCTAGAACCCAGAAGCCAGAGTAATGCAAGAGAAACTAAAAAACTTGCACTTCTGTGTCACCTACTGGAAAACAAAAGAAAGGTGTCTTCTGATCAACCTACTAAATAGAGAAGTGCCATTCAGAGGTGGGGGTAGGGGATGGGGGAGAGGGATAGAAAAAATGGAAAAAAATACAGAAAATCAAATTAAACATATAAATAGGTGATTTAAATGCAGTTCTGAAAATTATCATTGAGATGCAAGAAAATAGAAGCATAATGAACTCAAATAAAATAAATTTAAAAAGTAGTACTTTATCAAAGAGATTGAAAACTTTAAAAATGAACCACATAGAAATTCTGGAGCTAATGAACTCAAAAGAAATAAAGAATGAACCAAGGAATCAGAGCTGACCAAATGGAGGGAAGAATTAGTATTGAAGATAGAAATCTAGAAATGATGCAGATGGAATAAGAGAATAAGGGAGAGACTTGATGGATAAGAGAATGGAGAACCTTTTCAAACAAATAGCTAATAAGATCCTCCCAAACCTCTGGAAAAAGAAGGATTCTTAAATTAAAGAGAAAGAAAGGAAGGAAGGAAGGAAAGGAAAGAAAAAGAAAAGAAAAGAGATAAAGAAAAAAAATTAAAACTGAAAACCACAACACCTAATTGTCTCAATCTAAAAAAAGACTTCTCCAAGGTACATTATATTTGGTAAAACTATCAAAAACTAATGACAAGGAATGAATTCTCAAGGAAGCCAGGGAAAAGAAGATGGTAACAGCCCTGACCAGCTGGCTCAGTTGGTTGGAGAATCATCCCATGCACCAAAAGGCAGTGGGGTTTGATTCCCAGTCAGAGCACACAACTTAGGTTGTGAGATTTCAGTTGATTATTCAGTTCTTCAGTTGATAATTCATATTGATTTTTCTATAACTTAGTACCAATTTAAATTTGGTTCTGGGGAGAGGTGAATCTTATTTCCACCTACCCCAATGACATCATAAATCCCCTGAAGTCTATATATTGGTAGTTTTATTAACCAATGTCATTTCAATAAATTAATAACATTTTTGAAATAATTTATATTTTATAGATAAATATTCAATGGATTAAAAGAATAGTTTTGAAAATGTAAACCTTGATCTTCTCCCCAGATTTTTCTTTCTCTTGGTTAGCACCTTACCTGATTTGATTTAGTCTTTCCACAACAGGATGCGACATCGAGCTTGGAAAAATGTTAAACTTCAAGTCAGATTGAGTGAGCTCTCGATGTAACAGAAAAATTTCAGCCATTTTTTTCCAAATATTTCTTCTGCTCTCATCTCTCTATCTTCTCCTTTCAATGTTCCAGTTATACTAATGCTACAACATTTAATGCTGTACCACAGTTTTTGGATAATATTCTCTTTTTTATTTTTATTGCTTTTCTTCTTGCATTTCAGTTTGGATAATTTCTATTGACCTATATTAATGCCCATTGATTCTTCCTTATCTATGCTGAGTTTCTGTTTTGCTGTTTAAAGCATTCTTCATTTTTGCTTTTGTATTTTGATATCTAGCATTTATTTTGACTATTTCTTATGGCTTCCATCTCGTTATTAACATTGCCCAACTAGCCTTGCTTAGTCTCTACATTTTCTTGTTAAATTAACTAAGCAAAGAGGCTATTTTGAGTAAGAAACATAGCCAAACCAAATAATTTCCTTGCGTTGCTTTGCTTTTTCTATATAAAATTCACTCCAGGAGCTTCTAGTGATGGAGCACTCCCAATCACTTCCACTTTAGCACTGCTCAATTTGAATTAATTTTTGCTTCAATTTTTTAGAATGCTTAGTTTATCTTTTAACATTACTCTAGGTTATTTTACATATTACTCATAATAATTTTAAATTTTCTGTCTAGTTATTCTAAGACGAATTCATGAATCGTGAAAGGAACTGTGGGCCATGAGGCTGTGGTGGGCACTGAGGCAGGTCTCAGCCCATCCTCTGTGCCCCGCCTGGCCCCTCCTGCTGGCCCCAGTCCTCTGTCTGCCAGCAGCTCCACTCTTGCCACCGCTACTCCCACATATTGATTGTGCCAGCCCCGTTTGCATCTGCTGATGGTGTAGAAAAGTTGGTGCTGGCACCATCAGTGGGTGCATGCTGTGGCTGTTGTCCTAATAGCCCCCCAGGAGCAAAAGGAGATAAAGAAGCCCTCAGGGCAATTGGGGCCAGCTGCCGCCACTCCACTGATAGTGCCAAGTGACTAGGACTGGCGCTAGGCACTGGCAGTGGGTGTGAGCAATACCAGTGATGACAGTGGGTGTGAGTGTCAGTGGATGCCAGTAGTGGGTGTGAGAGGGACCATCATTGGCAGTAGGTATGAGAGGCAGATGCCAGCCCTAATCACCCCTCAGAAGCAGGGGGAGGTGAAGAAGCCCTCAGAGGCAATTTGGGGTTGGTAGCTGCCACTCGCACCCGCTGATGGTACCAAGCAACTGGGACTGGAGCTGTGTACCGGCAGTGAGTGAAAGCAGGACCATGCCAGTAAGAGCAGGACCAGTGCTGGTAGTGGGTGCCAGTGGCAGCTCTGGTGCCAGTAGTGGGTGCGAATGAGGCCAGTGCCAGCAGCAGGTTGAGTGCTGGGAAAGATTGTGGCACACGGGAGCAAAGAATTTTCAGTAACCACCAGAGGCTTACCCCGATGACAGTGACTGGTGCCCCACCTTGGTCTGGCACCCCTGTTCACCTGCTCTACCATCCTGCCATGGCCGATACCCACCATGTTCTATGCTCTGCTGCCTGCTGCTGCTGACTGCCATGTTCTACATGTGCTCCCTGGTGGTCAGAGCACATCATAGAAATCGATTGTTTAGTTGTTTTGCTGTTCAGTCTATTGGCATATTAGCCTTTTATTATATAGGATCTTTGTCATATGTCAGTAAGATTGTAATGATTGTTTTGTGTCTTCAGCCTCTGTTTTTCTCTTCCTTTTGATATACCTGGCAATTTTTGTTGTTGAAAGTGAAACATGTAGAAACTGAGATAGTTTTTTAGTGTGAAGAGTTATGTTGATAAAACCCATAGTTGAGGTTCAGTAGATGTTTGTTATAACCATGGGCATCACCAGCTCTAAACTCCTCCCACCATTTAGTAAGCTTATTTCTGTATCTCTGTTTGGCTTGGTGCTGTCCTGTGTGCTGATATTCAGAAAAAGTCTGCCTCTTCCAGTTCTTCCACCTCCCTGTTATTGTTACTGAATCTTACCAGCTTAGGGGTAGGTATAGGGAGAGGAAAGAGGCATTTTCTAATCTTCTAGTTTAAGTCTCAGTTTTTGTACTGCATAGGGAATCTGTGTCTCAATGTGCCTTCCCCTTGTACTTTAGCTCCTTCCTCAGCTGCAGCAAATACCTTCCAGTGCTCTCTGGCTGTCACCTGAAACCCTCTCCCTTGTAGATTGTCAGCAGTATATTATCTGTATTTTTTATTGTGCTATAAATATTATTTATCCCATCAAGATCTTTATTGTTATAAAACAATCTAGTGATCTTCCAAACTTGAAAATCCTTAAAAAGAGGGATGCTTCAATGCAGTTATTGCTTAGGATAGTTTCACCTGAAAAATACCAAAGTTTAATCCTATCAGCTTCAATAAATAAAATGCTTATTTTAAATAGTTTTTGAGTTCATCCTAGGCCTTTTTAAACTGAAGCAACTGTTTGCTCTTGGTAAATTATGTGGGGCAATTTAGCCTCATCTTTATTTCCAAGTTCATTGTTGGGGGCCTAAGAGAGAACATATAATCTTGTATAACCCTGGATTTGTGTGTGTGCTTTTTAATATATTTTATTCTTTTTATATTTTAATAAATTGGGTATCACTTATATTCTGTTTTATGACCTCATCTATATTTACTATTGGATATTTGATTTAGAGATATTATACCTTTTACACAATAAGCAAAGACTGCTATAAGTACATTTTATATATAGAATTAGTGTTACTGTTAAAATTATGTGAAGCCTTGGAAACTTTATTCCTACATTTTAGAACAATTGTAGCAAAAGTTAAAATGATTTGGGGAAGATAATGATTGTGTGTGTGTGTGTGTGTGTACCTGTATGAGTATCTCTCTCTCTCTCTCTGTGTGTGTGTGTGTGTGTGTGTGTGTGTGTGTAAGGGTATTCATGTGAGTTCACAAAACAAATGAAAAAAACCACTGGTTTATTAAGTTGTAAACTCAGTTTATTAAAAAGCAGCTGCTAAGACTGGTCCAGTTTCCAGCTCCTTTAATGAGGAGGATGCTGAGAAATTTAGATCACTATGGTGGAAGTTGCCTACATTTTGATGCTTCTTTAACTTTGATGAGTACAATATTTTTATCCTTGGTTTCCACCCTGATAGATTTTTATCATACAGGAAAATTTAAGATTTTTAAGTTATTTTACTAAAATTATTAAGACAGACCTATATCATTAGGATTCTACAAATTTTGTTTTTGTGAAAATTATATTACAACTTTTAAAAATACACACTCACAAAATCCCTTCTGCCAAATCATTGATGAAACTGTTTTTTGAGAAAGGTTGCCTACATAAAGCTTACTCAGCAAAAATGTGTGTGTAGTTTTTGAAAGCATGAGTCTAGGGGACCTTATATACTGTCAGGATCCAGAAAAATTCAATCCTGGAGTTAGGAATAGACCTAAAGTTTTCCAAAACTCCCTGGGCATTGATGCAACACCAATTAACAAATAAATTTAGACTTAGTAAGGAAAGATTTTAGTCAAAAATAATTACTGCAATAGGGAGGACCCTGTGACCATAAGATCTGCAAGCATCTAGGAATTTGGCAAAAATATATATTTAAAAATATTTAAAAGAACAAATAGGGTCTGAAAGAACTGGATGTGGGGGAGTGGGATGAAAGAATGGCATGATCTGAGAGAGAAATCAGATAATGTTTTCCATGAGGGTAGCCTGTTCTTATTAGTTGTGTGCTAGCTGGGGATGAGGGTAAGCCACAATTCAGGGCCCTGAGAAGAGAGACGCTGAACCACACTTCCGTTAGTAGGCCCCTTGTCCTGATTTTGATCCATGGGAACAGTTTAGTAAATTTATGAGAAAAAAAGGAATTTGGAGAATCCATGCCTAGAAATGAGGTTGTGAGAAGGGCTGGTGCCTGTGAATCTTATCTAATTTACATGGGAAAAGGTGTTCTCCAAAAATCAAGAATTAGGGGATTTCTTAACCTTTACTATTTTTCATGAGCACAAGGTTTGAGTCATTTTCAACATTGTCAGATTATAAATTGTTTTCTCTAGCTAGATCTTAGATTGTTGAGTCTACAGCACTTGTGCTTATATCTACTGAGATTCCTGGGTCTTTGGAACAAGGACTACTGTGTATCACAATCCTGAAGGGAATAGAACTGGGGATTATGGGAGTGTGATAGGAACCCTCTGTTTACTAGACTGATTGTTGTGTGGCAAAATAGTGTGGACCTTGGTTAGTACCCTTCTTCCTAGGGAAAAGCTACAGTGAATGTAAGCAATCACATCCCCTTCCAGACTGTCTGACCCTCAGGAGTTTGCAATATTTGGACATAGGGAGTTAAAGCTTCCTTCTACTTTGTTGGGAATGAATACTCAGTTTGACCGTGTATGTTTTTTTCTAACTGACTTTTAAATCCTTCTATAATTCTAATTAAGTTCATCTTCATCTCTGGAGCTTGGCTAGCTGTAAGGCAAGAAAAAAAGAAGGTTGCTTGCCAGACCAGGCTTCCTAAGCTCTTCACATCTCTACTGAAATTGATTTGCATTATAATGCACATGCCAGAAAGATAGGCAAATTGAATGTGTGATTAACTGAGCAAAGAATAAAGCCCATATAGAGTTAACATATATTGTGAGGCTGCTTTTAGGTCATTTCTAAAGGATGGAAACAGGCACACTCTAAGAATAAATGCATGAAATATGATGATCATCTTATTGAATATAAAACATTTATTACATCATCTGTTCCTTTTTATTTAACATAAAATGTGTTAAACAATTTCTAAGTTGAGAACTAATCATATTATGTGGAAGTAGCTCAGTGCTGGCAAAATGGGAAACCCACTGGATCTAGAAACGATCCCTTTAGTGTTAATTGGGAGATACAGTAAATAACACAATCCTGCTCAGGACATTCAGTTTCCACATAGTTCCATAAAACCCGAATCATGTGTAGATATGTATGTTTGGTAAAAATATATGTTCTATCTTTAATTTGACTTTGCAGAGTATTAGTGCTGTCTGAAAAGTCTATCTTACAAAAAATGAACCCTTCAAGTAGTTTTGTTTTTTTTTTTAATATATTTTATTGATTTTTTACAGAGAGGAAGGGAGAGAGATAGAAAGTCAGAAACATCGATGAGAGAGAGACATTGATCAGTTGCCCCCTGCACGCCCCAGCCCCACAGTGGAGATGTGCCCATAAGCAAGGTACATGCCCCCGACCGGAATCGAACCTGGGAGCTCTCAGTCCGCAAGCCGACACTCTATCCACTGAGCCAAACCAGTCTCGGCTCAAGTAGTTTTTTGAAGATATGTTTTAAAACATGACTCTGTGCATAGGCAAGTCTTTTTCTTAGCATGCGATAGCCATGTCGCATGACCTAATACATCCAAAGTAAACATCCTTTTCACATTCATTGAAAATTCTTGTTCTTACATTCTTGATATTTTATATAATGCTTTCATAACTTACCACCTTTGGACTTCTGCAATACAATTGTTCATATAAAGTTTGTATTAATCATAACACTCCTATATAATAAAAGCTTACTATGCTAAGTGTCCAGTCATCTGGTCATCCATTCAACCAAAGTGTAATATGCTAATGATATGCCAAGGCCACTCAACTGCTTGCTATGATATGCACTGACCACCGAGGGGCAGATAGTTGACCCATCTACCAGTCGCTATGACGTGCACTGACTATCAGTAGGCAGACACTCTGATTGGTAGGTTAGTTTGCTACTGGGGTCCAGCTGATTGAGACTGAGTGAGATGGGCCAAACATGCCCTGGAGCCTCTGCAGTCCCTCCCTGGCTGGTCAACCTCCCTCATCCCTCCTCAGCCCTGATCACGCACCAATGGGTTCCCTCGTCCTGGCCTACACCCTCTCACAATCTGTGATTTCTCAGGGGATATTGGAGAGCTGGTCTCAGCCTGATCCCTCAAGTCAGGCCAAGGGACCCCATGGGTGCACAAATTTGTGCACCGGGTCCCTAGTACATATATAAACATTTATATGTCATTGTCTCTGCCAATGTAAAGGTGTCCTTGGACATATTTTGCATAATGAAGTTAATAGTACTTATAAATGTGCATATTTCTGGTTTATTCTTTATCTTAGTTCTTTCCACTTTATTTTAATTAAAATAGGAAAATATTTATTTCATAGGGTAAAATCCTATTTGAAATTATTAGCATGCTATACAGTGTGATACTAAGCAATTTTTATAATTGAATTATGTACAATAATAATGTTCTGCAAATAATATTTCAGTCTGTTTGGAATAAAACCATGTCCCTAATAAATGACTTATATATTTTTAAGAAGTAAATTAAAGTTCATATTAAATAATTTCTGAAAATCATTTTTGCTGATGTTACATGCTAAAAACAACATAAGTTGATTATATTAAAGAATGTTTTCTCTTAATGATAAATTTCCAAATTACTGGCAAATATACTTTTAAAAAAGTATTTATTGTCAAAAGTATTACATATGTCCCCCTTTTTCCCCCATTGACTTCTTCTAACCCACCCTGTCCCTTAGCCCAGGCCTTCATCACCCTATTGTCTATGTTATAGGTTATGTATATACGCATACAAATTCTTTGGTTAATTTTTTCCCCCACCCACCCACCCTCCCTTCTCCTCCCCTCCCCTGTCTCCTCTGAAATTCAACAATATGTTTTATGCTTCTATGTCTCTGAATCTATTTTGTTTGTCAGTTTATTTTGTTCATTAGATTCCATATATGAGTGAGCTCATGTGATATTTATCTTTCTCTGATTGGCTTATTTCATTAGCACAATACTCTATAGGTCCATCCATGCTGTTGCATATGGTTAGAATTCTTTCTTTTTTGAAACTGCATAGTATTCCATTTTATAAATGTACCACAACTTTAATATATATATATATATATATATATATATATATATATATATATATATACTGATTTCAGAGAGGAGGGGAGAGAGACAGATAGAAACATCAATGATGAGAGAGAATCATTAGTTGGCTGCCTTCTGCATTCCCCATATAGGGGATTGAGCCCATAACCCTGGGCATGTGTCCTTCACCAGAATCAAACTTGGGATCCTTCAGTACGTAGTCTGATGCTCTATCCATTGAGCCAAACTGGCTATTGGGACCACAACTTTTTTATCCACTCATCTGCTGATGGGTACTTGGTCTGTTTCCAAATTAGAAATTGTGCTGCTATGAACACAGCAGTACATGTATTCTTTCTGATTTGTGTTTCAGGATTCTTAGAATATATTCTTAGGAGTGAGATCACTGGGTCTAATGGGAGTTCCATTTTTAATTTGCTGAATATATTCCATACTATTTTCCACTGTGTCTGCACCAATCTGTATTCTCATCAGCAGTGTATTAGGATTCCCTTTTCTCCACAACCTTGCCAACACTTGTTTTTTGTTGATTTGTTGACGATAGCTATTCTGACAGGTGTGAGGTGATTCCTACTTGTTTTAATTTGCATCTTTTAGATGTTAGTGACTGAGCATTTTTTTTCCATAGGTCTCTTGACCTATCTATTTAGATCCTTTGCCCATTTTTTAATTGGATTGTCTTTCTTTTGTTAAGTTGTATGAATTCCCTATATATTTTTTAAATTAACCCTTTACCAGATGTATCATTGGCAAATGTATCCCATGCAGTAGGCTCTCTTTTCATTTTGTTGATGGTTTCTTTTGCTGTGCAGAAGATTTTTATTTTGATTTAGTATCTATTTGTTTACTATTTTCTTTATTTCTCTTGCCATAGGAGATGTATCAGCAAACATATTGTTATAAGAAATATCTAAAATTTTGCTGCCCATGGTTTCTTCTAAGATTTTTATGGTTTCATGACTCACATTTAAGTCCTTTATCCATTTTGAGTTTAACTTTATGTATGGTGTAAAATGGTGATCTAGTTTCATTGAACCTGTTCAATTTTTCCAACATCATTTAATTGAAGAGACTGTCTTTACTCCAATGTATGCTCTTGCTTCCTTTGTCAAATATTGAAAATAATGGCTTGGTTTGACTTCTGGGCTTTCTGTTCTGTTCCATTCATGTATATCCTGTTCTTGTGCCAGTACTAGGTTGTTTTGAGTATAGTGGCTTTGTAGCATAACTTGATATCTTGTATTGTGATTCCTCCAAGTTTGTTTTTCTTTCCCAAGATTCCTATGACTATTCAGGGTCTGTTTTGGTTCCATACACATTTTTGGAGTGTTTGTTCTAGATCTGTGAAATATTCTGTTAATATTTTAATGGAGATTGTATTGAATCTATATATCACTTTGGATCATATGGATATTTTAATGTTGTTGATTATACCAATCCATGAACACAGTATTCAGTATTCTTTCAGTTGTTTATATCTTCTTCTATTTATTTTTCAATGTTTTGGCAGATATAATTTTTTTTTAATGAAAAAGCATAAGGATAATCAATTCTGATACCTAATTTAACACTTAGCTATGATTTAAGGGACATGTAATTAACACTTGGAGTTATAAACATTAAGGTTGATATTACTCCTTTATTTTTTCAAAAGTTATTTCTTATTATTTGGTAGAAACCTCAGTATATTAGTTGTAACATGGAAGTGCAAACAACCATGATAATTTTAACATGTGGTGTTTTAATTTTATTGTGATTCAACCTTTTTAAACAAGCAATCCTAGTTGTCAAGTATAGAAATAAACTTCCAGCCAATCAAAATGCAACATAAATAATGAACAAAATTATATGATATAATAATACAACTTACAGATTCCATGAGATTCCAATGTCTGTTAACTTCATAGATTTCCATATCTGTTAATAACAGTTTAAGGAATAAGTGTTACAAAATGAATTTGTCATGTGATAATAATTCTAACAAGAATTTGAAATTCTACAAATTTACCCAACATAGTTACTAAATTCTAAGAAATTTGTTGTTGTTTGGTTCATTCAATTTAGAATTTTAATGTTCCCCTGCCTTTGATTTGTAACCAGTATTTATCTTGGTCATCCACTTTAATTGCAAAGCTGGTGAGTGTATTCACTCTATCAAAGAGAATTATCCAAAATTTGGAAATAAAACAAAAATAATTGCATTTTCTTAAGTAATGCTAAAGGACTATCTAATAAGGTTGCCTCATCTGATTTTCTTTGAAATGAGAAACTTCTTTTTATTTAGAATCCATACTTTGCATTTTTCATGCTGAAAAGTTAGAGTAAATGTTAACTTTTAGGAAACTAGGTGGTAATTTGTTTTTTAGCTGGCAGATAATTTAACTGTAAAGGTTATTTTTTTTTTCATTGAGTCCTAGGATTAATCAATTCTGTATATCTTAATCTTATTTCAGCATTCTTATTTCAAAGGCTGTATACAAACCTAGTTCCTCTCATCTTTTTTTGAACTAGCTTAGACACCCTGCTGATTCCCTTAGTAATATTTTAAGTAAAATATTGATAGGTGCTTTTTACTTCTTGTTGAGAATTATGTTTCTTTTAATGTTTTGAAAAGTATGCTTTAATCAACTTAAAGAATTATAAAACATAAAGAAATAAGATAAGTAGACATATAAGCAGTGAAAGAAGTAGAAGATGGTTAGGTGGGAGAAATAACTAGTTATTTATCTATAAGATTATTCCAGATGATGCATTCATTCCAGTCGTGATAAAATATAAGTGTTTTAAGTTTTTAATGAATAAACTGAAATTGTGCTATTTAAGAATAATGGTCTCATATTTTAAAAAAAACTGCACATCTTATAATTGGAACACATAATTAGATATACAGAGAGTGGATTATGTTAAATCAAGTAATATTTGATATAAAACTGGAAAATAAGCTTTTTATTCCTTCTTCAATCTAGCTATTACTTTATTGGGCAGGGATCATTTGAATACTTTTCTGTCATAAATTCAGTGAGTTTTATCTGTTTATTCATGTTTGTATATACCTATATTCTTTGTTATTAAATTTAAGAAGTTGCTTGCACACATAAAGGTTTTCTGGATGAGAAGAAAGTTTCCAAATGATGTTTAAAATTGCATTGCTCATCAAATTAAAAGGAAAAGAAACCAAAGGTTAAAAGACAGGGACGTTTGATATTATACCCAGAGAACTTTGGTTAAGCTTTTTCTATACTAGGTACGAATGATAACATATATCCCTAAAATTAGTATTTGGGACAGGGCGGGGGGCGGGAGGGGGTGGTGATGGAAAAGGACACGCTTGCGGCGGGCACACACACGTTTCCTTATTGAAGATCTCTTATATAAAAAGGTCTGCATATAAAAGACAGTCCAGAGGCATCTTTGAAGGTTCTTTTTCAAAGCAGCTCTAGTTTCTCCTGTGTCTAGGGATTTCTGTTATTAATTGAAGTTAATTTTCTAGGATATCAGTTTGCCATGCACGTGGGAAAGATTGATAGCCTCTTCGATTCTCAAGAGTGTTCAAAATGACACTGTTCCATCACCGGGTGACTTCACTTTTATCATCACAAATCAAATTATAAACATCGGGGCAACCTTGCTGGAATCTGGCTTCGGGAGATTTCCATAAGATTAATTAGGCGGCCAGAGCAAAGAAGGTAAAATAGAAAGAGGGAGGGGGTGGAAGGAGGAGGGAGAGTGGAATCATTCATTCCTCACAGAATGGAAAGTCAGTTCAACAATGGGTAATTAGCGTAGGCCATGGATTCTCAAAGGCACCAAGGACACTGGACTCTTTCTTGCACTCTGATGTTTAGTGCCCTATTGTGGACCCTTCATTTAATTAGTGCACTTTGATACCCACAGGAGTTTGAGGCTCCAGGGCATGCTAAATACAGACTGACACCAGCAAGCTTCTGCCTCCTTCCATTCTAATTAGAGACACAATGAGCTGCAAAGACAATGTTTTACTCCAAGATTTCTTTTGCAGATACCTCTGGCAGGAAACAATCATTTTATTTTGTGTCTATATTGGTATTCAGATTAAATTGTTAGCATGCAAAAGATGAGCTAAGGGCACATATCTATTAAAAATGCTTAGCAGGGTTCAAAAACGATGGCAGCAATTTGTGGAAAAATATGTATTTTCCCACTTGGAAACTATTTCTTTTGCTGTATTCTAATTAGAAATAAACTTCAAACTTCAATGTACTTTGCATTCTACAGTAAATACCAGGATTTTCTTAAAATAACTGTAAGTTCTATGCCTTAAACAAGAGGTTCTAAAATTATCTAAAAGAGACAAGAAGAGTAAGAGGGAAAACCCTTCGCCTCCTCTGAATTCAACTGCATTGAAATACCTAGCCAACACTGGAAAAAATGACAGAGGTCATTTTTATAGGAAGATTGTTAATCTGTCTAGAGCTCTTTAAAGAGAGCCCTGGAACATTCACAGTGCCAAGTTAAAACATTTTTATAATGTTAGTTTTGATGGACAGTTCTATGCTGATTGGAAGAATATAAATATCCCAGGGGAGACTGCGTATTGAAAATCAATCTCAGCATCCACAAAATATGTGTTGCTTTAACTATACACTGTAAATCCTATACCCTTAGAATTCCATTGTGTAAATGTACCGCAGTTTTTTTATCTACTCATCTATTGATGGACACTTGGGCTGTTTCCAGATCTTGACTATTGTAAATAACGCTGCAATGAACATAAGGGTGCATATATTCTTTGAAATTAGTGTTTCAGGTTTATTAGGATATTCTGTATTCCCAGAAGTGAAATTTCTGGGACATAAGGCAGTTCCATTTTTAATTTTTCAAGGAAACCTTATACTGTTTCTCACTGTAGCTGCAAGTGAAGGAAAGTTTACCTTTTGTCACAGCATGAGTGAACCTGGACATTATTATGCTAAGTGAAATAAGTCAGTCAGAGAATGACAAATACCATATGATTTCACTTATGCATAAAATCCAATGAACAAAATAAACTGACAAACAAAACAGAGATAGAGGGTGGATACATGAACAGACTGACAGCTATCGGAGGGAAGGGAGACCGGATGAAAGGTGAAGAGATTAAGCAATGTGTATGTGTGTGTGTGTATGTATATATATATATATATATGAAACAGTGTGGTGATAGCCAGAGGGAAAAGGGGTAGGAGTTTTGGAGTTTTGGAGCTGGGCAAAGGGGAGTAAATGGAGACAGAAAGAGACTTTGCTTTGGATGATGAGCATACGATGATGCAGTGTGCAGATAATATTTTATTGAGTTGTACACTTGAAACCTGTATGGTTTTGTGAGTCAATGTCACCCCAATCTATAATAATAAAACTTTAATATGCTAATTAGACCTAACGTCCTCCCAGATGTCCTTTTGGACAATCTTACAGATGATACTGGCTGCAAAGGAAGCCCAGGTCATAGGTGCCAGACAGAGGTAAGCTGGTGCCCAGAGCTCGAGGAAGAAAAGCCAACTCTTGCATGAATTTGGTGAATTGGGCCTCTAGTAAATTCAATGAAAAAGGAAAAATTATATATCCCTAAAATTTAAACACAAGACAAATTTTTCTTTATAATATTGATGTCTATGTGTTTTTATGTATCAGTACTATTATCTCCTTATGCACTTTGCTTTCACCCAGCTACTTATCTGCTTAGCAATCTATATTTAACTTTGAGAAAATGAAACCAAAAAGCCTCAACTAAAAAAGACAAAACAGAAAAATCCATTCTGAAATTGTTTCCACAAAAGGGTTATATCTTAACTAACTTTCAATGCCCTTTGACACCCCAAATCTTCCCCCAATGAACACACACTGTATTATTTATTATGAACAAAATCAGAAAAGAAAAATATTGTTTATATAAGAAAGTGGCTTGTTCTGTTACTCAAAATTGCCCTGATAATTTTCATAGACTTTTTTTTTTGAGCCTCATTCTGAATTAACATCTTTGTAAGGATTTGTGCAGGGATTATTAAATTGGTTTCATCATCAGTATCAAATACAATAGGTTGTGAGGACCTCCTGAGAGAACAGTTTTAAGAAAGATTGCTGATTCAGAGGGAAATAATGCTGTGATTATTTAGCAATGCCTTCCGTTGGCTTGGTTTGGGGTGAGGCGAGAGTTAGAGAACAACAGGAGTGGTGATCAGCTCCATGATTTTGTCAACTCTGTCCTTGCCCAGCTATGTGATCTAATTTTCCCTGCTGGGTCTGTTACTGGTCATTCTTCTACAGTTTGGAGAATTTGTGCCCAAATCTAGGAATCTAGTGGAGACTTTTCTACCTATTTACCTCTTTGAATAAACTCATTATGGAACCTTAGATGATATAGCTTAAAACTATAATCTTCTTTAGGCATTTTGGCAGATTATGATCTGTCATTAATTTCCTTTATGCTAATCTCACCTGTAAAGAGTGGACATATCTCATGTCTGATTTGAATCTCAACATCAGACATCCAGGCCTGTAAACTGTGATAATGGTCTTGATGCATTATTGATGAACTTTCCATTTGAAAATGCCCCTTATGTTGAGCAGTTCAAAAAGTTCTGGTTTAGTCATTAATAAACCATTGTTATGCTCTGTGTCTTCTCAACGTTTTTGTTGATATTCAAAAAATAAAAAAGAATATCTTATCCAAATGTATGAAAATACTATGCTTATAAAAGGAATATTTAAAATCAATAAGTAAGCCCAAATTAAGAAAACTCTTATTTCTTGTCTGTTTTAATAAAGTAGGTGTTTTCTAAGCCGTGATGACTGCCTATACTAAGTACTTTATGATTTAGATCAGGAAGTTAATGTATCTGTACCTTTTGGGAAAGAGTTAGCAATAACATCTACTATATAACTTCTAGTAATGATACTTTAGCTAGCACTTGAAAGTAGAATACTGTCTCCCAGAGGTAACTTATTCCCCGTCTAAGTCACTGAAGTAAGCTCTGAATAATTAGCTAGCAATACCTTACATATTAATGTTTCAAATCATCCATCACTTGCAATCCTATATTCAACCTCAGTGCCCTTTCCTTAAAAAAGGATTCATACTTCCAGCTAAGAAGGTAGGGAGTTCTTTTCTCATGTAACAGAAGACATTGTGCTCAAGGAGATATAATCAGTCCCATTATGAATAGTTTACAAGTGGTTGATATGCCTTCATATTTTCTGCATGCCCTATTAAAAATCATCTCATCTATTATTAAGACATGCACTAGATTATAGATGCTTATGGGCAATACTTAATTTATTTTTTAAAGCAACAGACTAAGGAAAAATTTCTGCAATATGCACATCCATAGAAACGTTGAACTTTATTGGTCACAAAGATGGGCAATTTTCCCAATCATCTCTTTGCAGAGTAGAAGCCCATTACATAGATTTGTTTGTAGATATCCTGAAGATAGATAAGTGCCTTGCAGCATTTGGTGAAATGTGACATCATAGAGCACCACGCTATGACATTATTTTAAATTAGACTCTATGCCAAAATCCACTTAGCACCAATATCAGGAAGAAGCAAAGGGACCCCAAGTAAAGGTTTATCCTCCTACTTCCCTCCCTTTCTTCTCTATCTTCTGTTTTACTTTAGAAATCCATTTCATTTCCTCCTTATTCAGTGGTGCTCCTTGCTTCAGGGGTCCTTTGTAGTAATTTATTTCATATTCCTATTAGCATTTGTGTAAAAGAGTTTTGCCTTCTTTTTTTTTCCCCTTGTTCCCAACTTTATAATGTTCAGATCTTATCTACTCATTGCTCTGATCTTGAAGCATAAAGGGTTTGCTTGGATCAATTTTATCAATCCATCTTATAATTTTTAAAACTTCAACTGGGTTACAAGAAGTCTTTTCTTTTCCACTGAGAATTTGCTCAATTTTCTCTGTCTTTGCACATAACTTGATCGTTGAGGTCTGGTATCATTCATATAATTGCTCCACACTGTTCCCCTGAAGAACAATTAAACCTTGCAAAGGTTTGGTGACCAGCACTGTGTAAATTATATAAGGCAAGGTCTAGGAAATTCTATCAATAGCAATACTCTAATGCCTTCAACTGATAAAAGAATTGGTTGATTCAATTTATATTTACTATTACTAAATTATATACTTCAACTAACACCTATCTACCATTTGACAGTTAGAGGAGGTGTATGCGTGTGTGTGTGTTAATAATTCAGTTAAGCCAGGTAAAGACAATTTTCTTTTCAAAACACACTAATGCAAGGATTTCCACTAGGTTTATGCCCACAGAATGTAGAGAGCTGGCTTAATAAAATCACATTGAGTCATTTATGAGGAGGCTTATTCAAGCTTCCCCTACCCCTTTAGATAACATTGGTACAATTTAAGTAAATAGATATTGCTTTTCCCACAAACCCTCTGCCTATCCTATGAATCTCTTTATTTTATTAGTAAAATTATAAAAATGTGGGATAATTATGCACATGACAGGCAAATAAAGAAAAAAGTGTGCTCTTAAAAGCTACAGTTAGATAAAGCATTCTTATTCTTTATCATTTACCACCTATACATTTAATTGAATACCAGTTTGTTTGATTTATAATAAATATGCCTTGGAGGTACTAGATAATAGAAGCTTTAAACGCAACTTTGTTAATGGTAGATTTTTTTTTCTCAAAAAGAATAGTTGTTATTTTTAAAAGGCTTGCTATGACCTTTACTTATATGAATTAGGGGACTTGGAAAAAACTAGTTATCTTATAACAGCACTTACTTAAAAATTGTTCAAAGGAAGTTAAATTATGAAAATGAAATGATTATTTTAAAGACAATGAAAATGCCTTTTAGACATTTTTCTATACCCAGATGTGTAAAAATTGCTTCTATGTAATAGCCAGTTTTAAAGCTCAGAATGAATATGGGTGGAGGGCAATGTGCAAACTGCCCAGATCCTCATATTATCTTAAAGACTGGAGCAGCAATTCTTAAATGACTCACTGTCCCCTCCTTTCTGAAATACCACTTTGAAGTTCACTGGTATTCCATGTGTAGAGAAAATGGCTCCTAAATAGGAAATTTCAGCATAGATATTCTTTTGACTAATTACCATTACTGACAACTTTTTATTCCCCTGGCAATGGGGGGAAGGAACATTTTATTTTCCTTAGACCACAGGTTCTCAAATTGTGCTCACATTTATATCACCCTGGAAGCTTTACATATGCCAATACCTAAGTCTAACCTTAGATCAATTAAAATAGTCTTTGGGGTGGGTCTTGGGAAATGGGATTTTTTTAAATTTCTAGTGATACTAATGTGCATTTAGAATTGATTTATTTAAAACAATAGTTCTCACCTGGGTGAGTGCTATTGTTAACTATTAGAATACATTTTTCAGAATGCACAGAACATGGGGATGGGGACCAGGGAAAGTATTTTCAAATGTTCTTACAAATTATGTTGATATTCTTGTTTCTTCAAATAAGTGTGTGAATGACATATCAGCATGAATTTTCACAGAACTCACCACGTGAATCTGACATTGCTTTCATTCACATTTGAGAATCTCTTACTTGGGTTATTTGTTCAAGGATATATATATATATATATATATATATATATATATATATATATATATAGAGGCCTGGTGCATGAAATTCGTGCACTGGAGGGGTGGGGGAGGGTTATCCTTCAGCCCAGCTTGCTCCTTCTCCAATCTGGGACCCCTTGAGGGATGTCCAACTGCCCAGGTAGGATCGGGCCTAAACAGGCAGTTGGACATCTCTCTCACAATCTAGGACTGCTGGCTCACAACTTCTCACTTGCCTGCCTTCCTGATTGCCCGTAACTGCTTCTGCCTGCCAGCCTGATTACCCCATAACCACTCCCCCTGCCAGCCTGTTTGCCCCTAACTGCTCTCCTCTGGGGGCCTTGTCACCCCTAACTGCTCTCCCCTGCAGGCCTTGTTACCCCTAACTGCCCTTCCCAGCAGGTCTGTGTCCCCCCAACTGCCTTTCATTGAATGCCTGATCACCCCCAAGTTCTCTCCTCTGCCAGTCTGGTCAGCCCTAACTGCCCTCCCTTTCAGGCCTGGTCCCTCCCAACTGCCCTCCCCTGCTGGCCTGATCACCCACAACTGCCCTCCCTTGCAGGCCTGATCCCTCCAAAATGCCCTCTCCTGCTGGCCATCTTGTGATGGCCATTTTGTGTCATCAAAATTAGGGCAGGATCTTTTGACCACACAGGAGCAGTCATCTTGTGTGTTGGAGTGATGATCAATCTGCATATAACTCTTTTATTAGATAGGATACAGGCCTGGTGCAAGGGTGGGGGCCAGCTGGTTAGCTCTGAAGGATGTCCTGGATCAGGGTGGGTGTTCCCTTGGGGCAAAGGGTGGCCTGGGCAAGGAGCCTGTGGTGGTTTGCAGGCTGGCCACACCCCCTGGCTACCCAAGCAGAGACCCTGGTATCTGGGATTTATTTATCTTCTACAGTTGAAACTTTGTAGCCTGGAGCAGAGGCCTGGACCTGCCAGGGTGTGTGGAAAGCTTGGCTTCCTTCATTGTCAGGAACAACCCAACCATCCTTCCTGCTCTCTCTGTGGCCATAACCATTTTGGTTGGGTTAATTTGCATACTTGCTCTGATTGGCTAATGGACATGGCTGGTTTGGCATGGCTTGTGGGTGTAGAGGAGGTACAGTCAATTTGCATATTACTCTTTTATTAGATAGGATAGGGTAAAGCAACAAAAGAAATAGTTATAGGGGAGAATCCAAGATGGCGGCATAGGTAAACACCTACACTGCTGCCTCGCACAACAATTTCAAAACTACAACTAAAAGACAGAACAGACATCATCCATAACCACAGGAAAGCTGGCCGAGTGTAAGTTCTACAGCTAGAAGGAAAGAGAGGGGCTCACAGAAACCCAGAGGAGCTGCAAAAAGCTGAGGTATGGAGACGCGTCCGCTGAGAGAGCGGGTGCCCGAGTACCTGGCTGGCTTTCTCTGGCGGGAGGGAAACGGAGACTCCCAACGGCATTGAACCCCTAATCTTACAACACTAAACCCCAGATCCAGCAAAAACACATACAGGGTGAGTTTGGACTGTGAAAAGGGAGAGGTGCACAGAAATTTAGGGGAGTTGCAAAAGATCGGAGGTCTGGTCGCGCACGGCGCTGCATGAAGGACAGATTGCTGATTGTGCCGCTGGCTTTCGCAAGTGGGCGGGAGACAGACCCTCCCAACTGTGCCACTTCTGAGTCCACTGGGCCCCTGTATTGGGCGAAACCATGGAGACCTAGACTCGTGCGGTCCTGGCGCGCAGGGGAGCTGGAAAGGCAGCGGTCTAGAAGCACTGCGGGCGCGCTAGCACAAGGACCTTTCCAGCGATTACCCAGTCACGTGAGACTCAGGGCCCATGGAGGGCGGGGCCGACTGGAAGGCAAGGCGGTCCCTTAAGCCCTGAGACTCCACCACTCCCAAGCTCAACAGAGGCTTCTGTGGCTTTGCAAGTCTGGTTTCACAAGGCTGAATTCAACACAGAAGTTTCCCAGACATATGAAAATGCCGAGACAAGGGAAGGGATCACAAACAAAAGAAATGGAGGAAAAAAAAATGACTGGATATAGAGTTCAAAACCACGCTTGTAAGGTTTTTCAAGAATATGCTAGAAAAGATGGATAAATTTAGCGAGTCCCAAGAGGAGATGAAAAAGGATCAACTAGAGACACTGACTGAAATAAAAAATATTATACAGAGTCCTAACAGCAGACTAGAGAAAGGCAAGAATCAAGTCAAAAATTTGAAATATAAAGAAGCAGAAAACACTCAACTGGAAAAGCAAGAAGAGAAAAGAATCCAAAAATGTGAACATAATGTAAGGAGACTCTGGGACAGCTTCAAGTGTACCAACATCAGAATTGTGGGGGTGCCAGAAGAAGAGAGAGAGCAAGATACTGAAAACCTATTTAAAGAAATAATGACTGAAAATTTCCCACATCTGGTAAAAGAAATAGACTTACAAGTCCAGGAAGCACACAGAACCCCATATAAAAGGAATCCAAAGAGGACCACACCAAGACACATCATAATTAAAATACTAAGAGCAAAAGACAAAGAGAGAATATTAAAAGCAGCAAGAGAAAAACAGTTCATTACCTACAAGGGAGCACCCATACGACTGTCAGCTGATTTCTCAACAGGAATGATGCAGGCCAGACGGGAGTGGCAAGAAATATTCAATGTGATGAATAGCAAGAACCTACAACCAAGAATAATCTATCCAGCAAAGCTAACATTCAGAATTGAAGGGCAGATGAAGAGCTTCACAGAAAAGAAAAAGTTAAAAGAATTCATCAACTCCAAACCAGTATTATATGAAATGCTGAAAGGTACTCTTTTAGAAGAGAAAGAAGAAAAAGGTAAAAGACAAAAAATTATGAACAACAAATACATATCTATCAATAAGTGAATCTAAAAATTAGTGAATTAAAAATTTGATGAACAGAATAAACTGGTGAATAGAATAGAATCAGGAGCACAGAAAGGGAATGGACTGATAATTCTCAGGGGGAAAGGGGTGAGGGGTATACAGGGAGAGACTGGACAAAAATCATACACCTATGGATGAGATCAATGGGAGGGAGCTAAGGGCAGAGGGAGGGGTGGGAGCTGGGTGGAGGGGTGCTATGGAGGGGAAAAAAGAGAAACAAATGTAATAATCTGAATAATAAAGATTTAATTAAAAAAATAGTTCTAAGATCTGTGATTGTATTCTGCAGATTTATCCTCAACTCAACATTTCTGCAATGTGTCAAGGATACCACAAAATTGTATTCAGAACTGAAAAGATATACTATACTTATGTTTCTCAAAGTGTTTTCTTTAGAACAAAATCTTATGGTAGGATAAAAATTATGTCTTCTTACCCCCCCCCAAAAAAAAAAAACAAACAACAACAAAAACAAAAACATGTTGGCAGGGGAGTTCTTTGATTTAATAAAATTGGGAGATACAGTGTCAAGCGGTGTTAAATATATTTATTTCATGCCTAATTTATCAGAGCCTGGAATGGGTTGATGTACATTAAAAATCTTCTAGAATAGTGCTTCTCAAATTTGAATGTGCAAATAAACCGATATAATGGCATAGTAAAAATATACTTGCTAAGAATTACACCACTGCTAATAGTCAAAACAGAGACATACAAATAACTATTATTTATTGATTAGCTATTGTTAAATAACTTAATGTGGTTAATATACCTAGGAGGTAGGTGATATTTCCTGGCAGAAACCAAACATTGTTCTTACTAAATGGATGTAAACAGGAGGCCAGAAGGCTGGTCAACCTTAACTTCTCTGAAAGGTCAGAGCTAATCACTCACTGTTTAGTTGAAACATTTGTTGGCTGAAGCAACCTCTACCTGTTGGTTTCATGTTAATTTGTTTTGTTATTTCCTGCCTAAAGGCTAGGGGTGTGTCCCAAAGCCTTAATAAAAGGGAGAAAAAGGCCAGAGCAAGTGCCAGTCCTTTCCACTAGAGGAAGGCTCCTGCCTGGCCCCCCAATATCGCCAAATTAATATTTTCTAGTCTCTCATTTCGTTTGCGTGCGGCCTCCTTCAGAACCTGAACCATGAACCGGGAACCCTGAACCATGCGGGACGTGGAAAGAGGTTCCCGCATCTGGCGCCCAACAGGGAATGCAGAAAGAGGTGCTCACATCTGGCGCCTGACTGCAGGACCTCTGGAGGAGAAGGTATTATTCGCCTAAGAGCGAAGGAAGGAAAATTCACCAAGGAAAATGGTGAGGGAAGATTCATCTAGGAAAAGGTGAGGGGAATTCAACATACGCAAAGCCCATGGATTAACTACAGAGTCTCGATCTGTAAGTAGGGTGGGAACGTCTTTTGCAGCCAGGCTAATGGGGAAGAATTAGGTTATAAATATAAAGTAAACTTTATTATAGACTTTTGGTTTGCATGCTTAAATAATGTGGTTTCTTGTTCAGATTAAAATCTCAGTTTGCATTTGGAATTTCAAATCTGTAATAAGTGAAACTCCACTGCTAAAACCGCCTCTGGTGTGGAGAAATTCAAAGGTGGCAGGAGAGGGCAAGGTTCTCTGCTCTCCTGCAATGAGATTACTGAAGGTTTCATTTAAAAATTATAAGAGAAATCGCAGGGAAATGCTAATCTTGGCCAAATTAGGTGCTGGTTATTACTTTGGAAAGCGAAAAAGAAAGAAAAAAATTAAGATCTGTCTTTATCTTTTAAGCATGAAAAGAAATTTGGCCAGATCTGTTACTGATGCTTTCCTCCCTGAAGTAAGGATGTGGAGGAAGAGAGACACTGTGGCAATCCAGTATGAAAGTCCATTCTCCCAGTGTACTAATCTAAAGTCTCCTTTCTCGCCATGAAAAAGTTTTAAAAAATTTAGAGATGTGTCTGGAATTTCTGTACTCGTGAGGAGAGAAGCCCAGCTTAAAAAGAAATGCGTGCAATTGTCCACCTTTTTGGACATATTAGACAGGGTTTTAAGCTGGAATCTCTCCGCAAAAGCTGCAGAAAAAGCAAAACACAGAACTGTTCTTTATTTTTTAAGAAAAATGGTGTAAAGGAACCAAAAGGAGAAGATTTTGTGTTATTAAGGTTTTTAGCTAAATGCAAACTAAATTGGGAGAAAATAAAGTAAAATTTCTCTAATAATTAGGAATTCAAAATACGTTGTTGATTGGTCTAATAAAAAAGGATTAATTCTGTGATTCCCAACTGACAGTTTAAAAATATAATTGATATCTTAAGATAATTATAAAAAATATTATAATCTTTAAATCATATATGAATATATACATTTGATGGTTTTTTACATGTTAAAATTTCAAGGCTTTAACAGAGATGATTCTTGTAAAGCTCCATGGGCCCAGAGTAATACAAGAAATTTGTTCTCTCTTTTTAAAGGACATCTTCTTAAATTTAACTGATCTAATATACTTGAAATTTCATGGAAAGCTTTATCAAATGAGAATTAATAACTATATTTTAAAGGTTGTAAAGGTTTTGGCCCCTAAGAAGGACACAAGGTAACACTCTAGGGAGAGGCATAAACACTCAGCCTCTGAGAGATCCAGTCTCTCAGTGTCCTAGATGTCAGAGAGGTAACCATTGGGCCAGACAGTGTAAATCAAAATTTCATAGAAATGGGCAGCCTCTAAATCAAGATACAGGGTATGGTCAACCACCGGGAAACAGCCAGAGGGGTGCCCCCCAGCCCCGTTATTAATAGGGGAAACCTGCCCTGCAAGGCCCACAGTGGATTCCCTCATCCCAGCAACTCCAGGAAGCGCAGGCCTGGATCTTAACAGCACTATAGCAGTCACTTTGACTCCTGATATTGCTCTGCAAGCTATTCCTACAGGAATTTGGGGTCCTATGTCACCAGGAGAATGGTAAAGAGGACAGTACTTCTTGCAAAACCAACAGTTACCAACTGTATGTTAATATTACCTGGGGCACATGGGGAAGTATTTTTGACTTATATTCCTGACCCTTCATAGGTAAGAACCCTTAGGTGTGCTGATTCCCCTGCCTAAAGTAGTCTCTAAGAAGGGCAAAATTAAGTACCTAAATATTTCTTAAAATTCCAATATTATATGTGCTGCTGAAGTGAGCACAAAATTCCAACATTAGAATTTAAAATGACAAAAAGCCCATGGCTGCCTGATTCTTAAGCTAGAGGCGGGGCAACATTTGTGGCTTGTTAGTCAGACATAAACATTTACTAAATTTGCTTTGCTTTTTAAATTAAGATACCTACTTTAATTAATAAATTAGCTTTTTAAAGAAAAATCAAGGTTTTCAGCTAAATAAAGAGCCAATGGTTTTGTAAGCAATTTGATTAAGTATTCTAATAAAGGAACTAAGACCTTGTCTATACAACAAGAAATTGATAGCCAGTTTGAAATTGAATTGCCATGGCCTAGAACAAAAGAATATCCTTACATAATATTATTCTACAATGTCATTATAATTTTTTGACAAATATCCCAAACAAACTTACAATCTAATTCTCTGAATAATTGGTAGCAATTAAAAAAAATAACATAAAAGGAATTAAGGCAGTGAGAAGGCACTTGAGCATTCTATATTGGCTTTTCTTGCTCTTTTTGTCAAGAGGGACCCTCCCACAGCTGTCACCTGAGCTTTCTGTTCATACTGAGGTTGAAGCCTCGTGTTGGCTGGTATCATGAATCTGTCTCTCACCCAGTGGTGTAAGCTGGGCCCTCCCTGGAGAAGAAACCTGGGTTCCCCAAGATATGTGATCAGTGCTGAGACCCTGCCAGCAGGTGAGGGGATCCCAAGGCAGGTACTGGGCACGGAGGCCACAAGGGCATCGGCTACCAAGGAGATGGAACTGAACCTCACATCAACCTGCTTGGCCCCGGAGGATGGCTGGTTAGCCAGAGACGGGTAAGATTCCTCAGAGGAGGAACAATCTAAGACAGGCACAGTCGCAGAGGGGCCATCAGGAGAAAACTTGGGGATCAACAGAGGTGAGACACAGATCCTCAAACCCCACCCCCCCAACATTGCAGGGGCTTGAACCTTTGCCCTTTCTGATGGAGGTCTCCTGCCCCATGGCTGCTTCACTTCCCACGCTCAGCTCCGATCGGGACCCAGGTGACAAGACAGAGACTTGGCCCAGCTTCATTCGGGACACAGATGACAGACAAAGATTTGGTGCAACTCAGATTGGGACCCAGCAACAGACAGACTTGGCTGACAGCTGCCCTATATTCTAAATCCAACTTAACACGAGGAATGCTCAGGGCCTACTCAAGAATGCAAATAATCCTTTCCACTAATATTTACAGGATAAAACTAAGGTTGTTGTTAGAATATTAAATTTGAAAATAAAATAGTAGTTAAATTTTCAAATTAATTTAATTGGTTAATTGAAATAGATGAGTATTCAAGAAAATTTAATTGTACTGGAAAAAAGTTGTTCCTAAAGTATTAACTTAAATTTCTATTGGTAGTTCATTCCATGGTAAAATTAACATGCAATAAACATAAAGCAGTCATATTTGCATTATAAACATTTTCCAAAAGCCTCATAATTAAATCAAAAAAGGGGGATAGTACAGTAATATTATGTAAGGAAAAGTATCCTGTAAGCAAATTACATCTAGAAAAATTTTTTTTTACTTAACAGCAAGACACCCATGAAAAACATACATAGTATTAAAATAAGCCAAAAGAAAAATCATTTGGGCAAAAATAAAAAGGATCCAAAGCCAAATTTATAGAAAAAATTCCTTTACTAACTTTTATTCAAGAATGTTTATATATTTTCAGAAAAACAGCTCCAAGACCATGTGAATTCCTACAACAGAGAATGCTCCAGCTATGAATACGAGAGGAGAAATAGTCCAGAGATGGAAGATGCTGACGACACCTTGCCATCCTAACAGTCAGCAGCTGTGCATGGATGCAGGTTGCCCAGGACCAAACCAGAGAGGGTCAGACCTGCATTGCCACCATTTGTCCACCATCCAGAACTGAAATATCATTGCTAACATGTACACTTAAAAAACTGTTTCACATTGAAACTGGGACTTAAAGGACTGTTGGTTCAGAAAGAAAGATACTATAGACTTATTCATTTACCTCTTAGCATAGCCATTGTTGCTTGTCTTATTTTTTGTTCTTAATATTTATTTCTAGTCTGCAGATGCAAGATTTTTTAGAGGAAAAGAAAACGGGGGAGATGTCGGAAACCAAACATTGTTCTTAATAAATGGATGTAAACAGGAGGCCAGAAGGCTGGTCAACCTTAACTGCTCTGAAAGGTCAGAGCTAATCACTCACTGTTTAGCAGAAATATTGTTGGCTGAAGCAACCTCTACCTGTTTGTTTCATGTTAATTTGTTTTGTTATTTCCTGCCTAAAGGCTAGGGGTGTGTCCCAAAGCCTTAATAAAAGGGAGAAAAAGACCAGAGCAAGTGGCAGTCCTTTCCACTAGAGGAAGGCTCCCGCCTGGCCCCCCAATATCACCAAATTAATATTTTCTAGTCTCTCATTTCGTTTGCGTGTGGCCTCCTTCAGAACCCGAACCCTGAACCGGGAACCCTGAACCACGCGGGACGTGGAAAGAGGTTCCCACAATTTCCCTGTTTTATAGATGAGGAAACTGAGAATAAAGGAGATTAAATAAGTTTCTCAAAATTATAGATTTAGTAGATGAGAGCTATGATTCTAAATCTAAGCCTATCAAATTTTAAAATTTGTTTTCTTTTCACTATATCTTCTTTTGTTTATTCCCTCTTTTTTAAAAAAATGAAACTTAGGTTTCCTATACTAAAACACATAAATATGAAGTGTATAGCTTGGAAAATGTTAATGCATGTTTGTTTTTAAGTAGCCATCAATAAAAGCCAGTTAGTATACATCCATTTCCAAGAAAAGTCTTTACACACCTTCCCAGATAATAAACCCCTTCCAAGAGTAATCTCTATCCTGATTCCTATCACCATTTATCAGATTTTTTATTATTCTTGAACTTCATAAAAATGATAATATACATTCTGTACTCATTTATGCCTGGTTTGTTATCTAAATACAGTTGTTTTGAGATTCATCAATTTTGTTGAACCTATCAGTAGTTTTTTAATTCATTCTTCATTTGGTAGATATTTAGATTGTTGCATTTTTTGCCTATGATGAATATAGCTTTTGTGAACATTCTACAAATATTTTGTGGACATAAGCACTAATTCTTTTGGCAGATATATTTAGCAATAACCTTGCTGTATTTTTTGAGTAGGCATATCTTAAACTTTATTAAAACCTTTCAAGCAATTTTCCAAAGCAGTGTGGTGCAATTTTACCAAGTCTTTGTTCCATTAGCAATGAGTGACAGCTCCAGTTATTCTATTTTTACCTCCTTTTATTTCTTACCCCCTTTTACCTTCTTTTTTTCATTATACCTTTTTTATCCATTTCTTCCTAGGTATACAAAATCAAGAAAGTGGAAAGTATAATTCTTCTAAAGACTATCTTGAAACAGTGTGCAAAATTATTGGGAAAAAAATCCCCTAACAACTAGATAGATGTGTGCTCAACTTACCCAATTTTAAGAGGATGATTTCTGAAACCAAAACAAAAACAAAGTTAAAAATCACACACAGTAAAAGAAGCAACACATAACTCAGAACAAAGACTACACATAGGTATTGATAAGGAAAAGATCAAAGGTGACATGAACAGGCAAGATGCCTTAGAAGAAAAAGAAAGGATGAGCGTGGAGGAGCAGGAGGCATTGAAAACAAATATAAATGTGAATAGAACAATGAAGGCACGTTGCCAGGCGACTGGGGTCCATAATGAGTACATGTGCAGAAAGCTGGGTTAGCAGTGCAGGTACTGAGCAAAGGGCGAAGAGCAAAGCCAGGGAGCAGTCAGGAGGAATTGCCCAATCTGAGAACGTCCTGTTTAAAAACTAAGCATGGAATCCTATTGTTGTACAACTAGTTCCTAAGCCAAATCTTAGCCACCAGTTTTGTTCATCATTCCCTCTCTTGCGTTCATCAACCTGGTGTGTTCAGGTGCATAATTTACTCTGTTCTTTCTCCCACATGTGCTGAACTTCTCAGGTGTAGACTCATTTTGGTTTTGCTTTCTGCAATGCTACCTCAGCGCTTTGGACTCTCTTTATGTAACATAATTCTGTTTCTAGGCCAAACATCCAACAACTTCCCTCAGTCAATTTTAAGAACTCAGCGATATCACCTAAATCTGGAAATCTAAATCAGTCTACCAAGGCTAAAATTAATCATTTCTTCCACCCCCCGCCTCAAAGCATTTTAAGGATACTACCAGCATGACTTTAAAAGTGATTCTGAACGCTTAAAAAGTAAATGATTCTCAACTGTACTTTCTGACTTCCTTTTTGCCCAGTGGTGCGATTTGGTCATGGATGCTATTTTAGGTTGAGAAGAGTTTGCTACATGAGATGTTATGGAATTTAGACCCAACTTTTATGACCAGTTATCCCACTTGCCCAAAGAATTTCTTAACACCCATTTATGAGACCGGAGCAACTATCTCTCTAGCCATCATCTCATTAGACTGTGATCATTCATGTAAAGACACATGGAAAGAAATTAGACCTTGCCATTTGAATAGCCTACTTTGAGTAGTCATTATTTGGTGATACATGATCCAGAAATACAGATGATTTCCAAATAGTAAGGTAATTTATATAATTTTTTTTATCTCTCTTGTGTTTTATACATTGCTGACTAGTAAAACTTTGATGGATATATAAAACACATGAAACATCATAACTCAATGATGTTTCTTTTATTAATATATTTTATTGATTTTTTTACAGAGAGGAAAGGAGAGGGATAGAGAGTTAGAAACACCAATGAGAGAGACATTGATCAGCCGCCTCCTACTGGGGATGTGCCCGCAACCAAGGTACATGCCCTTAACCGGAATCAAACCTGGGACCTTTCAGTCCGCAGGCCAACGCTCTTATCCACTGAGCCAAACCGGTTTCGGCTCATTGATGTTTCTTATAACATCTGATTGTTTAGTTCTGGGTAACTGTCCAAGTCATGTAATTAAGAAATTTTCAAAAGATTGCTTTCTAAAAATATATATTTAACTCAGAAATCTATCTTGCTCATACTTGCTAAATATTTATCTTGTTTATTTTCTTTAAAGGTTATATAGAGTTTCTATTACCTTAGATATTATGTAATGAAGTTATCCCAATAAGAACAGAATGCAGTTGATAGGTATGTGAATAGCTTTCTGGGAGATTAAAATAAGAATTTTACCAAATATATATCTTTTTTTCAAATATCAACCAACGGTACATAAAGCGGGGAGGAATTTAAAAATGCTATATGTGGAATATAATTATATGACAAAGGATATAAACAAAATTTTGGAAAAGTCACCTACATATTTTTTAAGTTTTAAAAAATATTCACCTATTCTTAAATAAAAATAAAAAATATCGTAAATCTTATAAAGGAGAAAGCATCACCTGTCTTTTACATATTAACTCTTTTCTTCAGTCTCACAAAATACAGACTGAAAATCTCCTCTCAGTCACCATATACTATTCATTTTAGTTTTAAATTTAAAAAACTCACTTATATAAAAACTTAAAGAAGATCAATTAGGCCCTGGCCAGTGGCTTAGTGGGTTGGAGTATCATTCCCTACACCAAAAGTGGCAAGTTTGATTCCCTGATCAGGGCACACATCCAGTCCTGCTTTCACTCTCTGGTAAGGGTTTGTGCCAGAGGCAATTGATCGATGTCTCTCTCTCTCTCCCTCTCTCTCTAAAAATCATTAAAAAAGATTTTTTCAAAAAGATCAATTATCACCTACTGCAAAACACCTTTAAAATTCCTCAGTACATCTTTATCTTTCCTCTTTTGCATGTATGCCCACTTGTTATGATTTCTGACTTCTAATTAATATACAATGTTAAGAACTGCGCATGCTGTCAAAATCACTAAATTTTTAACTTTTCCTCTCCAATATTCTATTTAATATAAGTGAATTAAAGGCCCTTTTAACCCTTTTTTTTCTCTAAAAGCCACTCAGCTTTTAATAAAAAGAGATAATAAACACAAGTTGAAAAATAATTTGTCAATCAATCATGCACTTACACTATGGACAGATTACTCATGAGCTTTAGAAAAGATTTGTTGAAAACACAAATAAAAGAAAATCACAGTCAAATTAAATGAGGCGTTAACAATTCTCTTTTATATTGATTTTATTACCAGAACTTGGGAGGAAGCCTAGTGACTGTGTTAAACTAATGCTGAAATGGCTGCATCAAAAGAGGGGAATAGAACCTTGGCGAGTTGATCATGGGAAAAGTGTTCCCCTGAGCCCAGCATTCAAGCCCCTACTAGGAGGAGGAGGACATATCCTTCTACTTATTTGATCCCTATAAGTCTCTTAATCTTTGGTATTTTACTGTATTATCTATAATGGGAAAGATGAAATGAAGGAGTCAAATCCACAATAATAAAATAAAAAATTATATGCAAATAGCACTGACTTGAGTAGAAATTTGAGGGCATCTGATATGTACTATAAACTATGTTTAAATTCTATCCTACATTTTTCTCTTTAAGATAAAAGCTTTGTGGATATGACTATATGATTACATTTCTTGATCTTCAATAATATTTTTGTGAAGAGAGGAGGAAATTACAATCATCCAGCAGGGTCTCTAAAGTCGTGTGCTTCAAATAATGGGCTCAAATACTGATTTTTTGTTTAATTTAACTAGCATAAATGTTTATCAAAATAATTAGTGTTTTCAAATTTAGGAACTGAGTTAAAAGATTTGCAAAAATCAGACTTAGAAATGTCAAGAACATATAGCCTTTATATAGCATCATAAGCATTTAGAAAACCTAGATCATTAAGTTTCAGAAAAGTAGTACACCATGTCTACTCACTTGACATTACAAAGAATAAGAGTCTTCAAATATGGGCATAGTACTTGGAGCTTCAACTATAAATCTGCCACCTTAATTAAGCACAACGCACACTATCCAACATTCTTCAGTTCAAATATAAGTTGTGACTTTTTTTTTCTTTTTAAAAATAGACATTTTCTTGTTTCATTAGCCTGTTACCATGTAAATTAGAAACACCTGGAGAGGAAAGCCTATCTGCAGGTCTCCCTTGAACTGGTCTGCGATGGATTGGTTTGCTACAGTACAAGTCTGGCTTCAGCAAGCTAAGTGGGAAAGCCATGTCTTCTCACTACCCACTTAAAAAATGCACATGAGAAGTAAAACATGGAGAGTCTGAGGTGGTAGAAATGGATAACATTGTGGCTCATGACATTTTTTGTTTTGGGTATAAACTATGTTTAGTAAATAATGTGGCAAAGGTTAACAGCAACCTATCCATAAGATTCTAGATGAGGCTCTAGATTTTAGATTCTGTATGAGAAAGAGGTTTTGGTGAGCAATTATAGTAAGAAAAAATTCTCAAATCCACTTTTTTACTTATTCAAAAGTAAATTTAAAAAACAGTAGCAAGAATAATATTCCTAATAGCATGTCTGTGGTTAACAAAATGGTTTCTAACAAGCTCTCTTATTTGATCTTTATAATATTTTGGATGGTTTGCAATATTATTTTTATTTACATATTGAAGATCCTGCAAACTAGAGCACTAAATTATTTCTTAGAGTATTATACCATTAATGAATTACCATATCACACCCATCAGAATGACTATCATCAACAAATCAACAAATGACAAGTGCTGGCAAGGATGCAGAGAAAAGGGAATCCTTTTGCACTGCTGATGGGAATGCAGACTGGTGTAGTCACAGTGAACAGTATGGAGTTTCCTCAAAAAATTAAAAATAAAAATTCTATTTGACCCAGTGATCCCACTTCTAGGGATATATCCTAAGAAACTAGAAACACAATCAGAAAGGACATATGCACCCTTAGGTTCATATCAGCACAATTTACCATAGCTAAGATTTGGAAACAGCCAAAGTGCCCATCAGCATATGAGTGGATTAAAAAAACTGTGGTATATCTACACAATGGAATACTATGCTGCTGTCAAAAAGAAGGAATTCTTGCCATTTGCGACAGCATGGATGGAACTGGAGAGCATTATGCTAAGTGAAATAAACCAGTTGGAGAAAGATAAATATCACATGATCTCACTCATTAGTAGAATATAATGAATAACATAAATTGATGAAAAAAAAACAGATCCAGAGACAGAGAAGCATTGATCAGACTGTCAAACCTCAGAGGGAAGGTAGGAGAGGGTGAAGGTAAGGGGGGGACCAACCAAAGAACTTAGATGCATGTATATTAGCCTAACCAATGGACACAGATACCAGGGGGTGAGGGCATGAGTTGGGGCGTGGGGGACAATGGAGGAATAAGGAAACATATGTAACACTTTAATCAATAAAAAAAAGAAAATAAGGAATCAACCAATGAATGTAAAAAAATTAACATGTTCATGATTTAAATACAGGAGATTTACTTATTTGTCTTCATTTATTTAATTACAGTTGACATAGTATATTATATTAGTTCAGGTGCACAAATAATGTTTTGACATCAGTTCACTAACACTGCTACAATGGACAGGTGTCTTTCCTTATCTTTCTTATCTAACTTCATATTGCAAACTTTTCCTTTACCAATTCATTATCAAATCCACTTTGTGAGTTCTATATCATTTTGAGGTTTTGGTAACTTCCTGGTGTGTGTGTGTGTGTGTGTGTGTGTATGTATGTATGTGTAGCCCAGTGCATGAAATTCATGTACAGATGGGTGGTGTCATTCAGCCCAGCCTGCTCCCTCTCCAATCTGGGACCCCTCTCACAACCAGGACTGCTGGCTCCCAACTGCTTACCTGCCTGCCTTCCTGATTGCCCCTAACTGCTTCTGCCTGTCACCCTGATCACCCCATAACCACTCCCCTGCCAGTCTGATTGATGCCTAACTGTTTCCCTGCCAGCCTATTTGCACCTAACTGCCCTACCCTGTGGGCCTGGTAATCCCTAACTGCCCTCCTATACAGGCCAGGGTCCCCCCAACTGCCCTTCCCTGCAGGCCTGGTCACCCCCAACTGCTCTTCCCTGCAGGCCTGGTCTCTGCCAACTGCCCTCCTCTGCTGGCCATCTTGTGGTGGCCATCTTGTGACCACATGGGGGCAGGATCTTGTGACCACATGAGGGACAGTCACCTTGTGTGTTGGAGTGATGGTCAATCTGCATGTTATTCTTTTATTAGATAGGATAGAGGCCTGGTGCATGGGTGGGGGCCAGCTGGTTAGCCCTGAAGGGTGTCCTGGATCAGGGTGGGTATTCTCTTGGGGTGTGGGATGGCCTGGGTGAGGGTCCTGTGGTTGTTTGCAGGCGACCTAAGTGGAGGCGCTGGTATCTGGGATTTATTTATCTTCTACAATTGAAACTTTGTAGCCTGAAGTGGAGCCAAACCTTCTGCTCACTGCAGCCGCAGCAGCCATTGAAACTTTGTTGCCTAAAGCAGAGGCCTCAGCAAACCAGGGTGTGTGGAAAGCTTGGCTTCCTCCATCGCCAGGGGCAACCCAGTCCTCCCTCCTGCTTCTCTGTGGCTGTAGCCATCTTGGTTGGGTTAATTTGCATACTTGCTCTGATTCACTGGTGGGCATGGCTGGTGCATGTGGTTTGGGATATAGCAGAGGTATGGTCAATTTGCATATTACTCATTTATTACATAGGATATGTTGTGTTGACATTTTATATCATCTATTTTCTCAAATTTTATTTTGTTTGACATTAAAATTACTAAGCCAGTTACTTGGTTAGTGTTTAGTTACCACATATTTTTCCAAGGCTTTAATATAAACTATTCTTACATATGTGTTTTTTAACTTTATCCTGTGTGTTTCTTAATCATTTTTAGAGATTTTCTATTGCTATCTCTCTATGCCATGTTCTGGGGAATTTCTTAATCTGTATTTTTCATTCAGTAATTTTATTTTTATATATGTATTAGAGACCCAATGCCCCAAAACTTGTGTACTCAGAGATCTCTCAGCCCAGCCTGCACACTCTCACAATCTGGGAACCCTTGGGTAGGGTCTAGTCTTATCACAGCATGGCTTTGGTTTTCTGGGTTGTGGGCCAGGGTTGGGATGGGGAGAGGAACCAAGAGGACAGTCTGATCACAGCATAGCTTTGGTTCCCCAGAGCCTGTGGTGGGCGAGGGACCCAGAGGTCAGTCTGATGGCAGCATGGCTCCATTCCCAAAGGTCCCTCCCACCACCACACAGCGGGTGGCTGGGGCCCACAGCTCCCTCCTACACCCATGCTGTGGGTGGCCGGGACCCTGGATTGATTTCTGCTGCACCAGCTGGGACCCAGACTCACTCCTGCCATGTGGGCCAGAACCCTCGCCTGGTGTCTGGTCGTCCATCCAGTCATTTAGGTTGTGATGGACCCTGGCATTTTATATACAGTGGTGCCTCAAGATACGAGTGCCCTAACATATGAGATTTTTGAGATACGAGCCGTCGAGCTAGCTATTTTTGCTTTGAAATACGAGCAACATTTGAGATAGGAGTAATTGTGCCGATTGGCCGGCTGCACACAACCCACCAGTTTACCGTGACTCGAGCATCTCATAGTTTCCTATGCCTCAAGGTTACAGAACAAATTAAACTCGTATCTCGAGGTACCACTGTATTAGGATATCTAAATTGCTATAACTCATACCAAATATTTTTTTAAATTTAAATCATTATAATATTTTCTCTAGAAATTTTAATACTTTTTCTTTGCCAGAAACCTGATTTTTTTGTCTTTTGATCTTTGTTCATATTTCTAATGTCTTTTATATATATTTAAGCATATTAAATATGCTTATACTCTATTTCCTGGCCACTCTTATATCTGAAGACTTGGAATTTTATTTAGTTGCTTCATTGTTTATGATCTTTGCTCATGAGGTAGTAATTCTATGTTTGTTTTTTAGATTCCAACCATGAATTTATTATTCTTAAAACTTTTTCTGTGGTAGTTCATTGAGATGGGTTTTTCCAGAATGATTTAAACTTGTATATCTGAGCCATCTGGAGGCACCATCAGCCCAGGGCCACTTTCTAATTCTGGAGTACTTATTAGTTACTTATTGGGGGTTCTTGATATATATCTTGCATATCTTTACCTTTGAAAAAATATATCTTTTTCCCTTCAGAAACATTTGTCTTCCCCTCAGTTCCATCTGAACTTTATTTTATGTATTAACCTTTCTATTTTAATAACTTTTTTTCATCTAAAAGTTAAAATTTATTCTATTTACATTCTCATGCCAATTATTTTTATATAAATATTGATAATATTTTTATGATCTTAATATTTTTTAAATGCTTTCCATGTTGTTTATTGTTTTAATTTCATTTGAATTGAATTGATCTCTGGTTGTATACTTTTAGCTATCTTTTTAATGATTTGTGCCCTCTCTCCCCCTTTCCCTCTTCTCTTTCTCTCCTATTTTACTATCAGTATTTCTCTCATCGTTATTCTGGCCTAATGATTTTTTGTTTTGTTTTGTTTTTTTCTTTTCATTTACTGTGGTTCCAAATTCAGAACCAAATCCTAAAATGCCTTCTGCACCAAGGTACTATTGGGACTCTTGCATACCAAACCCAAACAAGTTTTATCAATTTCTTTGTGATTTTTTTTTCAGCTGCCTCTCCACAGTTTCATTTCCTCTATCATCAGCATCTGGGAATCCACAATATTATCTCACTTTAAGGAATCTTTCTATCATATGTGAAACATTTTAATCTGTGTTCTCTGGATGAACTGAATCTCAGCTACCTCTGCTTTGTCTGGATCTTGACATGAGCAGGCTAATTGCTTCTGCCTACTCTTTGTATTGTTCATTTGTATGGTTTATGGAGGAAGATTATTTTATGTTTATGTCAGGATGGGTTTTCTTTCTTATTTTTTTCTTTTAAACTTTATATAACATAGTTATATATTTGGAACCATGAACTTACATAATCATCTTGGTTGGAAGGTAAAATTGTTTCCTATATTGCTACTTCTTATTTTCTCTAAAGCACAATTTTGAGTATTTTACTCTCTTTTCTAAACTAATTTATTGACCTTTCTAAGTATTAACCTGGTAGAGTAACAGTGTTTTTGGTTCAGAAACTTAAATTGAAAGAAGGTTTTGAAAAAATATTAAAAAGTGTATTTGAATCCTTATTAACAACAATGTCCATGGTAAAATCTCAAAATTATAGCTTTTTATATGAACCTTCTCTCCTTGTTTAAAAAGTCTCATGTCCAATTTAATTAGCAATAACACATTTAAGATGTCTCATAAGAATCTGTTTTAAAATTTATGTCTTCCTGAGTATATTTTTATTTGGAAAGAAAGCATAGGAAGTAAATATGAATCTAGCATAAAGATAATATCTAACCTCAAGTAAATTTGGAGGAATGCCTCCATTACATACATACACACACACAAACACACACACACACACACACACATATATAATTTTAAATGTCTTTAATTGTAACTTTTTCAGATAGAATGTACCAGATGGTCTTTGCAAGATATCTTAATACATTTGAAGGTGCTGAATTATATCAGTTTCCTATTATTTCTATAAAAATTTACCACAAACTTAAACAATACAAATTAATTATTATATCGTTAGGGGGGTCAGAAGACTGAAATGCATATCACTGGGATAAAATCAAGATGTCTACTGCCTTTTTTCTGAGAGACTATAGGGAAGATCCATTTCCTTCACTTTTCTAGATTCCCAAGGCCACCAATATTCTTTGGCTCCTGTCTCCATTTTCCATTTTCAAAAGCCAGCAGCATAACATCTTCAGATATTTCTCTGACTCTGGTTCCATTTCTGACTCCCTCTTATGTGTTTTCAGACCACAATTACTGAAATGTCTCCACCTAGATAATCCAGGATGATCTCCTTTTTCTTTAAACTCAGTTAATTAACAACCTTAGCTTCATTTATAATTTTATTTCATCTTTGCCTTGTAATTTAATGTAATCACAGTTTATATAGATTAGAATGTACACATCTTTGTGGGATAATTATTTTGCCTACTATAGAAATATTAACATATTAAAGAAATTTGCCTACTCTATGCCAGAAAAACTTGTACAATTAACACTGGATGGTTTATTTTCATTACTTTTATCTTATTTAAATACTAGAGGCCTGGTGTACAAAATTTGTGCACAGGGTGGGGGGAGGGGGTGTGTACTTCAGCCCAGCTTTCATCCTCTCCAATCTGAGACCCCTCAAGGAATGCGGACTGTCCCTCTAACAATCCAGAACTTCTAGCTCCCAACCACTGACTTGCCTGCCTGCCTATTGTCCCTAACCGCTTCTGCCTGCCAGCCTAATAATCCCCTAATCACTCCCCTGCCAGCCTGATCGATGCCTAACTGTTCCTCTGTTGGCCCAATTGCCCCAACTGTCCTCCCCTGCAGGCCTGGTCCCCTCCCAACTGCCCTCCTCTGCTGGCCTGATCGCCCAAACTGTCCTTTCCTGCTGGCTATCTTGTGGTGACCATCTTGTGTCCAATGGGGAAAGCCATCTTTGACCACATTTTGTGTGTTGGAGTAATGGTCAATTTGCATATTACCTCTTTATTACATAGAATTTTATTTAATGTCATAAACATTGCTTCTGACTTCAAAGATTCTGATACCTAAAATTGGGAAGTGTTTCTCCCCAATTTTAGCATGCAATTTGACATATAGCTATGACTTTTGTAGATTGGACATTCTACTCAATTCTATTTAATTTGGTGTATTTGAACTGCTAAAGTTGAAGTTTATTGAATAATAAAATAGGCTTATAAAATTCTAGAATATAAAATTTTCAAAATATTTTTATACATAATGTAATTATTATATTTTGTTACTTTTCTGAATGTAAATTTTAAGTTAAATAAAATTTTTATTTTACTCTTGCCCATTTAGCTTGGTGCATTATTAGTTTTTTGAAAATTTAAAGGGACACATTTTTTAAAATGTATTTTTATTGATTTCAGAGAGGAAGGGAGAGGGAAAGAAAGATAGAAACATCAATGATGAGAGAGAATCATTGATGGGCTGCCTCCTGCATGCCCACATTGAGGATCAAACCCATAACCCAGGCATGTGCCCATGACTAGAATCAAATTTGGGACCCTTCAATCTGCAGGCTGATGCCCTATTCACTAAGCAAAACTGGCTAAAGGGATACATTTTTAATATGAATCATGCTATTAACCTTAAAAACAATCCCCCCAAATTTTTAAAATTCATTTTCTAAACCTTTAATTGCATGCATTCCTCAGGTATTAAGGCTTTGTGTGTAAACAGAATTACTTTTATTTATTTTTCTGTTACATTGGACAAGTTTTTTGTTTAAAGCTAGAAAGTCATAGGAATCACTAATCAATATTATCCTAAAAATGTCTACTAGTACTTAGAAAGTGACAATTTTCTAAATTTCTCTGATGTTCTTTACAATAAGTATCTTATTTTCATAAAAAAGTTATAAAATGAAACAAACTATGTCAATATCTTGTCACATAACACATTGTTTACATAGGATTTTTTTTTTAATTTAAAGTAGGTCCTTCCCTTGTGCAGCCAAGCCCAGCAAAGGCAGCCACAAACTGGGAATCACCTCTAGCTTCAAAAAGGTTACTGAGGGCCAGGCATAGACAATATTTGATAGTGGCTTATACCAGAAAAACTGCCAATAGGCCCAGGACTAACACACCAAGTAGCCACCTTCAAACCCATTGGAGCAGGATCCAACAAGCTTCACAAACACCATATCAAAAGGGAGATCGCAACAGGCACTAAACTCTACTGAAGCAAACTTCACTTGTTTCTTTTTTTTCTTTAATCCTCACTAGAATGTATGTTTTTAATTTTTTGATTTTGCAGAGAGAGGGAGAAGGAGATAGAGAGGGGAAGAGAGGGAGAAAGGGAGAGAGGGAGAGAGAGAGAGAGAAAGAAAGAGAGAGAATGTGACAGAATGATCAATTTGTTGCCTCCCACATGTGCTGCAAATGGGTGAACCAACAGTTTAGGTATGTACTCTGACCAGGAATCCAACCTCCAACCATTTAGGTATATGGGACAATGATCCAACCAACTGAAACACTTAACCAGAGCCATTTTTTTCTCTTTTTTTAATTCTTTTTATTTCTCTATTTATCTTTTTCTCAATTTCCTTCTATTTTTCTTATTATTCTATTTTTCTTATTCTATCTTTTCTTATTATTATCTTTTTCATTTTTATTTTCTTATTCTGCTTTTTTTCACTCCTGTGATTTCATATTCTTTTTTTCTCCCAATATATTTTTATTGTTTATTTTATTATTCTTTGTTTCTTCTCTGATATTTTTGTTGTTATTATGTTTTGTTTGGTATTGTTATTTCAGCACCTATAAAACAGTTGGCATGATGTAGTAAGCATTGAGCCTCACAGTTAGCCAGCCTGAGGGTAAATCCTACAAATGAGCCAACAGCAAGCAAGACTCAGTTACAACCGAGGGCCCATATAGTCCACACATGGAATAGTCATTCCTAGAGCATCCATCTCAGGAGATCAAGAAGACTGCACCACTAGGTCCAAAAGAACACCTACTACAGAAAGCCACCCAATGTAGACTGGAATCATAGCAGTTCTATCTAATTCATAGAAAAAGAAACAAACACAAAGAGATAGCTAAAATGAAGATACAGAAAAACAAGCCCCAAGTGAAAGAACAGGAGGCAAGTAATTTATGTAATGGTTATACAAAGGCTCAAGTAACTTAGTGATAATTATGAGGAACTTAGTGGGAACTTGTGGGAACCATACCAGAGTTGCCAAACAGCCAAGGCCACTCAGAGTGTAATAGGCCTTGTTGTTAATATGGTAGAATGTCCAAGGCCACTTTGAACATGGGAATCATAATTAGAAATGTCCAAGAATTGAACAGCTGCAAGGCCACAGAAATCTCATGGTATGCTGTACCCTTCTAGAGTCAAATGATTGATGTCATTGTTAGGAAATAGTCTCCTTTGTCTAAGCAGTATTAAAAGTATATTACTAAGACTATAGAGCTCAGATGAGGCTGAGAGCTAGTATTGCTATGACATAAGACTAAGAGCTCTTAGAGAGCTCAGATAAAGGTCTCATGTTAACCAGCCAGTGTGCGGAGAGAGAAGCTCAGAGGTAGTTACAACATGAGATTATAGAAACCAACCAGTGTGCCAGGCAGAGGAGTGTGCTAGAGAAGCTGTGGCAGTCACAGAGATGTAGCTGCCATGTGAAACTATATGTGCAGGTGCTGGGGTTGTTTTCAGCATCTATACGGGTCTAGGAATCTGAAGAAGGGCTTCAAGTAAATTGATGAAAAAGACTAGACATGAAATATAAAATTGGAAGGCATTTTGGGGAGACAGATGAGAACTAGCTTCAGTAACCAAGTTCTTTAAATCTCTGGACCCCTAGCTTTTTATTAGCACAAATTTCCCTAAAGCAAATCAGATATACATATCAAAAGTAAGCTTTGGTATGCAGTAGGCATTGTCAGGTTGGGGGAATTGTTGTTTCAGTAGCAGGCAATAATATATGCAGATTTTCAGGTTTGACGAAATGCTTATTTTCAGCCCTGCTAACGCCTGAAGATTCATCAACCTTTTGATGAACTTTTTGCATTTTATTATGCCCTGCTGGAATTATCTCTAGTATGCAGGGGGGCAGAAGAAGCTACTGAGCCAGAGAGGTTGGCTTTAAGAAGAACAACACACACACACACACACACACACACACACACACACACACACTAGATGCCCAGTGCATAAAAATTCATTCATTGGAGTGAGGGTCTCTCAGTCTGGCCTGCCCCTCTCTCTGTCTGGGAGCCCTCAGGGACAGGAGGCGATTAGGGGAAGGCAATGCCCCATCATACTTCTGCTGTTACCAATGCCAGCAGTGCAAGCCTCAGCAGCCCTGGTTACCTGAGCCTTGCCTGTGCTTTGGGCCCACTCTGGGAAGCCACCATCTGAGGCTTGCTTGTGCTTTGGGCCAGTCCTGGGCAGCTGTGAGGGAGGGAGGCTGAGGGTACTGGGGGACTCGGGAGGCAGGCACGTGGAGCCTTGACATGTGCTTGCCACCCTAGCAGGGTTGAAGGGACTGGCTGCTGCCATCTTGTGACTATGGATGCTGCCATCTTTGAGGGTATGGCCATCAATTAGCACATTCCCTCCTTATTGGCTGTGGGCACCACCATCTTTGTGATGGTGTGAGGGTCAATTAGCATATACACTCTTTATTAGATAGGATATATATGAGAGGCAGGGTTGAACATAGGTATAGAGATTAAAAGGGCAATAAGTAAGTACCTATCATAATACCCTTGAGCCCTGGCCAGTGTGGTTGGGTGTTGCCTCATGTACTAGAAGGTTGTCAGTTCAATTCCCAGTCAAGGGCATATGCACAGGTTGTGAGCTCTATGTGACATATCTATGTTTCACTCTCTCTTCCTTCTTTCTTTTCTTCTCTCTCTAAAAACAATAAACTAAAAAAAATTAAAAATAAATAAATAAACTATTTAAAAAATAACCTTAAATGTAAATAGGTTCAATGTTCCAATATAAAGGCATAGGGTAGATGAATAGATAATAAAACATGATCCACATATATGCTGTCTACAAGAGACCCACTTTAGAGCAAGAGATCCGCACAGACTAGAAATGAAGGAATAGAAAAAAAAAATTTAGGCATTGGTTAGGCCTATATGCAACCAATGGACACAGACAACAAGGGGATGAGTATATGAGTGTCGGGGGTGTTAAGAGGGGGAATAAGGACACATATGTCACACCTTAATCAATAAAGAAATTTTATAAAAAAGTCAGCAGAATGTTAAAAAGAAATGTAGGTAAATAGACATGATAGAAAAGCAATGGCAGCAATACTTATTTCTGAAAAAAGATGTCAAAACAAAGGCCATAAACAAGACAAAGTAGGTCACTAAATAATACTAAAGTTATAAATCCAAAAGAGGATATAACTATTGTAAATATATACATATTTACAATATATATATTCAGGATCACGTAAATATATTAAAAAAAACTGTTGTTGGATGTTAAGGGAGAAATCAACAACAATACAAGTAAAGTGGGGGATTTAACACCATACTGTCATCATTGACTGGGTCTTTCAAAAAAAAAAATCAACAAGAAAACAGCAACCTTAAACAATACACTAGATCAGAAGGATTTCATTGATATTTACAGAATATTGCATCCTATATCAGAATACACATTCTTCTGAAGTGCATATATAATATTCTTAAAGACAGATTTCAAGATAAGACACAACATGTCTTAACAAATTCAAGATTATTGAAATCATATCATGCATCTTCTTGGATCACAATGACATTAAACTAGAAATCAACTAGAATAAAAAAACTCAAAAACATTCAAATACATATAGGATAAATAGCATATATCAAGCAATGAATGGATGTCCAATGATATCAATAAAGAAATAAAAAACAAACAAAAATGAATGCACAATAACCCCAAATCTATGGGACATAATGAAAGCAGTCCTGGGGGAGGGGGAAGTTCATAGCATCACAGGCCTAACTCAAAAAGCAAGAAAAATCTCAAATAAACAATCTAACCCTACCCCTAAAAGAACTAGAAAAAGAACAATAAGAAAAGTCCAAAATAAGTGGAAGGGAAGAAAATAAAGACTGCAGTGGAAGTAAATCACATAGAGACTAAAAAACAATACAAAAGATGAATAAAACTAAGAGCTGGTTCTTTGAAAAGATAAACAAGCTTTATGAACTTTTAGCTAGACTTACAAAGGAACAAAGAGTAAGGGCACAAATAAATGAAATAAAAAATGATAAAAAAAAAGAAGTAACAACTGACACCACAAAAATACAAAGGCTTATAAGAAATACCATGAACATCTATGCCAACAACTTGGATAACATGAGAAAAATGAATAAATTTTTAGAAACATACAGACTTCCAAAAATGAATTAAGAAGAGTCAAAGCAGGGGAAAAAAAAAGTTCTGGACCAGGTGGCTTCACAGATGAATTTTATCAAACTTCAAAAATGAACTTAACCTGCTCAAATTTTTCTTTAAAAAGTCATGAGGAGGGGAGACTTTTATGCTCTTTTTACAAGGCCAGCATTATCTTAATTTCAAAACTAGATAAAGACATGATAAGGACAGAAAATCATAGGCCACTATCCCTAATGAACATCAATGCTAAAATCCTTAACAAAATATTAGCAAATTGGATACATAATACATTTAAAAGATCATTCATCATGAATAAGTGAGATTTATTCAAGGGGTGCAAAGTTGATACAGTATTTGCTAATCAATAAATGTGATATATAAACAAAATGATAGAAATCACATAATCATATTAATAGATATAGAAAAAGCATTTGATAAAATTCAGCATCCATTCATGATAAAAACTTCCAGCAAAGTGGTAATAGAAGGTTCATACTCTGCATTATAATAAAGACTATATATGACAAACATACAGCCAACATCATATTCAGTGAGCAAAAACTAAAAGCGTTCCGCTTAAGATCAGAAATAAGGTATCTGATTTCACCACTTATTCAACATTAATAGCTCTGTGCACAAATCCATGCACCAGTAGCTTGCCAGTAGCTTGCTGCCTCCTTCCTGTAGTTTCCTCTGCTTCCTCTGCCCCCTCATAGCTTGCTGCCCTACCCCTCCTATAGCTCTCCACTGGCCGCTTGTAGCTTGCTGCCTCACCCTCCTGCTGATCTGTGATCTGGTTGTTAGGCGATTGGTCGCTTCACAGCATAACATCATTTGCATATTACATCTTTATTATATAGGATATTTCTGGAAATCCTAGATAGAGCAATCAGAAAAGGAAAATAAATAAAAGCATCCAAAGTACAAAGGAGGAATTAAAACTGTCATTTTATTTTGTAGATGACATGATATTGTACATAGAAAACCTTAAAGACTCCACCAAAAATCTTCTCGATATAATAAATTAATTTGGCAATCTAACAACTAACAAAATTAATATCCAAAAATCAGTGATATTTCTATATACCAATAATGAACTATCAGAGAGAGAAACTAAGAAAACAATCCTATTTACTATTGCAACAAAAATGTTACTAGTAATAAATTTAACCAAGGTAGTAAAACACCTGTACTCAGGAAACTGTAGAACACTGAACAAAAAATAGAGGAAGACACAATCAAGTGAAAGTATATACTATGTTCATTGTTTGGAAGAATTAATATAATTAAAATGGCCATACTACTCAAAGCAATCTATAAATTCAATTCAATTCCTATTAAAATACCAATGTCATATTTTACAGATCTAGAACAAATATTCCAAAATTTTATATGTAACCAAAAAGACCCTAACTAGCCTTAGCAAAATTGAGGAAGAAGAACAAAGTTGGAGATATCACAGTACCCTATATGAAGCTATAATATAAAGCCACTGTATTCAAAACAGCCTGGTACTGACATAAAACCTGGCATATAGTTTAATGGAACATAACAGAGAACCGAGAAATAAACCCATGTCTTGTGGTCAATTAATATTTGGCAAAGGATGCTGGAGCATACAATGGAGTAAAGAAAGTATCTTCGATGAATGATGGGAAAATTTGACAGGTACATGCACAAAATTGAAACTAGAATACCAATTTATACAAAAGTACAAAGTTTGTGTATATAAGAATAAACCCAAAATGGGTAAATGACTTAAATGTAAGTCAAAACCCATAAAAATCCTAGAAGAAAAAATAGAAAGTAAAAGCTCAGACGTTTCTCATATAAACGTTTTTGCCAATATAACTCCTAGGGCAAGGGCAACTAAGGGCAAAATAAACGAATATGATTACATCAAATTACGAAGCTTCTCCACAACAAAAAAAGAAAGAAAAGGGAACGCATAGTATGGGAGAACATATTTGTCATGATACTTTTGATAAGGGGTTAATTTCCAAAATATATAAAGAACATATACAACTCTATGTGAGGAAAATAAATAAAAATACAATTAAAAAAGTCAAAGGACCCAGTTCTAAACTCCAAGAGGACAAACAGATGGCCAATATACATATGAAAAAATTGCTCACTAATCATCAGAGTGATTCATATTAACACTACCATTAGGTATCACCTCACTCCTGCCAGAATGCCTACCATCAAATAAACAAACAACAGGTGTTTTCCAGGATAAAGAGATAAGGGAACTCTAGTGCGCTATTTGTGGGAATGCATAAACGTGCAGCCATTGTGAAAAACAGTATGAATTCTCCTCAAAAAGTTAAATATGAAATGACTTTTAACCCAGAGTTTTCACTTCTGAGAATATATCCTAAGAATACTAAAATACCAGTCAGAAAAAATATAGTACCCCTATGTTCATAGCAACATTTTTTACAGTAGCCAATATCTGGAAACAGCCCAAGTTCCCACCAGTAGAGGAGTGAATAAGAATGCTGTGGTTACTGGAGAGCCTTATGCTTAGTGAAATAAGCCAGTCAATGAAGGAGAAGCATCACATGATCACACTCATTGGTGGATAATAAAGAACATTATAAACTGATGAACAAAAGGATAGATACAGAGACAGAAAAGCTTCAAACAGACTGTGAAATTACAGCAGGAAGATTAAAGTTAGGTGAGGTAGATAAGAGATCAATCAAAGGACTTGTATGCATGCATATAAGCATAACCAATGAACATAGACACTGGGGGGTTGGGGTATGACTGGGAGGGAGGGGGGCAATAGGGAGATATGTATAAAATTAATAAAAATTTAAAAAAAAGAATGCTGTGGTTAATTTACACATTAGGATATTTTGGGACTGTAAAGAAGAAGGAACTCTTAATGTTTTTGAGAGCATAGATTGACATAGAGTTACTGTGCTAAGCAAAAGAAGCCAGTCAAGGAAAGACAAATGCCATACCATCTCATTTACATGTAGAATCTAATGAGGAAAATAAACTGAGGAACAAAATAAAACCAGACATAGGGATACATGTAACAGACTGAAGGATGTCAGAGGGGAGGAGGATGGGAATGACTACTTGAGAGGAGGTGAAGAGATTATCCAAAGAACATATATGCATAGGCCATGGACACAGACAGTAATGTGGTGAAGGCCATGGGAGGGGCAGGGCAGAGACTGAAGAGAGGTGGGCAGAGAAGGGGAAAATGTAGGACATCTGTAATAGTGTCAAAAGTTTTTGTTTGTTAGTATCTACAGCCATAAAATAAGAAATGTATAATCTAATTGACCACCCTCCTGAAAACAAACTTAAAATACTGGATAAACAATATTTTGAAGACTTGTCTTGGGCATTTCAGTGAGCTGGCAAGGAAGAAAATAAATACGAGGCCCGAAATTGAGGAAGGGAAGAAATCAAGGAAGTTAAGTTGAGCACAGAGGGTAGCTGTTGAGTGAAGCAAAAACAAAAACAAACGAACACACACATAACAATAACAACAGCAACTTAGCTCCAATAAGAGCTGGTATGGTGGGAAGCCTTACTGAGTCCTGAGCAGAGCAAGTGGTTAGTGGTTTATGAACAGCAGGGATAAAAGCATCACTTAACTTTTCAAATTTGAATTATTTTGTAGTAATTTATTCCTCAGTTGGCTGGGAACATACTTCCATCTCATCTGAGGAAGGATACATTTTCTAAGTTTCTTTATTCTCACTTTATATTCCTAGATCTTTCTCCATTTTTTTTTCCTGCTTCTATATTGCAGGGAATAATCCCTGTGATTTTACTTTTATTTGCTTTTCTCCTATTGTCCAAAGGAATTTTTTTCTTTATCTGTTAAACTTTGCATGTGGTGTCTGTATAGTCTTTAAATTTTTCTATGCTTTAAAATTTTATGTTACAAAGTTTTAATCTATAGAAAAGTTGTAGGAATACTATAAAAAACAATCTTTTACTTAGTTCACGGGCATATTACCACATTTACAACTGTTCTTTCTCTCAATTAGTTATTTTTTGCTTGAACCATTTGAAAGTTACAGATTTCATGACCTTCTGCTCCTAAATGTTAGAACGCATCTTCTAAGAACAAGAACTTCTCTATAATACAATTATTAAATGCAAATAATTTAATACTAATACAAAGATATTATCTAAAATTAGTTCAAGTGATAATTTTACAAAAAATATTTTATAACTTTTTCAAATTCAATATTTAATCTAGAATTATACCAGGCATTTAACTTGATAAAAGATTTTGTGGTTCTCAGTGAGCACTTTTGATCCAGAGAGTCTGTTTTATAGGTTTATTCATATTTCAGATTCCTATTTTGAGTTTGGGTCATCTAGATCTTCTCTCTCTCTCTCTCTCTCTCTCTCTCTCTCTCTCTCTCTCTCTCTCCCTCTCATTTCTTTCTTCTCCTTCTCCTCTCCCTCCTCCTCCTCCTCCTTCTCCTCTTCCTCCTTCTTGACTCCAAACTTGGTGTACGTGGATTGTGGCCACAGAGATAAATAGACAGCCCAGAGCAAAAACTGGACACCCACGGTGGCAAGGCCTGGAGCCCAAGCTTATGCCTGCTGCAGCCGGCATGCATTCAGCCCAGGCTCTACCTTCTCAACCATCGTGTTGGGAGCATAGACTAGTCCTTGGGGATGCTCTCCAAATATTTATTTATTTTTTATTTTTACTTCTTTATTAATATGAAGTTGCTATTATGGGGTTTTCTTTAATTTCAATTTTATTTTCTTTATCCTACATGAGGTTCAATCCTTCCATTATACTTTTTAATTGAACTAATCATGGTTTTGTGTTTTAAAATCTTTAATCTCCAGAAGCCTCAACTTCTTTCTTTTTTATATAACTACATGCTACAATCTGATAGATACAATATTCTCTTGAGAACTACACAAGAATATCTAATTAATATCTTAGTTTTTAAAGTAATTTTTTTTTCTAAGAGAAAGGTTGCTATAGGTCTGCAAAAGCAATGTCCCCATTACTTGTTAATTTTCTTTACATGTATTGATTAATACTTCCCTATTTGCTTTTTTGGTAGAAAATTCCACTGTGCTGGTCTTCTGTTTACAATGATTAGAAAGAAAAACTCAGATTGATTTTCTACATGGGTGATAATTAAAAACAACAAAAATAATATATAAAACCAGGGATTGGTTTTATAATAAAATATAAATATTATTTAAATTAAATCTTATTGTCTAAAATTGACTTTTTAATCTTTCTTCCTAAATGCTCTTCACTTATAGATATTTCTATCACTACAGATGGGGAATTTTTCTGGGTTCTTAAAATAGTGATTTTTTTTTTCCAATCCAGTATATTTCATCTACAACAGCTCAAATATTATTGCAAAAGGCATATATACCCTTCTTGCAGGAGTTGAGAGTATAGTGGAGGTTACATAATTGGAAGCAATGTTATGTAATATATGATTCTAAAGGCTCAATGCACAAATATTTGTGTAAGAGTAGGTCTTCCTTTCCCTGACTGCCAGCACTGGTTTCCCTCCGGTGCCCAGGACCTGGGCTTCCCTCTGGCCACCAGCAGGCACCCGGGATCCAGGCTGCTTTGCTCTAGCCCAGGTTCATCCGAAAGGACTTCCAGAATAAAGTCCAGAAGGACATTGGTCTAATTAACATATTAACCTTTTATTATTATAGACTAGAGGTCCAGTGCACAAAATTTGGGCACGGGGGTGTGTGTGTCCCTCAGCCCAGCCTGCACCCTCTCCAATATGGGATCCCTCCAGAGATGTCTGACTGCCTGCAGTGGGACATCCCACTTACAATCCAGGATTGCTGGCTCCCAACTGCTCATCTGCCTGCATTCCTGATTGCCCTTAACCACTTCTGCCTGCCAGCCTGATTACCCCCTAACCACTCCCCTGCCAGCCTGATTGATACCTAACTGCTCCTCTGCCAGCCTATTTGCCCCTAACTGCCCTCCCCTGCAGGCCTGGTCATCCTTAACTCCCCTCCCCTGCATACTGGTCACCCCCCAACTGCTCTACCCTGGAGGCCTGGGTCCCCCAAAACTGCCCTTCCCTGGAGGCCCAGTTATCCCCAATCATTTTTGTTAGGATTTATTTATTTTCTATAATTGAAACTTTGTAGCCTTCAGTGGAGGCCAAGGCAAGTCAGGGCTGCAGGAGCTTGGCTTCCTCATTGCTAGGGGCAACTCAATCCTCTTGCTCTCTCTAGCTCTGTGGCTGTCACCATTTTTGTTGGGATTTATTTGTCTTCTATAATTGAAACTTTGTAGCCTTGAGTAGAGGTTTGGGTTGGCCAGGGTGTATGGAAAGCTTGGCTTCCTCCATTGCAGGGAAAACCCACACCTCCTGCTTGTTCTGTGGCCTCAGGCATCTTGGTTGGGTTAATTTACATACTCACTCCTGATTGGTTGCTGGGCATGGCTTGTGGGTGTAGCAGAGTGATGGTTAATTTGAATATTACTCTTTTATTAGATAGGATGTGCTCTGATTGGTTAGGCCTATATCTCATGCTTCTATCCTGGAGCAATGGTGTAGCTTAACTTGAACTACATGCATGGAAAATGGGGAAGAGTTGTCACTTCAAAGGAAACTTTGGTGCTGTTAGCAGAGGGAAATGTATGATGGAAAGTTAAAAAATCACCATTGTGAGGCTCCCCCTTATTGTTTGGGGAGGCACATGCCAAAGACTATCAAACACATCACTTTTGAGTTGCCTACTCCTTTTGAACTGAGACCTGGCTTACAGTTGATTTAGTCTATGTGTCCTTTAGACAAGGACTATGCCGCTCATATTTATATCCCTATTACATAAATAATGCCTAGCTATGTAACACTGAGTTGTGTTCATTTGATAATTAATCATGCCCCATTCATGTGGTATTTGCTTTATTGTCTTTCTTAAGCAGTTATTTAAACATTGCATGCTCCTAAACAACTACACTTATTTCCTTGTTTTGAGGATTACTATGCTCAGAATTAAAATGCTAATGCTCCTTATTTTCATAGTCAAAATCCAAATACATTTACTATACTAAAAATAAGAGGTTATAAATGTTTATGCCTCTTCTATTACATTATTTTTTTGTATCAATGAGTTTGCTATAAGCAACAAGAATTAAGAAACCCAATGTGAATACATTTTTCTTAAGAAATTAATAAGTTTTCAGTCTACTTTCTTATGGTCAATTCCACATACTAGTAGCTACATCCAAAACTTTTTTCTTTAAACATGTTTCTGAAATTTTAATGTACTTATGAATCAATTGGGAATCTTATTAAAATGCAGATTCTCCTTAAGTAGAGCTGAGATGAGCTTGAGATTCTACAGAAACTCCCAGATGATACCAAATAGATGATGGTAGCAAAAAGAGTTACACTTACACTTAGAGAATTCTCAGCATTTAAACTCAGCGATTTTCTTCATCACACAATTATGTTTTAAAGGACTACATGAGAGCTTTAAAAAATGAACTGGTGTGGGAAGACCTACCCATAATCCTACATTTTTCCCAGTTTTACTCCTATATCCTTTGGAAATCATTCAATGAAAGGCTCCAATTTCATTAATTTAATTCATTTTGAAATATATTTTATTATTGATAGTTTTTCAGATATATTCCAGTTATCTGAATTATCTTTCTCTTTCCTCCTTTTTCCGTGTTCCCAAATGTGTAGCTTAGAAATCTGAGATCCCCACTGCCTTTGTTCTACCTCTTTCATTCAGTCATTTCTACATTTCTGAGTCAGTTATAATACTTCTCCTTTATCTGTGAAGGATACGTTCCAAGATCCCTGGTGGATGCCTAAAATGCTTAATATTACCAAACACTATATATATCTTATTTTCCCTATACCCATGATAAAGTTTAATAGAACAAAGCATTTTAATAGGTTAACAGCAACAACAATAATAAAATAGAACAATTATAACAATAAAACAAAGGTTACCTGAAGAAAAGCAATGTGATATAGCAAGGGTCAAACTGATAATTGTGTGGGCTACTAAATGATTAAGAGGACGATAGCATATACAGAGCAGTAATGCTGGGTTTAGGGATGATTTGCATTTAAGGCCAGACAGAGTGGTCCAGCAGGATGCTACAAGACTTTATCACACAACTCAGAATGGAATACAACTTATAATTTATAAATTATTATTTCTGGAATTTTTCACCTCATGTTTTTGGACCACCGTTGACTGCAGGAAACCAAGGAAAGCAAAACTGTGAATAAGAGAACTGGTGTATCTTGCTTAGATGAGTCCAGAAGCAAACCAATTCTAAAGATGGTTACCTCAGTGTCTTAGCATTACCTAGGTCAGTGGTCGGCAAACTCATTAGTCAACAGGGCCAAATATCAACAGTACAATGATTGAAATTTTTCTGAGAGCCAAATTTTTTTTTTAACTTAAACTTCTTCTAATGCTACTTCTTCAAAATAGACTTGCACAGGCTGTGATATTTTGTGGAAGTGCCACACTCAAGGGACAAAAGAGCCGTCCGTATGTGGCTCACGAGCCGCAGTTTGCTGACCACTGACCTAGGTTATCTTTTCACTGTGCCATCCCCAGTTTTCCAGCTTAAACTCTTAAACTAGTGTCTTTTTTTCGGAAATGTTTTCTTTAGATTCAGATATCACATGCACATAATATTCAGAGACAGGAAAGATGTGTGCCTAAATTTTAAGGAAGACACATTTCCAAGAAATTTCTAAGCATAATTTCTTAATTTTCTGTTAAAACTTCATTACTGATTCTGACAAGGAGAACATAATTCCATGACTAGCTTAGAATATTCTAGGATTGTAATATTTTATTACTAATATTAATCTCTGGGTAATGACAACCCTGTTTGTTGTGATGCTCAGTGACACCATTATCTGGAGTAGAAAAAAATGGAACAAATTGGCTGGATATTGTACTACTAGAGGCCAAGTGCACAAAATTCATGCATGGGTAGGGTCCCTAGCAGCTGCTGGCTGCCAGTTGGGGCCTTCCTTCATTCTGTGCCACCCATGGTGGTCAGCACACATCATAGTAAATGATCAAACTTCCAGTTGGTCAAACTCCAGAGGGAACAGTTTGCATATTAGGCTTTTATATATAAAGATAGTCTCACTCAAGGTGAAAACATACAAGTATGTCCAACTAGGTGTCCACTGCATGTGGAAGGAAAAATTACTCAAGAACAGATTTATACTGGTAGTATTGGTAGTGGCTATCAAGTTACTTTCTTTGTCAGGAACTTAGAAATGTAAAATATTTAAATGAAAAAATAGATTGGAGGGGTGGGTATGTGGAATGGCAATTCTGGAAAGGTACATTCAGAATGTGACAATATTTGTGTTTTCTGTAATTTTTGACAGTAATCTATTGCAGAAGAGACTGTAGGTAAGATGACTTATCCTGTGTATAATTCATCTGTCTTTAGATGTATGGGTTTTCTGTCAAGGATGATTTATCTACTGCCACTGCTGAGTGTCCAGCTTATTAGTGGTAGGATTTTGCCTTCAATGCTTCCTCAAGCAGCATCATTTGTGAATTTGTAGAATGAGTTACTAACAGTTTTCCCCTTCACTTTCCTACCCCAACATAGATCTTGCCTTACTAGGGTCATGTTTCATGACAGTGGGTTCACAACTGCAGAATTCACTCGTCTTTACCACATGCCTCATCTAGAAGTGGCTGGCTTGACAGATGATGAAATGGTATGCAAAAGCCTCAGTTATAGTGCAAACAAGGAGAAAACACCTTGTGAAAGGATGTTTCCAGAGGGTAAGACATGTGCCTGAAACCAGCAACCAACCCCAATTTAGGCTCCATAGGTGGCATGTATAAATCAAGACATAGAAGTGGAAGTGGCTTTTCTTGCAATGACTCTTAATTAAATACAGGAATAATTTTGCCTCTTGTCCCCAATAGTTGGAAGGTCACAGAGCATAAGAGAGGTGTTTCATAAGAACATATTAACATGTTTCCAGTAAGTTGGAAACTGAGACTATTTCCTAAGGAAGGTGCAGGCCACTATACTGCCTTAGGCAAGTTTTCACAATTACCGGGAGAAAATTAGGTTGCTGTTACAAAATAGAGGAAAAGGAACTGCTAAGTAAGAAATATTAGATACTTACTTTCTTACTTAGCAGTCCTTGAAAATTATGCTATCCCAAGGAAGAAATGACCACCAATGACTCAGAATTTATGGAAAAGGATATGTGGGTTATTACTCCACCAGATCCAAACCCTGTATAGCTAAACAGGCTGGCTGAGGGTAAGGAGAAAAAGAGTCATAGCATAGTTGCTATGATTATCAGCATGGGCCTTGCAAACTGCTACCGAAGTGAAGAGTGTAACAGATGGAATTTATGCTATTAGTTGATGTTTTGCCTTCATTTTTGCACTACTACATACCTGAAGAATACCATTGCCGCTAACATTTTAGATTTTCAATTACCAATTGGATAATTAGCAATCTCAAGATGGTCTTGAGATTTATTTGCCTTAAATAATCTCATCTCTCTCCATGCTTTTTTTTTTTTCTCCACACATGCATGCAGCGTGGATCTCTGGCTCTAATTTCCATGAGCTCCAAACATTGATATTTCACTGCTTATTTGCTATCTTTAATATTTGTTATCTTATTGCTTTTCTCCCCAATCCATATCATTTTCAGCATTCTCATTGAACCAATCAACTATGCCTGATAAAACATCTAGACTATTTTTCCTCTTCTAGCTTTAATGTCCGAGACAATTATCCTGTTGATTCTGTATTATAAATAATCCTTCATTCTATCTAAGTCTCAAAATAAAAATCACCTTATTTTATCTTGTTTGAATTATCAAAAATGTAATCCCTAAAATTGGTGCCTTAGCTCCCACATGGGATCCTGTTTAAAGATAGAATAGTCCAAAGAAAAACTAGAATGAAAAGCAATTCTAATCTCCAACCTAATCTGACTTTTATAAATAGCCAGAGGGTAATAAACAACAATCATACTTTACACCTCTCCACCCTGTCTCTGCCTTTTGTTCTATCCTCCATATGGATAAGAGCTGCTCCCTTGAAACACTGCCCCTCTTCACAAAGCTCAACTCTGACAAAGCCTTTTCTCCTGCTCAAGACCTTGTGATTTCTCCTTTTTTCAATAAAATCCATTAAAAACTCTAGCTTCTTTTATTGAGACAGTCCTTTACCTAGTTATCCTGATTTTGTTGTAGAAGGTCTTTTTGTTACAATGCAGATTGACACAGTCTCTTTCTAAACAATTAGAGAAAAAGGGGGAAATCAGGGACATGAGCAGGGAAAGTGTTAGTTTGATAAAAACGCCTACATTTTTCTTCAGAGAATTAATGAAGGGCTAAATACCTATTCTTGCTATTTGGAAGCCCCTGTCATTCCCTAACCATCAGCATCCTCTCATTCCTCACATAAGCCCTGCCTACAACTTATTGTGTCAAATGGCATACTTTTGGTATTTGTGGAGATACTGTCTAAAATCTGCTTAGTTGTATACTTCCAAGTGCCTGTTAGTACATTGATCAGCTAACATGCCAGTATTTTTAATTAATAGGTCTCTGAAAGGGATAAGATGATGGCCCCTTCATTGGGTTATTTTTTATAACAAATCAGTAAGCAAGCAATGCAGCTCTGTCCCACTGCTATAAATATGGGCCATCTCTATTGCTGTCTAAATTTGTGGTCTTTTTCAACCAGCTTGTGACCTCCTCTGCCACATTAGAAGATAATTATTAGGCTCACTCTTCAAACTTGGTGTAGTTGGTTTGTGGAGGTTTTTCTGGCAGATAATGGAAAACCTGATGCAGTGGACTGAATGTGTATGTCCTTCCCAAATGCATACATACCTTGAAACCCTAAGCCCTATTAGGATGTGTACCTTTAGGATGTAATTAGGGCATGAGAGTGGAGCCCTCATGAATGGGAAATGCGCCTTAGTAAAAGATCTCCAGAGAACTCTGTTGCTCTCTTTCTGCGAAGTGAGTATACCAGAAGTCTGCAGTGTGGAAGAGGGTTCTTCTAATGCCTGACCATGCTGGCACCCTGATCTTAGATTTCATGCCTCCAAAACTCTTAGAAATAAATTTATGTTGTTTATGCGCCACTTGGTTGATAGTACAGTACTTTGTCAAATCAGTCTGAAAGGATTAAAACATGTAACTATGTATATCTGCTAAAAACTCTCCTACTGAGGGACTTATGTCAAGAGGGGAAGCATGCCTACAGCACTTCATGGGTTCTATATCGTGTCTTCTGGGCAGCAATGGTTGTCTTTTCTCTTCTTTAATACTGATCAGTAGGTCTCACCAATAGTGAGGAAGCCAGAGATCACTTAATTTTAAGATAAAGATAAGATTGTTCAACTAGTCACTACAAATCCTTGCAGAAGGGCTTCAGACTACTCTAGCATTCTGATCCTCTGGTATGTGGGCCATGATTGAAGTCTTTCAAAATGTTTGTTTTTTTTTTTTCCTAAAAAAAGTGAAGCATTTTTTCTGTTGTTGCTGGTTGGTGCATAATTAGGAATTTGACACAGGAGTTCCAGACATTCTTTACCCAAATTTATAATTACCACAAGACAGTCTAACATGGAGATCCTCATGGCCTTGAGTCCATGAATAATGTCCAGTATGGCAGCCTTTGGGTGTTTATTTCAGGTATCAACATTGTTTTGTTTTGTCTCTGATATATGCCATTCTTATAGAATTTCAGGAGAGGGTTCTAATCATGCAGTACATTGAGTTTACTTTGACCACTAGCTATGAATTTCTGACCCTATGTTTATGCAAACAACATTACTACTTATTTAATTAATAGTACTTAATTTTTTTTTACATTTTTACAAACATATTACACCTACCAGTCCTATTAAAATTCAGGATCTTTGGGAATAGGATCTCTGTTTGTATCTCTAATATACCACAGTATTTGTTGACTAATATAAATTCCCAAGGGCATGTTATATTTTATACTTCTTTTCATTTTTGTAAACTCATTTGTCTGGGTTTAAGTCTGAAATACCATTCCTGAGCTGTGCATTCTTCCCTAAATCATAATTCCAAACTCAACATTATCTCCACTATGTTACTTGTTCCTTTGTTTTTCTAGTAAATTTCAAAAATAATCAGAGCTACTGTATACATTTCTTTAGATTATTTAAATATTTATTTTCTTTTTAAAATCTTTTTATATGGAGATACTTTACAGCTATTTATTCAAAATTTCTTTCTTTCCCATATCTCTAACTTAAATTTATCAAGATATAACCCAATGTTTTTTATATATTCTCAATATATTTTTATATTCCCAAAATATAACTCAATGGTTTTGCTTCTCCTCTCCCTATTTCATGTAGTTACCAAATCTACCCATTTCCAAAGTAAATTTTCCTTGTTGTCTTTATTACATATGTTATGATAGATTTGTCTCCTCATTATTCTTTTTTTTAAATATATATTTTATTGATTTTTTTTTACAGAGAGAAAGGGAGAGGGATAGAAAGTCAGAAACATCGATGAGAGAGAGACATCGATCTGCTGCCTCCTGCACGCTCCACACTGGAGATGTGCCCGCAAGCAAGGTACATGCCCTCGACCGGAATCGAACCTGGGACCTTTCAGTCTGTAGGCCGATGCTCTATCCACTGAGCCAAATCGGTCTCGGCTCATTATTCTTATTAACATAATGAATGGCTTAGGAACAAAGTAGGAAGGGGGATTGCAGGGAATCAGAGGTAGTGGAAAAAAGGCCCAATGCACTAGCATTCATTTCCATTTCTCATCACCCGGAAACCCATCCCTTATATTGATGGCAGAGTCATCTCCATGAAATTTAAATTATACTTGCCAATGTCTTGTTTAGTGAGGATCAACATCTCTAATTCTAGATTATAAGTGCAATGAAGTTAGGGCCTATCCTATAGTTCTGTGAATATCACATCTGTTTACTAACTGACTAGTATAGTTCCTGTCTCATGACAGATATTCAATATATATTTGTTGAATGAACAAAGAAATAATAAACTTTTAAAATGATTCATCAGACACTATAAGTGCAATGTTTGTTTCTGCTTACCAATTGATTCTCATATTGTAATGCTGGGTCATTTAAAATTCCTGAAATGTAGTTATTTCCTATCCTCATTTATTTTCTCAAATTTCTCTCTCTGAACCTAATAATTCTCTGTCATATCTCCTTCTCATTTTCTATTTTTATTCTAGTTTATTCTCTAAAATTTTATTATGGTTAAGATCCATAACTTTAATATCAAATTTTTTTCTCCTATGTAATGTGGATGAGAACTAAATGGTAGTCAATAGTGCTTATTGAATTAAATGGGGTTGAAATTTTTTTCTTTCTATTACAAAGATTTTTTTCACATGCAGTACATTATAATACTGTTCCAATAGTCCCTCTATTTTGTCAGAGTAAATATTATTATTTCTATTTTGTAAATAACTGAGTTGTGGTTCAGAGAATTTTGAGTATTTCCTGGATGCAGCATGATTTGTGGCAGAGGTGGTGTTAAATTCATGTCTTTTTTTTTTCTTTTAAAATTTTTCATTTTTAAATTACATTTGATGTGCATTAGTATATTAGTTTCAGGTGTACACCCCAGAGATTAGACATTACATAACTTACTAACACATTCATCTGACACCATACATAGTTATTAGAATATTATGGACCATATTCCCTATGCTATACTTTACATCTCCATGATTATTCTATAAAAACCAATTTGTACTTCTTAATCCCTTCACCTTTTTTACCCATTTCCCCAATCCCTATCCCATCTGGCAACTGTCAAAATGTTCTCTGTGACTATGAATCTGTTTCCCTTCTGCTGGTTTATTTATTTTTATTTTTAGATTCAATTATTGATACATATGTATTTATTTCCATTTTCTTATTTATATATATTTTAAATATATTTTTATTGGTTTCAGAGAGGAAAAGAGAGGGAGGGAGAGAGAGAGAAAAGAGAGAGAGAGAGAGAGAGAGAGAGAGAGAGAGAGAGAGAGAGAAAGAGAGAGAAAATGAGAGAGGATCATTGATAGAATGCCTTCTGCATGCCCTACACTGGGAATTGAGCCTGCAACCCAGGCATGTGCCCTGACCAGGAATCAAACCATGACTTCTTGGCTCATTGGTCAATGCTCAACCACTGAGCTACACCAGCTGGATTTGTTCATATTTTTTAAAACTTTTAATTCTTTTTCTATCAAAGAAGACCCTGTTTTGGTGGTGATGAAGTCCTTTAGCTTTTTCTACTCTGGAAAGCTCTTTATATGTCCTTTGATTCTAAATGATAGCTTTGTAGGGTAGAATAATCTTGATTGTAGGTTATTACTTTTCATCATTTTGAATATTTCTTGCCAATTCTTTCTGGCCTGCAAAGTTTTTGTTAAGGAATAAATTGAAATTATTTTGGGAGCTCCTTGTAGGTAATTAATGGCTTTTCTCTTCCTTTTAAGATTCTATGTCTTTACCCTTTGCATTTTAATTATGATGTGTTTTGATATGGGGTTCTTTTGGGTTCATCTTGTTTGGGACTCTGTGCTTACTGGACTTAGATAAGTTTATTAGAGGTTCAGTGCACAAAATTTGTGTACTCAGGGGGGTGGGAGGTCCCTCAGCTTGGCCTGTGCCTTTTCAGAGTCCGGAAGCCCTTGGGAGATAGCCAACTGATGGCTTAGGCCTGCTCCCTTTGGATTGCCTTAAGTCAGCAACCAGACATTATTAGCGAGGCTCCTGCCACTGCCATTATACTCACTAGCCGTGAGCCCAGCTTCCGGTTGAGCAGCATTCCCCCTGTGGGAGTCCACTGACCACCAGAGGGAGCACCTGCATTGAGCATCTGCTCCCTGGTGGTCAGTGTGCAACATAGTGTTCTGCCATTCAGTTGATTTTCATATTAGCTTTTTATTATATAGGATTTCTTTCACCAAATCATGGAAGTTTTCTGTCATTTTTTTCAAATAGGCTTTTAATTTTTGCTCTCTCTTTTCCCTTGAAAGTTTGTACACTTCAAGTTGGCCACTATCCTCTTTTTTTTAGGGGATTCATATTTTATTTTTGCTGTTCTGATTATTTTTTGCTTCTTTATATTTCAAATCACTGATTTGTTTCTTGGCTTCATCCACTTTATTGTTAATTTCCTTAAATTATTCTTCATTTCAGTTAGTGTATACTTCAATTCTGACTTGCCTTTTTTTAATGCTTTTGAACTAAATTCATTTAGCATACTTATAACCAGTGTTTGAACTCTGCATTTAATATATTGGTTGTCTTCATTTAGTTTACTTTTTTGTGTTTTTTTCCCCTGAAGTTTTTTTCTGTTCTTTTATTAGGGACATGTTTCTTTGCTCCTCATTTTGGCAGCCTCTCTGTGTTTGGTTTTATATTTTAGATAGAGCTTCTATGTTTTCCAGGCTGTTAAAGAGGCCTAATGTAATAGGTGTTCTGTAGGGACCCGAGCTGACCTCTGACCTCAAATCTCTGAACAGGGTAGAGCAATTGTTCAGGGGCCCTCTCCACAGAGCAGGACGTACTTCTGTGGGACTCTAGTGCCAATTGAGTTCATACCTTAAGCATGTCACCAGTGGAGGTAGTTTAGATAGTGATGCTGTGATGTGTTCTAAAGCTAGCCACTGAGTACATTGGTTCACTGGCCTCCAAGGAGGTGCAGGTCGAAGTCAGCTGCCACCTGTGTTTTACCCGGGGCCCCCCAACATTAGGTATAAAGTTATTTGCAGCTGTCTGCTACTTGTGCTGGGCTTTGATAAGCCCAGGGGAAGCCTTGCTGTGAATCGAGGCTAGCATCTACTTCTACCAGGGCTGGGGCCACTTATAGAGAAATATGGGTCTTTTAGGAAAATTTGAAACCTGACTCAAGACAGGCCATTTGTATGGAAAGAGCCACTGAATACAGCATGAGTGAGCACACATTACTTACATTTTGGGTAAGGTGGGGACTTAGGGATTCAACAGGCAGGGCAAATAGTGTGAACCAGGTTTCTGGAGTCTCAAATGTGGTGACTGCCTACTGGCTCTGTGGAAGGAGGGCTTTTCAAAGGCCTCTGCCAGCACTATTCTCTGGGAGAAAGTCAGATGACAGACAATTCATTTCTTCCCTATATGTCTCTGGTGCCTTTCAAACTGCTGACCCACTTCTGAAGCTCAGAGGAAGTGGGTTTGAGAAAGAGAGAGAGAGAGAGAGAGAGAGAGAGAGAGAGAGAGAGAGAGAGAAGACCTCTATTTGTTGTTCTACTTATTTATGCATGCATTTATTGTATGTTCTGACAAGGCATATCAGAACAATCCTCTAACCAACTGAGATGTCCAGCCCAGAGTATTGCTTCTTCTTTCACTACTAGTTGTAGGACTTCCATTCAGCCAGATTTCGGGCAGCTTTGAATGATGGTTGTTTTGTAATTTAGTCATAACTTTGATATTCAAAATCATATCTTGTGACTTATACTTCCCAGTTCATGAAACAATCTTTGATTATATTATCATAGCTCTATGGGAATCAGCAAACTTGTAGAGTCCTCATGGCAGAAGATACCAATTTTATTTTAGTTTTGTTATTTTTTTCTTTTTCCAAACTGGGAACTGGTAAAAGGTCTGTTTCTGTAGATGTTCTTAGGGTGGATGAAGAGAAAATATTTTCTCCCTTTGAGGTTCAGATATTCCTCTGAGACACAGGGAAGAATGAGGGTTGTTTTGTTGTAAGTGTTTTTTTAAAAATAATAAAAACCCTATACTACATTTGCAATTTTATGCCACATCACAGTATTAAGCAAAATTTCTAAAAACACTGAAACACGCCATTTTTATTAATGGTCCATTTAAAAACCACTAAACATTTTGATGTCAATTACTAAAACAAGGTTTAACACTGTCAAAAAGCATTACTGCTAAAAACAGTCATCCTCTCTGTATTTTCATCTGTAAAGCATTACAGTTTATAAAACAATTTTAACTCTGCATATATAAAGCCCTATATGAAGGTTTCCATATGTTTAGAATTTTATTTGTGTGTTTGATTTTAAATTGCTTTGAAAAACAGACAGTTGAGGTTTATAGAAAGGAATCTTTCTTTTAGGAAATAAATGTCTCAAAAGTGCAGGGCACCAGCAATAAAAACATTCTGACCACAAATCAGAAACACATTTAGAAGTGTTTGTTGAATATACCTTCTGAAACTAATATTTTGTTTCTATTTGCTGGAAAATTGAAAAATCTGTTGTATCTTGGCATGGCTTAGCCAAGCCCTTGGCCCAGCCTCAGATTTCTTGTGCAGTAGATGGCATACATAGTATTCACAGCTAGGCCCATGCCCTATGTTTTTAATACATATATTTTAAATATAAAAATATATAAAATATATCTCTTAATAATACCATTATTCATCTATGATTTCAACATAATATCAGTTTGCATATTCTTCTTTTTCTTAAAAAATATGTCTAAGAAAAAAAAAAGAGAGAAGATGACAATTAATCAGTGTTTCAGCTGCTCAGTGGCACCTGGCCAAAAGCCATGAAGCTGACAACTGGAGTTTGGAGTGTTTTTTTGTAAGGCTAATTTAAGGCAAACTTAGATGGATTCAAGATTTATAAGCCCTAAAATGTCCTGATGGAGCAAAGTTCAAGTAAAGTAATTTGCTGCTTACCACACAAATGGGGCTGAGCCTACACTGCCTTGCAATTTAGTCTATGTAGTCAAGGAGAATTTTAAAAACAGGCAGAATGGCTGAGATTTTGTGTTTCACTTTAAAGGACTTCTAAGAACTGAGAGGATTACAGTATATTCTTTTAAGCAGCTAGTCTTTTATACCTATCAATAATTCTAAGTCTAAACTTTCAGGATTGCCTGTAGTATATACTAGTAGTATCTCCTTTAATACTTTAATAACTAAGAGATGCTCATTCCAATCTTATTATTTTATAAATATTTCAGAATAAATAGCATAAATTTTAAGGAATTGTAAATACCACTGATATTGCAGAGTGGTGGAATTGGGGTTGAAAAAACATCTAAAGAATAATTTAATTAAACATATGTAGGCTATTTGAAATAATTTAGCTGCTTTAAATATAAGAATATGTTCATTAAAATAATTGCCTCCAAAAACAGGAATCAGACTTTGATGTTATTTTGCTATACACTAATATTTTATAAGCCAATGGTTATCAAATATGGAGAAAGTTCAAATGCCTGCTCGCTGGTGGCAAAGGAATGGAAAGAAATCTTTCTCCATACGAAACTCCAAGGATTGTTTAATTGAAATGAAAGGAACAAATAGAAAATGGCTATTATTTTTAAAAAGGGAAGAAAATATTACTTATATTATGAAGAAATACTCTTTATCAAAGTATTTTTCTTATATCTGTTTTTCATTATTAGTACAGAGAATCAAAATATAGTGCAGTGACTACCTAATAGATACTTAAAAGAAAAATAATCAAAAGTTACAAGACAGCATAGATTGGTTAAAAATAAATGAAATTGTCTCATAAAAACACATTATATTATTATTTTACTATTTTTTAAAAGACTCAGAAAGAGACACCTATGAATGGTATAGGGAATTGCAAATAACATAATTTAAATATAACAGAATGACATTTGTAAAGTAATAAGTTATATCTGGTAAGTAAGAGTTGAGGTTTACAATGGCTCTGAGGGAAAGCAGGGAAGTAACTCTTGGGATTTTAAGTAACATGGGCCTATATACTAGTAACTATAAAAAGAAACAGATAATTGAACATTTGGTGGTTTTTTTATTTTTAAATATTGTACATAACCTTCGCTAGGATACTTTTTCTGGCAGTAATGGAGATAGATATGGATTTTTGCACTACAGATGAAAAAATAATTGTATAAGGGGTTATTCAGTCCTTCATTCCCTCAGCACTCTTAACTTAAACAGTCTTGATTTTTATTACTAAACACACCCTTTATTTTCTACAAATGTGCTTATATCATGGGTGGAAGCTTGGCAAGTTCTTTGTCTCTTTCGTTTATTTTAAGTTCTATTTTCCACCTGCATTGGAATGAAGGCAACAAGACATAAAACAGCCTGGCCAGGCTGTGGGGAGAAAAGTCTAATCTATGTTTTCTTCTATGAGATGAAAAAGACAGAGAATCACATATTTTACCAGGGAGCTTAATTCCTAAGAAACGCAGCACTGACTGTGAAAATAGGATATGTGTTGATCTTTATTTCATTGGCTCAGGATGCTCTCTTAAGTTACCTGCTGATTTCATCCTTGTGTAAAATTTGTTTCTTCTGATTAGACTCATTTGATTCATTTTCAAATTTTCTGGCTTTCATCATAAGAGAAGTCTTCCATTGACTTGCTTAGCCTTTTGCTCTGAGCATTCCTAATCCCAGGAACTAGAGTGGACTGTTCTGGAATCCTAAGCAGAGGATGCTCAATTGGCACAACTCCTTGAACGAGGATGGGTAACTGCAGCCCCCAGGAGCTTTACTCTACATGTAGCTCCTCATAGGAGAGGATTAATGTGGGCTTTTGATATTTCATGTATATTCTAAAGGATGGACATTTTTTCTAGTTAGGAAGTACTGTATTCCTGCTAGAAAACACCAAGTGTTTCATTAACGAATACGTCACCAGTTTAAAAGAGGCATATGTTTCTAGCAAAACAATGAGGCTGATTCTAAAGCAGATATTAACCTTCCACTCTTCTTTCCATTTAAGTTGGGATTGGAGTCTGAGAAAATGAAAGGCTATGCTGATAGTGTCCCCTCTTGCCTATTAGGAATATATTTTAAGATTAGGTCCTCCTTTCAATATTGAGGAAATGCACCTTGTACTTGGGTAGCTGATCAAATGAGGAGTAACAAACACCCTTTTCTGTTCTTTGCTTTATATGAATTGAAATGACAGAAAGTGTCCAAACAGACCCAAATGTGGCAATAGCAGGTCAAAGATTTGCCGGTAACAAAAGCTGATACTGCTGATATTTTTGTATTGCTGCTGTCTACAAAGAAGAAGGAGGTAAAGAATGTCATTGTTTTCTCACTGTTCAGCACTGAATTTATGCACTGGTAAGGTCTGGCCTGGGGGAGGGGGCACCGGAGGCTGGCTGGGTTGAACTTCCGGTCCAAGGGACAATTTGAATATTAGTCTTTTATTATATAGGGTTATAGACATGTGCTCATAGAATCTGCAATACGTAATCTATTTTTGTTCTGGGAAAGTGAGGAGATATTAAGTAAATTTCTCTTGCTTTTTTTTTTTTTTTTTTGCTTTAGCATCTTACAACCATGCCTATCTATCTGTGGCACACAATTTGTAATATTTAATCAGGTTACCCCACCCCAATTATATGAAGAAAAGGGGTTAGAAATTGATAGAGTGGAATTAATTCATTTGCTTTTATTTCTAAACAAATCAAGTTATATTGAATTAATCACAGATCAAACTGAATTTATTTTTTTAATTTGTTGAGACCAGATTGAGAACAAATAAACAACTTGGAAGAGTTGTTTTTAAAACTTAAGCAACTGCATTGAACTGAATTATAAATAGAGTTTGATTTCCCATTCTGTTAAGAATTCTGATCCAGGCAAGTAAGCCTCTTAAATGCACAGTTATACAAAGGTAAATTATTTAATGGTCCACCCTGAAAATTAAAAAAATGAATTTTTAAATTTTCCCTCCCAGCTGGAATTATTCATTTTGGTGGTACATTGAAGTTTTTAATGCTGACTGCATTCTTAAGGTTTTCATTTTTATTTTGAAGATCATTCATTCCTTTAAAAGTTTCTCTTAGTTAATTGGAAACAGTACCATCTAATGGAATGAACAGAGGATAAAGGATTGCAAATGTTGATATCTAATCCTTACTCTGTCAGTGACTACTGCTTTGTGTTTCAGCCACATTATATTTTTCCTCTGTCTCCAATTTTGTCTTATGTAAGATTTGGAATTTCCACTTCCAGACTGTGTTAGTGAGCACAAAAAGGAGAATGAAAAATGTTGCCCTCTCTGACAATATTATTATAGCAATATTATTATTTATAGGAGAAACAGACATATCCTCGAATTGCATGTAGGCTACAGAAATTTAAAACAATGTATAAATTAAAAATATAGCCCTGGCTGGTTTTGCTCAGTGGATAGAGCGTTGACCTGTGGACTGAAGGGTCCCAGGTTCAATTCCAGTTAAGAACACATGCCTGGGTTACAGGCTCAATCCCCAGTAGGGGGTGTGCAAGATGCAATTGATCAATGATTCTCTCTCATCATTGATGTTTCTATCTCTCTCACCCTCTCCATTTCTCTATGAAATAAATAAAAGTATATTTTAAAAAAATAAAAATAAAGGAAGTGACCATATATAGCTGGATTGATGCAATAGAGTTTCCATGAGGAAAGACATATTTAGTTTGTTCTTTAAAACATTAAAATTAATCCTAGTGCTTGGAAACTAAAAAGACCTTTATATTTTCTTTTAAAGAACTGCCTCTATGGAAGACACACCCTAATGCAGTGGTCGGCAAACTGCGGCTTGGGAGCCACATGTGTCTCTTTGGCCCCTTGAGTGTGGCTCTTCCACAAAATACCGCAGCCTGGGCGAGTCTATTTTGAAGAAGTGGTGCTAGAAGAAGTTTAAGTTTAAAAATTTTGGCTCTCAAAAGAAATTTCAATTGTTGTACTATTGATATTTGGCTCTGTTGAATAATGAGTTTGCCAACCACTGCCCTAATGACTCCTTCTCTGGTATAATTCCATCCCTTTGAGTACATAGAATATGGCAAAGAATATGGGATGTCACTCGTGACTACATTTTATTTTAAAAGACTTTACCTTTGTTGACTCCTTTGGCTTCTTCTTTTGCTGTGAAGAAGTAATTGGCCATATTGTGAATTGCCTATGGAGAGGACCATGTGGCAGGAAGACTTCCAGGACTTGTAAGCCTCAGTGATATAAAGGAAAGGAAATAAATTCTTCTAATAGGCTTGAATGAGTTCATAAATGGATTTTTCTTTAATGGAGGCTCCAGGTGAGAATATAGCTAAACCATGCCAGTACTCATGACCTATGAAAACTGTACTTTAATAAATGTGTGTTATTTTAAGTCATTAAGTTTTTGTCCATCTGTTACTCAGAAAAAGAAAATTAATACAGTTGAATCTGTTCTGATCCTGGAATGCTAATCAGTGAAAAAAAAATCAGCTTGCATCTTAATATCTGTCTGTTTATTTACAAACTAGTGACCCAGCATGTGAAATCATGTGAGACTCAGACCCATGGGAAATTGTGCAAAAGCCGGGACCCAGACCCCCACCAGGGTGCCGTGGGACCCAGAGTCAAGTCCCACCATGCTGCAAGACCCAGAGTCAAGTCCCCACACATGCAGCCTCCTGTGACTGGTCTTTGTTCATTACAGCATATGACCACTGAGTTTCTATTATATAGAATAGAGGCCCGTTGCACAAAGATTTGTGTAATAGCCTTCCTTCCCTTGGCTGACAGCACCTGTTTTCCTCTGGCACCTGGGACTCAGGACTTTGCTCTGGCCACAGCGGAGAAGCCAAACCTCTTCAGTCTTCAGTCTTCAGTCTTCAGTCATTGCTCAGGCCAGAGCCTTCAGTCTTCACTCCATGCCTGCATATGCAAATTAACCCACCATCTTTGTTGGGTTAATTTGCATACTCACGCCTGATTGGTAGGCATCACAGAGGTACAGTTAATGCGCCTCTTTCTCTTTTATTAGTGTAGACTATATATAATGCTACTACAAATTCATGGATTATTACATAAATTTTCTTATTTTATTAGACAAAAAGAAAAATACATGTAAGTTCTAATATTTTCTTTTATGTGTCAAATGGATTACTCATACTATACTTAGGAATTTTGCATGCACATTAAACATCTATTGCTTTGATTGGAGGTTTCTGAGGTTGTAGATCAGTAGTAGTGCATCATAAATTTAGTTTAATTTCTTTTTTTTTTTCCTTAGAACCGTATTCTGGCGTTTGAGGATAGAACTGGTGGACTGAAAACCGCTGGCACTAAAGACATGATGCTGAGGGGGGCAAGAGCCCTCTTCCTCTGCCTCCATACATTACAGGGACTGGGACTGCACATCTGAACCCTGCCAAGAATAGGAGGGTCTGCAAGCCCAGCCCAGGACCCCCACACAACCATAGACACCCAAAACGAGCTGGCACTCACTCCATAGCCGTCCTCGGAAAAGCTAGTTTAATTTAATAAGAGTTCTTATATTTAAGAGCTACATATTGGTAATATTTCTACAAAGTTCCAGATACTCATCTGTTGCTCACTTTAAGTGAACCCCACTGAACATCCAATAGTGTGCATGAGGAAAGAAGTGGGACACAGAGAAAGGGGGTGAAACTAAAGACAACACTGACCTGATTCTGAGCATATAATTTAGTTTAATTTTTAGGTTAAGTCAAGTAAATTTGAACTTTGTTCAAATTATAGCAACTATACCTGTTGGATTCAATCTATATTCAATCTATATACAGGATATTTATATATGTGGTACTTTGATTTAATGTATTCTATACCCTTTACTCCTTCACACTGTTTTTATTCAAAATTTTAGAAACCAAGTTGAGTCAGAAAAATGGTAGACTATATGAAAGTTGAGTCAGGAAGATGGTAAACTATATGAAAGTTGTGGGAAATGACTAGTAACAGCCTCATTTATTCAAATTTTGGGGTGGTCATATACTTTATCCTCTATTGATCCAAATACCAAGTTGATTACAAGTTGGAGGTTTAAACAATCAATGACTATTACAGATTTCATCTCCTATTATTAGCCATTGAAGGGTTGATGTTCAGAATTTTCTGAAAATAAAAAGATATTTGTCATTTATTTAGTAACTAGAGGCCTGATGCATGAAATTCATGCAAGGGTAGGCCTTCCTTACTCCAGCTACTAGCACCGGCTTCCCTCTGGCACCTGGGATCTGGGCTTCCCTTGCAGCCCCAGCTTCATCTGGAAGGTTGTCCAGAAGGTCTTCCAGAAGAACATCTGGCCTAATTAGCATATAATCTTTTATTACTATAGATTACCACATATCAAATGTTATGATGGGAAATTGACCAACATTATCTTTTAATCTTTATAATAGCTTTCTCAGGATCAGTAAAGCAGAGTGATTAGGAGGACTAACGTGATATCAAACTGCTGGGTTTATATGCCCACTCTACCTCTTGATGTAACCTTAATTCAGGCTCCTACATCATCTATTCATTCATTTAACAAATATACATTGCCATATTTTTTGATTTGCCTGCCACTCCGTTGACTAATGAGTTTGCCTACCACTGTTCTAGGCTCTGAGGATTCAATAGTGAACAAAGCAGAATACATTCCTCATGGAGTTTAGGTTCTAATAGTCAAAAGCAAATGATAATAAACATAGAGTAAGTAAACAAATATATAAAATGTTAAGAAGTGGCAAGTGCTGTTAAGAAAATAACATAAAGTGATTTGAATGGAGGAAGGCAATAATTGTATAGAATGGTCATTAAAAGTCTTTCTAAGAAGAAAGATATGCTTTGTGCAGAGGTCAAAAGAAAGTATGAATAGAAACATTGTATATATCTGGGGGAAGAAATATCAGAGAGAGTGAAGAAAAAGCACCAATTCTCTACAGCATGTAAAAAAAAAGTGTGAAGATATAAAGAACACATAAATAATTTTGTTTTGACTATGATAAACTATGATATGCTATCAGATATTCAAAGGGAGATATTGAATGAGCAGTTGAAAACACAGAGTTCACTGTGGTGATTATGTTGTTGTCAAGGTTTAGTAGTATTTAAAACTACAGAACTATAGAATTATGCTAATCAGGGGAGTACTAGATCATCTTTTCCCATTTCTTTTTTAGTCTTACATGTGTAAGGGTTCAAAATGAGCAACTCCAAGATGCGTCTTAGTGATATATGTTTCATGTCAATGTCTCTATTTCTATTTTGTTCCTCAGTTTATTTTGTTCATTAGATTCCACATGTAATTGATATTATATGGTATTTACCTTTCTCTGACTGGTTTATTTCACTTAGCATAATAGTCTTCAGGTCCACCCATGATGTTGAAAAGTTAAGATTTTCTTTCTCTTTCTTTCTTTCTTTCTTTCTTTCTTTCTTTCTTTCTTTCTTTCTTTCTTTCTTTCTCTCTCTCTCTCTCTCTCTCTCTCTCTCTCTCTCTCTCTCTCTCTCTCTCTCGCCCTCTTTTTTTTAATGGCCATGAGTATTCCATTGTGTACATGTACCACAACTCTTTTATTCACTCATCTACTGATGGGCACCTGGGCTGTTTCCAGATTTGGCTGTTGTAAATATGCTGCTATGAACATAGGCTATATATATTCATTTGAATTGGTGTTTCAGGCTTCTTCAAAAGGCATTAATTTTTAAATTTTGAGAAACTCCATACTTTTTCCCACAGTGGCTGCACCATTCTGCATTTCCAGCAACAGTGTAATAGGGTTCCCCTTTCTCCACATCCTTACCAGCACTTTTTTGTTAGATTTATTGACTGTAGGCATTATGGTAGGTGTGATATGTCATTGTGATTTTAATTTGGATCTCTCTGACAACTAGTGATGTTGAGCATCTTTTCATATATCTATTGTCCATCTCTATGTCCTCACTGAAGAAGTGTCTGTTCAGATTTTTGCCCATTTTTAATTTGATTATTTGTCTTCCTAATGCTGGGTTGATAAATTCTTTATATGTTTTGGAAATTAATCCCTTATTACATGTAACATTGGTGAATATATTTTTCTATATAGTGGATTTCCTTTACACTTTGTTGATAGTTCCTTTTGCTGTGCAAATGCTTTTTAGAGTGATGTAGTCGCATTTTGTTATTTTTTCTTTGTTTCCCATTCCTTAGGAGATATATTTGCAAAATTATTACTATGAGAGATGTCTGAGCTTTTACTGCCTATGTTTTCTTCTAGGAGTTTTACTCTTGCAATTTACATTTAATTATTTTTATACATTTTTAGTGTATTCTTGTATATGGTGTAACTTAGTGGTATAGTTTGATTTTTGTCCATTTTTCTAGGTACCATTTACTGAAGAGACTATCTTTACTCCATTATATGCTCTTGTTTTCTTTGCCAAATATTAATTGATACTATAAGTGTGGGTTTATTTCTGGGCTCTCTGTTCTGTTTTGTTGATCTATATGCTTGTTCATAAAATCCGACAATTTCTGATCTCTTCAAAGAGGTTTATGGAAAGAAGAAAAAAATTAAATTATTATGCAACTTCACTAATTATATAATTATTCAAACATACTTCTTACATACTGACATATACTTCTTATGTACTCTGAATACTTTAAAGACTGCAAATCCACTACCCATGGTCTGTATTGCTCAGTTGGTTGAGCATCTTCCCATGCACTGGGGCCACTGGTTTGATTCTCAGTCAGGGCACATACCCAGGTTATGGGTTCCTTGGTCAAAGTGTATGTGGAAGGGAGCTGATCAATTTTTTTCTCTCACATTGATTCCCACTCTATTGTTTCAAACAAACAATTAATAAAAACATTTTTAAAAAGATTTCATACCCTCTAAATAACTATAAATTGTTTAAATACAAGAGCTAGCTCTTATAGTTACTGGTATATGTCAAAACATCAAATCCAAAGCCCTAAACCTATATTGAGAAGAAGTTCAAAAAAACATTTTTGCAGGAATAAAGAAATGAATGAATGTTGATGACAATAGAGATCAAAGAGTAAAACTTTGAAGTGGATAGAGACCTGTGTCCAAGTCCTAACTATTCCATTTATTGTTTGATTGCCTCTGGGTTAATTATTTAATTAAACTAAGATTCACTTTTCTTTACTATAAAATGAGGGGGAAAATAGCACCTATCTATTTTTAGTTGTGAGGGTAAAATGGAAAAAAAATATGTAATGTGCTTAGCACAGTTGCAGACATAGTAAGTGTTCAAGTAATATCGGTAACTATTATTCTGTTCTATATTGCTTGATAATGATCATTATAAGTTAATAAAAATATTTAGGTGCCTCTCACATTTTATTATTCTTTTATTTATTTTAACTCCTGATAGTTATGCATAATCTAGAGACTATGATTCTATGAGTATAATGATTTAGTCCACTTTCCAAATTGTTTCTCTTGAGTTGAAAGGGATTGTGGCTTTAAGAAACAGAATAAGTGGCAGCTCTGAGTTTTTTATTCATTTTCACATCCACATCTGCTATCATCACTTTTACATAGTGGGAATCATTTGAAAAAAAGGTTTTACTTAATGTAAAAACAGTATTAAAAACTCTGTGCCACAGCAAAATTATTTAGTTCTTTCTAAGATTAATGATTGGTGTCTCTTTGGTTCAAGCATAAGCTGAATTAACCTCTGGATTCATGCCTATTAACTTAGTGGTTGAGGTATGGGAATACCAGGAACAAATTTTTAAGAGAGTCTGAAGAGCCTCTGAAAGGACAGAACCTGTAAGAGAAAGTCAGCCTTCAAGCTTTTTTTTTTAAACAAAACAAAACAAAACACAACAAAACAAACAAACAAACAAAAAATCCTCATCCAAGGATATTTTTCCATTGATGTTTAGTGAGAGTGGAAGGAAGAAGAAGACACAGAGAGAAACACTGATCACTGATGTGAGGGAGACACATCGATTGGTTGCCTGCAATCAAGGTGCAGGCCCTTGATCAGAACTGAACCTGGGACCCTTCAGTCCACAGGCTGATACTCTACCTATTGAATCAAACCAGCTATACCAACCAACAAGCTGTTGCCAGACAGAAGGTCTATGTTTGCAATAGAGAAGCTGTCTCTGAGTAAGCCTCATAAATAATCTTTGGATTTATCTGAATCCTTCTGAAGAAAGAGAGATGGTAGTAGATGGCTGTTAATACCAATAAAAATAACTGTTTTGTGCAAAGTGAAAATGTCACCAAGTTTCACTACATTGAAGACTTGAGACAATTCAGTTTCACTCTGTTCTCAATTTTTTAAAGCAGATCAGCAGCAGTTGGGCAGTTAGAGAACAGTGACAGAATGTGGTTGGTGGAGACTAAAGAAAGAGAGGAGCAAAGTGCTGAGTATGCCACATGCTTAACGGAAGGGTATGCTCTGACATACACAGGAGAGGGTCTCTTGGAAATGACAACTTTAAGGGAAGGTACACTTTCTCAAGGGGCTGCTAGAGAAAGTGCAAACAAAACATAGGTTCACACATTATATTAAGAGTTTTATTTAAGTGGATAGTGTTAAGCTATCAATGAGCTGTTATATGCAAAAATTACACAACCCATTAGTCTTTGGGTGAGCATACCTTCTTAGGTGCCACAATTTTGATCTCCTTTTTCACCACTGAATGTTTTCCTCATTGTCAGAGTTATTTCTGCTTCCATGGAACAAAAAATAAGTTAACCCTTACCAATTTTGACCTCAGCCATTTTGTACTTCAATCTACTGTGCTAACCTGCCAGGGCTAGGACAGCAATTAAGTCTACAAAATAAAGACAATGCTTAAAAGTTGTAATAAGAAAGTGTAGCAATCCTATATAGTTGGATTTCCAGGCAGTCTGTACTGGAAAAGAAAGGAGATGAAATATTGGTGAAAAAAGCTAAAAGCAAGTAATTAGTAGCAGGGGTTAGCAATGCAATATTTAGATTATCACACTTCACTTTGCATTGGTATCAGTTTATGAATATTTTAGCAGCACTCATTTACATACCCACTGATGATTGCTGAGCAGAAATTGCCCTTTGTTTTCAGGCATAGAATTTACTGGGGCTACAGGTTGTATCTAGACTTCAGTTTCTTCAAATACAAAGAGCTTTGTAACACTATGTTCAATGACATGTAATGTCTAGTCAAACCACAGAATTTTCCTGCAGAATCATTTATACTTACGTTGACAATTTCTCTATTCTGAAGATGCTTTTTGGTGAGCATATTTTTAAAGTTTTGAGAAATATAACTTGTGGCATCTATGTTTTAATACTAGTCATACCCATCTCTCCTAGTCTTTTTCCTGTACTACCTCTTGAGTTCAGAGAGGGTAAATATCTATCCCAAAGTCACACATTAATTTGAAGAACCCAAGTCCCTCTTTGATCTCACTCTTCAAGCATGGTCAGTTAATGGTTTGCTAAGGACTACCAAATGAAGTTCAGGTGTCTGAGGCAAGTTGTTCTTAGATGACTAAATGAGTATAAAATGTGAAGTGTGTCATCTGCCGCTCAGAACCATCTACACCTTCCATAGTTATTTGGATAGAAAACAAAAACCAAAAATAATGAATAAATAAAGCAAATTTTACACTTTATACAAAGATACTAAATAAAATTGAGTTGATAAAAAAATTGAAAAGACTGACTGGAGAGAAGAACTATTCTATCTAATAAAAGCCTAATATGCTAAGTGTCCAGTCATCTGGTGACCAGTTGGCTGTTCAACTAATCAAAGTGTAATATGTTAATGATATGCTATTGCCACTCAACTGCTCACTATGATGTGTACTGACCACCAAGGGACAGACAGTCAACCAGTCAACCAGTTGCTATGATGTGTACTGACCACCAGGGGGCAGACGCTCCAACTGGTATGTTAGTTTGCTGCTGGGGTCCGATGGATTGGGACTGAATGAGATGGGCCGGACATGTCCTGGAGTCCTCCCATGGTCCCTTTCTGGCCCCGATCATGCACTGGTGGGGTCCCTCGGCCTGGCCTGAACCCTCTCAAAATCCAGGACCCCTCGGGAGATGTCAGAAAGCCAGTTTCAGACAGATCCTGCAGGCCACTCTCCTCAAGAGGGAGCCTGATGCAGAGCTCAGGGTTAGTGAGCACTGCTGCAGCAACACAAACATCTCCCAATTGAGACTGATTGGGCTTGAGTTTGTGGCAGATGCAGTGAGGCTGATATAAGCAGATTATAGGAGCTGCAGGCGTCATTGGATTGTGGGTTTTGGCCTAATCCCCACAGGCCACCCCAAGTGACCGCATGTGTGCATGAACTCATGTACCCAGCCTCTAATTCCATAGAACTTTCTAAATTATTAAAGTCATGTTCTGCTTTCTTTTCACCCTTGCTCCCTCGTTTTCTCAAAGACCCTCTGCCAAACAATTTCACATGTATCATAAACATACTCTCGTGAAAAAGAGTGATAATTTTTGATGTGGGACCCTGATGCAGAGGCCAATCAACCCCAGGTAGCCATTCACTTACCAGTGGCTGGTAGCTCTAAAACACTTTTTTTAAAAAGGGAATCATAGTTTAGGATCCAAATAAGTAAAAAGAAGAGATGCTTGTGTTTTCACAGCTTGTGTTTTTGAGGTGGTAAAAATCATTGAGCTGATCCACCCCTCAAGGGCCTCATCATTGCATTCATCTATTAGCAACTGTTCCTGTTTGAATTCAGGCTGCTGACATTTTCCCTAGTCATGTTTGAAAATCAGCCTTGTGGTCAGGCTAAATAGCAAATCTTCCAAAATAAACTACCACCTATATTTCTTTGTTTTTCTGTTCTAAAATTTTGGCTGGTTTCTTAAAGTTTTGGCATATGGAAGCAGAGCACACCTTAAATTTCTTATTGGAAGCACCTATTAAATGAACACAATAGGAATATTATGGTATTTTTAGAGAAGATTTAAGTTGGAAACTTCCCCCATGGATAAAGGGTGTTTTGATCATTGATATATTTAGCTGGTCACTAGTAATCAAAGATAATAAAGCCTTCAGGCTGACACCAGAGTTGTTATTTTATTTAATTTATTTCTCTATATTTATTTTTTACATATATATTTTTTATTGATTTCAAAAAGGAAGAGTGAGGGAGAGAGAGATAGAAACATCAATGATGAAAGAGAATCATTGATGGGCTGCCTCCTGCATGCCCTCTATTATGGCTTGAGTCTGCAACCCAGGCATGTGCCCTTGACTAGAATCAAACCTAGGATCCTTCAGTCCACAGGCTGACATTCTATCCACTAAGCCAAACCAGGGCTATTTCTTTTTTCTTTTCCTTTTTTATTTTTGTTGTTGTTGTTTAAAGCAATCTAGTATATCAGGCAAGGGTAGGGTAGCTAGAACTTAGTCAGGACATACTAGTTGAATCTCTACTCAGGACACTGAACCATCACTATAATCAATGCACTAGACTCTAGAAAGTGCTAGACTCTTTTTGACTTTCATAAATTTTTATTTCTGTTAATAGAAAATATAAGCACACAGAGAACTGTAATACAGCACATTTTTCACAACAAATGAGTTAGACATATAATGAACTCAGAGAAGAAAGAAGCTGTTTTGGCTTGGATGATAAGGGAAGTTTCATAAGTGACATAAAATGGAATTTAGATTTTTGTGAGTGCTGATATTCATTTTTAGACAACTAGTAAACAATTTTATTTTGTGTGCCTACTAAGTTAAAATAATTGGATCCTGTTATGAACACAAAATTAAATATTACTGTTTAGGAAACACTACTCTGAAAAATGACATTGCAAAGGAATACCTAAATGTGCTTGGTCACATCAATGAAAGTTTCAAGGTTATATGGTGTTTGAGCTCTCAGATTGATGGGATTTAGCAGTTGGGTAAATGCAAAGCCATTATAAGCCACCTTGATATCCCAACATATAAAAAGTCAGGGGCTGTTATGACCTAAATGACCAGATGGACGACCAAACAGCAGGCTGTGTGGGGTGACCAGGTCAGCAGGAGGATTAGTGAGAGACAACCAAACAACTGAACAGCAGGTTGTGTGGGTGACCAGGCCAGCTAGGGGTTAGGGGGAAATAGGGACAACCAGGCCAGCAGAGTTGGGGCAGTTGGGGACAACCAGGTTGGCAGAGGGGGACAGTAAGGGGTGACTAGGCCAGTGGGGGAGGCAGTTAGGTGTAACCAGACTGATGGGAGGGCAGTTGGAAGTGACCAGGCTGGCAGGGGGGACGGTTAGGGGTGACAAGGCCAGCAGGCAAAGGTGGTTAGGGGTGATTAGGCTGGCAGGGGTGGCAGTTAGGAGTGATCAAGTAGGCAGGCAGGTGAACAGTTTGGAGCCCACATTTTTAGGTTGTGAGAGGGATATCCGACCACCGGTTTAGGCCTGATCCCAGTGGTCGGACATTCCCAAGGGTTCCCAGACTGGAGAGGGTGCAGGCTGGGCTGAGAGGACACTTGGCCCCTCGTGCACAAATTTCATGCATCGGGCTTCTAGTAAAATATAATAGATAAGTTTATGAACGTGTCTATTAAGCATATACCCAGGAGAAACTTGGATATTAGATAATCTATTCACTGGAGGGAACCAGGTTAAAAAGATGTCTTCCTTTCTCAGAGTTTGTTTGAAGATTTCATAAGTCCCCACCCTTCCTATATTTCTGTGGATATATATTCATGTCTTTGTTGGAACATTCACACTTTGCTCACAAATATAATGTTGAATATCCATTTCTCTTTTAGATTGCTTACTTGTGCTAGTAAGTGGTAAAGGTGGAAAATAAAAGATTGCTTCCAAAGAAAGAAATTTTTATTTTGGCTTGAAATACAATCTGGGCTTTCCTGTGTCAGACTGAATAGACTAGAAACCATATCCTTCTAGAAGCCACTGTTAGCAAGTCCATATATCTAGACTTCCTGCTGACAGCAGTTGGAGAGTGACTACATAGAAAGGAAAAGTCAGTTTGTAGTAATGTTTAACTGAATATAATACATGCAGTAAGTCCACAAATGTATTCAACCTTTCAAGCACCTTTTCAAAGATCAAAACAACCACAACTAGTTGGATTTGAATGTAAGAAACATTCGGAATATGTGTATATGTGCCAATCAACAATCCCAAAAGTCTGTGTGCTTGTAGCATTACAAGGATACTTATCTTTGTTATTATATATTCAGGTGAAACAATCAGCTTTTTGCTGTTGATTGTCATAGTGTTTTATTGAAAGCTTATACTCTATAAAAGAAAGCAAGGTCATTGCTGGGGTAAATTTCTGGCAGGTTATTTAAACTTCTGAGAGGATGAATGTCATTTAGAAATAATGTGGTGTTTTTATTTTTTTATTATATAAACCTGTCTAATAATATTAAGGTGTTTTTTCAATGTTAGAACATATAAAGCCAATCTTAGAATACTAAAATATGGAGGCAGAAGGTTAGGGTCAAGGCAGAGAGGGAGTTGAGAACTGGTTAAGGCTGATATTGAAGACAGGAAAAAAAATGAAAAAGAAAACTTCCTTTATTTTTGTATTGGACAATGTTTTATTTTTGTTTAAATTATCCTTTGCTTTATTGAATTCTTACCAAAGTTAGCTATGGAATTTGAATGTTTCTAATATGCAATAGAAAGAGTAGATTTTCTGCAGAGACTGGTTTGGGTCAGTGGATAGAGCATCGGCTTGCGGACTGAAAGGTCCCAGGTTCGATTCCAGTTGGGGGCATGTACCTTGCTTGCGGGCACATCTCCACTGTGGGGTGTGCAGGAGGCGGCTGATTGATGTCTCTCTCTCATCAATATTTCTGACTTTCTATCTCTCTCCTTTCCTCTTTGTAAAACATCAATAAAATATTTTAAAAAAAGAAAGAGTAGATTTTCTTTAGACATATGTAAAAACAAGATATTTTGTTATAAAAAGTAAAAACAAGAAATATTGTTATAATTCAAATTAAATGTTAAGTTTATATATGTATTTTCTTAAATTACTATAAACTAATAAACAAGTTGCTATTTTTTAATTATTCCAAAATTCACAATCATGGAGCCTCCCAGTAAAGTCTAGAATTTCTGTTTTTAACTTATTTGATAAAAAAGCTTTATTCCTGGAGAAAACAACTAAAATCTTATTAATATTATTCCCACAGAACCTTTTTATATTCAGTAGTTCTAAATTAATAATAGCTTCATAATTTAGCTTCAAATACATGATTAATTTAATGCTGTTGTACAGAAATTATTTGGGGTATATTTAATTGAAACTAAAATTCTTAACAATTTTTGAGAGCTTTGCAAACTACAACTACATGAAATTGATATTTGCATCCCAAAATGCACTGAAGTCTTAACAATAAAACTATGATTATAGCTATTTTATATTTGTCACAGATATACTTTGTGGCTAGAAGAAGGGTATTCACTTTCCAGAAGCAAGTAAGACAACAAAGGCAAGAAACAGCTAGTAGACAAAAATCTCATAATAACTAACGGAACATGATAAATAGTAAGAACTTTCACCCCTGGCAACTCATAGCAGTTTGGAAACATGTTGTGGAATGATAAAGTAACATTTGTGAGGAATTTTGAAGTTGAGAAGCAACACGTTTTCTTAGAATACTTCGTGTATTTTTTCTTAGCAAATTGGTTTTGTAAGAAGGAAGTAAAAAGAGAAGAAAGATAAAGGAATGAAGAAAAGGAATAGATCACTTGAAGAAGGATTTCTTCCTCGGAGGTTTATAAATTCCAAGTCTTGGGGTATTCTGAGGAAGGCAACAATGTGATTTGGACAAGTTCCCCACATAACTGTAACTGCAACTTCATCTTCATTGCCGGATTATTATGTTTTATTGCTATAGTTTTCTCATCATTTATCACTTCTGAGCTAAAAAGAAAAAAAATATATATATATTTTACTCTCTTCTTTTTTTCTTTCTTTTTTGTGATATAAATCCCCACTCTACCCCAAATCTGGAATTATACTTGATATGGTTGGGACACCATTTTACGGATAATTAACATCTCTTTGGGTCTTGGCAACATGCTAGACATTTTATAATAATACTAGAGACCCAGTGCATGAAATTCGTACATGCGGGGAGGGGGTCCCTCAGCCCAGCCTGCACCCTCTGTAATCTGGGACCCCTTGAGGGATGTCTGACTGCAAGTTTAGGTCCCATCCCTGCTGTTTCCTAACCACTTGCCTGCCTACCAGCTTGATTGCCACCTACTCGCTCCACTGCTGGCCTGATGGCCCCCAAATGTCCTCCCTGGAGGCCAACTGTCCTTCCCTGCTGGCCTGATCATCCCTAACTGCTTCAGCCCCCACCACAGTGGCTTTGTCCAGAAGGAAGTCAGATGGTAGTAAAGTATCTGTAAACAGAAACACACATGAAGCAAGGTTAGATATTAATAGCTTTATGAAAATGTGTGCACCAATTCCCAGGTCCCTAATCCTGCCCTGTCTCCCGATCTAATGAGGATACACCTTTTTATTAGTATAGATTTTTCCATTAGAATATTTAGAATACATTTAAGATACATTTTATATTTAATTTTTGTTTGTTCTTTTAGGAGAGAGTGAGATAAATAAAAACATTTCAGCTATATTAATTTAATCGTTTCTTCACCTTCAGTTTCATTTCTTTTATTTTCTTAATATTTTTTCCTTAAGAAACAAACAAATAAAAAACTCTGGCTTTTACTTATGTGTTTCTTTTTTTCAAAAGTGGAACCACAATTCTTAGGTAGCTTGGATTTCCCATTTTATTTTACCCATATCTCTTCTGCAATGCTCCTCCATTCCACATTCAGTCAGTCAGCAAGAACCTCGTTTCATCAGTGGAGTGTCTTTTCTACTTCCCTCTTTTCTTTTTCAGAGTCACTGCCCTAGAGAATGTTCTCATTACTTCTCCTAGACATTCTTGAGATGTTTTATAATGGGTCTTTACAAGTAACAACAACAACAAAAAAATCTAGGCAATGAATTAAGTTAGAATTTCTTATTGAATTATTCATTGCATCACTGTATATCCTTTATTCCAGTGGTTTCTAAACAGTACAAAATATCAATAAAAAGGTATTTTCTATCATGATGGTTGCATCTATGAATATGGATTTTATGCACACATATATAATCAAGATCTATATTATCTCTGAAAAATATTTCATAAAATATTGTTTATTCTTACTGCATGGGATGGGTTCTAACGTTTTTTCTATTTTATTCTTCTCCATTTCCTTCCAATACACAATCTTTGTTATTAGTGAGTTCAGTATTTGCAAATTTGCCTCAACCCTAAACTTTGTTTGTAAGCCCAAATCAATACTTTTGTGGACATGTGTACCCGCGTCACAGTGGAATAATGGAGCCACCAGATGTGCACATACCAGCTGATGTAGAACAAGGAGAGATGTGCACTACCTTCTTGTTCAATATTCATGAATCAGAATATGTATTAAGTAAGGTGTCTGTAAACAGAAACACACATAAAACAAGGTTAGGTGTTGATAGTGTTATGAAAATGTGTGCACCAATTCCCAGGTGCCTAATCCTGTATTTCCCATAAAGGCAGTGGTTTTTAGTGTTTGCAGGGACTGTATTAAACAGAACTAACACAAATAACAAAAATCAACTTTATTGTATTTCAATTTTTAAAAATGTTGGGCAGGACCAGTGAAGCAATTTCATATGCTGACATATACTTTGCAAAATACTGCTTATCTGAACTACTTCTCTCAAAGTTTACTACTCATATAAGTGTTGTTTTTGAAAAACAAATTATAGTTATATTTTCTTTTCACTGAGAGATTTGTAACTTGGTGCTGTGTGCCTTTTACCTTGCCTACCAGAAAACTTAATGCATGTTTTATGCTTTTTCACAGCAATAGTATTATTAATCCTTGATGTTGGAATGCTTATTTTCCTCTCTTTAGTCTTGGCTTTCTCCGTTTATTTCCAATGTATTACTTTTGTTTGATCTAATCTTTTTACATAAACTTTGAAACCTCTTGGGAGGCAGGTAAGGGGGACATGAAAATGAATAAAAAATAATTAATAAGTAAATAATTTAAACAAATAATTTGGAAGAAAGATCTAGAGATAAGACCCAGCAATTCCACTTTTGGGTACTTATGAGAAAAGAGTATTTTTTTAATAGCAACTTCAAAATATAACATTTTTGCCATGGCTGGTGTTGCTCAGTGGTAGGGCATCAGCCTGCACACTACAGGGTCACTGGTTCGATTCTTAGTCAAGGGCAAGTACATAGGCACCTAGCCCTGGTTGAAAGTATTACACACCCCCTTTTGTTGTTGTTGTTGTTTTCCCATTGACTCCCCTCTCCCTGCACCTGTCCCTCCGGAGCCTTCCCTATTGTCTGTGTCCATGGGCTATGCATATATGCATATGAGTTCCCTAGTTAATGTCTCCACTACCAACACCTTCCCCTTGCCCCACACCTTCCCTCTAAAATTCATCACTCTGTTCTGTGAGTCTAGGATCTATTTTGTTCATTGGTTTATTTTGTTCATTATATTCTACATATGAATGATATCATGTGATACTTATCTTTCTCTGACTGGCTTATTTTGTTCGGCAGATCCTTCCATGCTGTTGCAAATGTTAAGAGTTCCTTCTTTTTGGCTGCTGCATAGTATTTCATTGTGTAAATAGCTTTTTTTATCCACTCATCCACTGATGGCCACTTGGGCTATTTCAAATCTTAGCTATATTAAATTACTATGAATGTAGGAGTACATATATTTTTTTCTGATGAGTGTTTCGGGTTTCTTAGGCTATATTCCTAGAAGTGGAATCACTGGTCAAATAGGAGTTTCATTTTTAATTTTTTAAGGAAACTCCATACTGTTTTCCCACCAGCCATGTACTAGGTTTCCCTTTTCTCCACATCTTCACCAGCATTTGTCATTTATTGATTTCTTGATGGTAGCCATTCTTTCTGACAGGTATAAGGTGATACCTCATTCTTTTAATGTGCATCTCTCTAGAGCCATGGTAGGCAAACTGCGGCTTGCCAGCCATATGCAGCTCTTCGGCTCCTTGTGTGTGGCTCTTCCACAAAATACCACGGCCTGGTGAGTCTATTTTGAAGGAGTGGCTTTAGAAGAAGTTTAAGTTTGAAAAATTTGGTGCTCAAAAGAAATTTCAATCATTGTACTGTTGATATTTGGCTCTGTTGACGAATGAGTTTGCCGACCACTGTTAGGAAATGTATCGGTAAACATAATTGCTATGAACAATGTCTGAGATTTTGCTGCCTAAGGTTTCTTCTAGGATTTTTATGGTTTCACCACTTACATTTAAGTCTTTTATATATTTTGACTTTATTCTTGTGTATGGTGTCAGTTGGTTGTCTAGATTTATTTTTTTCATGTATCTGTCTCAACTTTCCAACAACATTTATTAAATAGACTCTCATTTTATGTTTGCTTTGTTTTTGCCTTCTTTTTCAAATATGAATTTACCATGAAGGAGTGGGTTTATTTCTGGGCTCTCTATTCTGTTCCATTGATCTATATGTCTGTTTTTATGCCAGTATATGCTGTTTTGATTACTATATGCTTGTAGTATAGTTTGATATTAGGTAGTGTGATACATACCACTTTTTTCTTCATTATCAAGATTGCTGTGGCTATTTAGGATCTTTTTTTGTTCCATATGAATTCTTGGAAGATTTATTTGTGATTTGTGAAATATGCTACTGGTATTTATTTATTTATTTATTTGCTACTGGTATTTTAATAGAAATTGCATTGAATATATAAATTGCTCTGGTTAGTATGGACATTTTAATAATGTTAATTCTTTTAATCCATAAAGTTTCTAAACAGCATTATCATTCCCAAACTTTTTATTTCAAATGAAATCATATGGTGAATCTCAGAATAGAGAACTTACACTATTGAAATGTATAGAACATCTAGGTCTTTTCCCATGAATCTTTAGTTATTTCTCTCAGAGGCTCCTAAATTATGCTGAGTTTCAAAGGATAGAAGTTTTTAAAAACCTGATGTTGATTGTAGCCTTGTCTTATAGAGGATATAACTGAAGCTTGAAGTTAGTAAGTGGTTCACTTTCAAAATAACACAGTTTATTAGTCTTTAGCAAACACTAAACACCAAGGATCCTTGACCTTTAGCATACTCACTCACTCCAATGGCTCTCTCAATGCCCTAAATCATTTGGCCTTTACTAGGAAAGATGAAAACTTATTTTACTCTTTAATTTCCAAATGATCCTAATATCTCACTTTAGAGATATGTCTTGTGACAGTATTTTTACAGTTAAATACCTCTCCCTCTATTATTATGGCACATGTGAAAGGAAAAATAATATTTAACTTATTTGCTTATCAATTGAGTAAAGCTCTATGTAAGCAAACTAAGACCAAGTCAATGAAGAGTAAAATATATTTAAGTGTGAATTTCACTGTCTATAGTAGATGATCTTAATATCTAGGAAAGGTATGAACATTCAAATTGCAACATATACCTACACAGCATTTCATGATGTACAAAATGACTGCACAAACATACTAAATGAGTCAAAATATTCTAGTTAAGGAAACAGAGGTGTCAAAGATTGTAAAAAGGACTTCTCCAAAGAGGACATACAGATGGCCAACATACATAAAAAGATATTCAACATCACAAATCACCATAAAAATGCAAATCAAAACCAGAATAAGATATCACTTTAAACATGTCAGAATGGCTATCTATAATAATAAAAGTGTGATATGCAAATTAACCAAACGGCTGTCCAGACATCCTTCTGGACGACCTTGCAGATGACCTTCTGGGATAAAGCTGGGGCTGCAGCAACCATGGCTGTGAAGGCCTACTCTTGCTCAGATTTTGTGTATTGGGCCTCTAGTCATTAATAAATCAACAAACAAAAAGTGTTGGTGAGAATGTAGAAAAAAGGGAATCCTCACATTCTATTGGTGGGAAAGCACATTGGTACAGCCACTGTGAATAGTTGTATGGGATACTTCAGAAATTTAAAAATGAAACTGCCTTATTTCACTTCTGGGAATTTATACAAAAGAAACCAAAACACTACTTTGAAAGAATATATGCACCCTTATGTTCAATGCAGGATTATTTACAACTAGTGGCCTGGTGCAAGGATATATGCACATTGAAATATAATTATTTATATTTAGCATAAATATTTTAATGTTGTTATTTACCCTTTCTCCCTCAGTGCCTGGGAGCCAAGTGGCAGCCTCGCCCCCGTGGCACTGCCGCTACCACTGCCGCTGGTCACCTTGGCCTGGCACCGCCCACTCACCTGCTCCACCATCCTGCCATGATGCTGCTCTTTTCAGGGCCCATAAGGGCCAGCAGGTCTCCACTGCTGCCCGCTGCCAGCACTGGATCACCAACACCCACCATGTTCTGCACCGCTGCCTGGTGGTTAGTGCACATCATAGCGAGCAGTTGAATGCCTAGTCTCCTGGTTAAACGACTGCTGAGGGGACAATTTGCATATAAAGCTTTTATTATATAGGATTGCCAAGATTTGGAAGCAACCCAAGTGTGCATAGTGGATAAGTGGATAAAAAAGCAGTGGTACATATATGCAATGGAATACTACTCATCAATAAACAGAAGGAATTTTTAAATTTTCACCCAAGATTTTATAAAAATTGATTTTAAAGAGAGAAAGTGAGAGAGAGAGAGAGAAACACTGATGCAAGTGCAACATCAATAAGTTGCCTTCTCTACATTTCCTGACAGGGAACTAATTCTGCAATTTTTTGGTGTATGAGATGATGCTCCAAACAATTGGGCCACCTGGCCAAGGCAAAAATAAGGAAATATTACCCACTGGGATAAGATGATGGGCCTGGAAAACATTATACCAAGTGAAATAAGCTCATCAGAAAAATACAAGTACCACTCATATGTGGAATATAATGAACAAAATGAACTAACAAGCAAAATAGAGACAGTTATACATGGAAAGCAAGCTGAGGGGGTGGATTGGGAGGCTAGGAGAGGGGTGGAGTTATTGAGCAAACAAAAAAATAAGAAAAATATTAATTGATAGTTTGTTGATTCCAAGGAGAGGAATGGGTGGGGGTAGTGCAGAAGGATAAAAAGGGATAAATGATGGAAGGAGACTTGACTTGGGGTGGTGAACACACAGTACCATGTATAGATGATATGTTATGGAATTGTGCCCCACAAGCCTGTATAATTTTGTTAACCAGTGTTATACCAATACATTTAATAAAAAGAAAAAGAAAAAGAAAAAGAAAAGTAAGTATGGCAGGTACTGGAAAAAAAAGTTTGTGGTAGTTAATATAGGTAACAAACAAGTGCCAAGATTTGAGTTGGGCTCAAATCCAGTTTGGCCCAATTTTCATACTCTTTTTAAAGACCAAAAATTGATGTGTAGATGTTTATTTTTAACTGATAATTATATAAAACTCAACTTGTACAAGTGACTGGAATTATATACAATGTTAGTTATACAGCATAGGTCAATATCACAGACTTAGAGAAAAACTCAAACTTTATATTGCTGAGAAAGTTTTTTTTTGTTAAATTCAAAACACACTATTCAATTTTCCCTATTCTATAATATAAAAGGCTAATATGTTAAGTGTCTGACCATCTGACCAGTCACTATAATGTGCACTGACCACCAGAGGGCAGATGCTCAATGAGAGCTGTCATGATATTCACTGGCCATATACAAAGAAACAATACTATTAACCTGACACCTACAAAGCAAAACTTGGTTTCCCCCATGCCCTAACTGGTTTGGCTCAGTGTCTAGAGCGTCTTCCTATGGACTGAAGGGTCCTAGGTTTGATTCCAGTTAAGGGCATGTACCTTGGTTGTAGGCACATCCCCAGTAGGAGGTGTACAGGATGCTTCTCTCTCATTGATGTTTCTAATTCTCTATCCCTCTCCTTTCCTTTCTGTAAAAAATTAATAAAATATATTAACACACACACACACACAAAAAAAAAAACATACAAAAAAACCTTAGTTTCCCCCAAGTAGGACACAGGCCCCACCACCACCCCGGAGTGATAGCCAACCCAATCACAGCCAATGCTGCTGAAACCCCATGGTGCAAAATGTGGCCCACAGTCCAGCACAGCCTGGAAACGGTGTTGTGTGTGCTGGTAATGATGTATGTAGCAATGCCTGGCTTTCTTTCCCTAGCAACAGGCCATGTAACAATAAATGGCACTAGAATGCTGTGCCCACAAAGCAATACTAGGGTTCTCATAAGTGTAACACAGGCCTTGCCACCACCCAAAGCAACAGCCCACCACATCACAGCCAATGCTCCAACACTTCCTGGCACAAAATGTGGCCCACAGCCCAGCCCAGCATGGAAACAGTCGCTGTAGGCACAGGGTAATGATGACATGTAGCAATGCCTGGCTTCCTCCCCCTAGAGCAGTGGTTCTCAACCTTTCTAATGCCGTGACCTTTTAATACAATTCCTCATGTGGTGGTGACCCCCAACCATAAAATTGTTTTCGTTGCTACTTCATAACTGTAATTTTGCTACTGTTATGAACTGTAATGCAAATATATGATATGCAGGATGTATTTTCATTGTTACAAATTGAACATAATTAAAGCATAGGGATTAATCACAAAAACAATATGTAATTATATATTGTGAAATATTTATTTCTAATTACAAATAAATGAAATTTTGTCTTGAATCATGGTGTAGCATGGGCAACAGTCTTCATAAACTACATTGCTACATTTTGCTACACCGAGGAGCTGTGTGTTGGTTCCTAAGACCATGGGAAATAGGTGTTTTCCAATAGTCTTAGGTGACCCCTATGAAAGGGTCGTTCAACCGCCAAAGGGGTCACGACCCACAGGTTGAGAACCGCTGCCCTAAAGACTAGCCTCCTTGTAGTTTCTTCAGCTGAGGAACAAAACTTGCTTTATAGCCAGGTACAAATATTTTACACTTTAATCAAATGTCTTTGAACCATTTTTCTGTGCCTCATCTCATTTTATCCTCACAGAAGTACTAGAGTAGGTAGGTAGGAGACTCAGTGGAATCCTATTTTCTTTTCATTAGCTGGAAAATGCAGATTTAGAAAGTTTAAAAACTTGACCTAGCTGAAGAGGTAGGAAATGATGGACCTTGAAAATGATTTCAGATTTTTCTCATTGTACAGAATATAGTCAAACACTGCTGCAGTTAAATATTTTCCCGTTTTGTTCTTTCTGCATGATCTATAATAATAATCTGCTTTGTGTTGTTATTTACTGCTGTGTTGCTAACATTTACTTGAAAGAGAAGTTGGGGTGCTTCACTGGGCTGGAAAAAGTTTAGCTAAATCAGAAAGCAGGTCTAATTAAGCAAGTTTATTCTATATTTATAAAAGGCTAAGTTGACTTGTGCATGTGTGATACATAGAAAGTTCTCTCTGGCACCAATCCCACACAGGTGTTTTGATTTGTCATTGTTGATAATGAATTTGGTTGACACTTCTATTATTAAGAAAGGGCTAATAGTGATATTAAAATACATCTTCTGATTAATTTCCTTTCAATGGTATGAATTTGTGCACCGAGATGCTAGTTTTTGATATTCACAAATATGATTTTATATTTTATTTCTATTTTTGGGACTTGATGTATTTAATGGTGCCATTAATAGCTATTTAATATTTGTAATATTAAGTTGAACCTGGGATGATATGATTGGTTTTTACTTATCAGAATTTCTAAAGTTGAGAAATTGACCCAAGCCATTATGTACAATTAATATTTGACAAAGGAGGCAAGAGCATAAAATGGAGTAAAGATAGTCCCTTTAATAAATGGTGTTGGGAAAATTGGACAGATACATGCAAAAAAAAATGAAACTAGGCCACCAATTTACATCATACACAAAAATAAACTCCAAATGGATAAAGGACTTACATAAGATGGGAAACCATAAAAATCTTAGGAGAATCCATAGGCAGCAAAATATCAAACATATGTTGTAGCAATATCTTTACCCATACAGCTCCTAGGACAATGGAAACTAAGGAGAAGATAAACAAATGGGAATACATCATAAAATCTTCTGCACAGCAAAAGGAACCATCAACAAACCAACAAGGAAACCCACTACGTGGGAGAACATATTTGCCAATGTTATCTCCCATAATAGTTTAATCTCCAAAATTTACAGGGAACTCATACAACTTAACAAAAGTAAGATCAACAAACCAATCAAAAAATGAGCAAAGGATCTAAATAGACACTTTCTGAAAGAGGCATATAGAAGACTAAGAGACGTGAAAACATGCTCACAGTCACTAATCATCCGAGAGATGCAAATCAAAACGACAATGAGGTACCACCTCACACCTGTCAGAATGGCTATCATCAATAAATCAACAAAGGACAAGTGCTGGCAAGGATGTGGAAAAAAAGGAACCCTCATGCTCTGCTGGTGGGAATGCAGACTGGTGCAGTCACTGTGGACAACGGTATGGAGTTTCCTCAAAAAATTAAATATGGAACTCCCATTTGACCCAGTAATCTCACTTCTAGGAATATATCCTAAGAAAATAGAAATATGCACCCAGAAATAATATATACACCCCTATGTTGATAACAGCACAATTTACAAAAGCTAAGATTTAGAAATAGCCTAAGTGCCCATCAACAGATGAATGGATTCAAAAACAGTGGTACATCTACACAATACTACATTGTGGTAAAAAAGAAGAAACTCTTACCATTTGGAACAGCATGGATGGACATGGAGAGCATTATACTAAGAAAAATAAGCCAGTCAGAGAAAGATAAATATCATATGATTTCACTCATTTGTAGAATATAGTGAACAACATAAACTGATGAACAAAAATAGAGTCAGAGACATAGAAACATTGAACAGACGATCCAACCTAAGAGGGAAGGCAAGAGGGGGTGGGGCAGTGGGTAAGAGATCAACACATGCATATAACCAATGGACACAGAGAATAGTGGGGTGAGGATATGTGCTAGGTTGGTGGGAAAAGGAGACTTACGTAATACTTTAACCAATAAAGAATTTAAATGTAAAAAAAATTCTGGAAAGAATGGGTCAGGCATATTAAGTTAAACTTTTATTGTTTAATTATAAACAAACAAATATCAAATTGGAATAAGCCTTCATCCTTAAGCTGGGATTGTAAATAAGGTTAAGAATAGTGGCATTATATCTTTATGTTACTAACTTTTGTATGGCCACAAAAATTTGGCTGAATATGGCTTTTTATTTTTTATTAATCTTCATCTGAGAATATTTTTCCATTGATTTTTTAGAAAGAGTGGAAGGAGGTGTGAGAAAAAGGGGGGAGGAGAAAGAAAAAGAGAGAGAGAGAGAGAGAGAGAGAGAGAGAGAGAGAGAGAGAGAGAGAGAGAGAGAGAGAGAGAGAAAGAACATAGTTGTGAGAGACACATTGATTGATTGCCTCCAGCATGTGCCCTGACAGGGAGGGTCCAGGACTGAACCTGCAACCCAGGAGGTGTCCTTGATCTGGAATTGAACCAAAGATACTGTACTTTTGTGCATAGGCTGATGCTCTAACCAGTGCACTGAGAACACTGGCCGTGGCTGAATCCGACTTTTTAAATATAACAAAATTACATGAAAACCAATGTGTTCTTCCTTTAATAGGATTATTTGATGTGCAAATCACTACAGTAGAATGATGCAATGGGGCATAAGGACAATAAGTCAGATAATAAATTGAGTATAACTCTAACTATATCACTATGAACCAAATATATATTTTATAGCCATGATCGTACACCATTGTTTAAGCCTGATGTAGAAAAGGTATGTAAACTTCCTTCTTTTAAAAACTCAACAGCATGCTACAATCTGTGTCTGGCATCATATTATATATATCTACTTGTGCTTTCAGCATGGAAAACCAATATTTAAAGGAAAGGTCATCATCGTTATTAAGTTTTTTAAAAAAATCAGTACATATCAGTATCTATTTAATATTGGGGACATCATGAATGTCAAACTTAACACACTTTGCAAACTAATTCCTCCTAAAGTGTATCTTTATCTCAAGTTGAAGTCAGTACTGGAAACTTTATACATATATGCATATAAGTTCTTGGCCTGAAAGCATTAAAAAGTATTTCTAAGATAACTAGGCTAAAAAATTAGTGACCTTTACAACCTTGTGCCATTTTGGGTTCAATTTCAAAGCTGATAATAGTTAAGCCTTACAATATTGGCACTGGCCTGAATTAAGCAAGGTGGTCATTTTTTAAAAAATTATTTTTATTGTTGAAAGTAATACATATGCCCTGTCTTTTTTCCCCCATTGACCCCCTCTACCCTAAATGCCCCAGGTCTTCACCACACTATTGTCTGTGTCCATGGGTTATACATATATACATATAAGTTCTTTGGTTAATCTTTCCTTCCTCCTCCCCACTTCCCTCTGAGATCCCTTAGTCTGGTACATGCAAAAGAATCACTTTAACTATGTACATTTTTTGTTGACTTCAGGATGAAATAAGCATTAATGCTGTTTTTTCATCATAATAAGTTTGGAAGGTATATGTGTGTTGAATACATTTGTAGGTATATCAAGAGAGCATTCCCCCCTGCCCCGTTTCTTTTAGTTCTGGAATTTCTAAAATGGCTGTAAGTTATGCATTTTTTCCAGGAACTAACAAAATAATTTAGTAATTTCAGCATTCAATCACCCTATTTCAAATACAATGATAGCTTGAAATAGGTTGTTTCTTTTTGCATTATATATTTAAATTAAAAATAGGAAGATATCGTTTCTACTAATGAATTTCATAGGGGTTTTTAAATAGTATGTCTCTTAGGAGATTAACTCACTTGGTATGAAGACTCCTAGGTGGTACTTGTGCACCTGATTAATTCATAAATGGCACAGGGCTGCACATTGGCCCAATTCTAGTTAAATCATAGTAGGCAGCTAGTCCTCTGTAGGATGCGTTGCAAATTTGCTCTTATTATACACCTAATTACAGCATTCTACACCAGTGTGATTCTTTTTATAAATTATAACTGAGATGTCCATTTTAGAAGATAGAGATTGAGTTTCATTAAAATGACTTTAATTCATATGATTGTGATGGGACTGACTATGACTTAACAGGAAATTTTTCTGAAATTCTGAGAACATACATGTAAACTACGAAGTTCAAATACAATGATTTGCTAAATTAATTTTGTGTTATAAATCATAATTAAGCAACAACAGTAGGAATATAAGAGGGAAAAATACTTGGAAGTATAGATGTAGTAGTCTTGAGGCCAGTAATCAAATAAAAATTATGTGTGTTAGAGCATAGTACTTAACCTTTCTATGCCTGTGCTTCATGAAGGTAGTAATCCAAACTTTATGATTGAGTGTGAGAAATTAGTTGAGATAAAATGCTTAATATAGGGCTTGACACTTAGTAAGTTCTTACATGAGCTCTTCCATAGAATTTTTCCCCTTAAACTACCCAATCTAACTCTCACATAAGTAAGATGTACTGTTTTCCAGTTTTGCTTTAACCAAAATTAGTTTCCACTGATGCCTTTCCTCCTATCTTTTGACATTACTTCTTTCAATGTTTTTCTAGTTGGGGGAATTTCCTCTTTTTAAATTGGAAAGACGAGATGGATTAGAATTTCATTAAAAACAAATTTGGATAAGTGATAAAAATTTTTTATAGATTTATAAGTGAAAAAATAATTGAGCCAGTAGAAACATACTATGTAACAAGCCATTCTACTCCAAATTGCCTTTTATATTTTCTCCCTGGTCTATGAAAGCAACGGTGTTTAACACTGTATCTACAGATAAATGTTCAAGTGTCATCTGAATCTCATCATTGTTTCTGTGGAATGCAAGTTCTACCTTTATAAGTTGGTGATGATTCTATTAAGCTGAATCTACCATTTATCTGATCCAACAAGCAAATCTGGTTTATTGTTATTTGTTGGTTCCTATGATGTCAATAGCAAGTCCAAGAACTTAAGCTGGAGGCTACCACTTCAATATGGTCTTTTCTTTCAATCCAGGATCCTCAAAATGTCAAGAATATTAAAGAAAGGGTAGCTGTATCTATATTATCAATGTTTTTAATTAAATATGAAGGAAAATGAAGGTCAAGTGAATTAATAGGATTTTCACAAATTTGATGAGTTAATGGTGTGGGTAGAACCCATGGCTTGTGATTCTTAGACATTTCTGCTTCCATTCTACATTTTACCATAAAGCATAAGAGATAAAAAAAGGAACAATGAGAAGATAAAACTATAAATGTGAAAACATATTGTGACTATCAGTCTAACACTTTTTTCTTTTAATATACAAATCATACAGGCATAAAGAATTTGAAACTCTTTTATAATCTTTCCACTTGACATAGGTGATTTTTTCAAGTCTGCTTTAAACAATTTATACATATTGTGCTGACTTATATGTTCTAATGGGCATAACAATTTTTTTCCTAGATAAAGATGTTCTAACTTTTAGTTTATCAGAGTCTCTCACTTATAAAATTATCCTGTTTATAAAGCATAATTACCCAACAATTTAAAATGCTTTCGATGTGTGACATTTGACATGTTTTTTCCCCCACATTTTAGACCAAAAAATAGGGAAAATTGATCACATACTAAAGCTGTTCTGACCTCAGTAAAAATAAATAATTAAATGGTTACATATGTTGGTAAGATTAAAATTCCATTAATTTTGAATCAGCAGAATGATGCTCTAATCTCTAATTGGACAAAGAAGTGCACGGTATTGAGACTAAGTAGCATATCTGAAATTATGGTTCCTTGAAATATGGTTGATTCACTGTAATATAGTGCTATTGATGGGTCAGATTGGTGAAAAGACAGATTGAGGAGGAATCTGATTATATTTTATAAAAGGTAAAAGAGAATTGCTTTAGTTGCTGTTCTATCCATACCATTAACTAATTATAATAGTTATAATTATTACAATAGTTAGAATTTGCTCCACATATCTTGCTATTTAGCCTGACGATTGGGTAGATATTCAGATTAAGTATAAGCAGAATAAGTAGAATTGTAGAAAGTTTGAATTACAAGTGAATAGAACAAATACACTTATAAAGTAAAATTTTCTTATTTACTTCTCAAATAGTTTAAGGTGGTAGGATATACATTACTTCAGAATTTTATGCCCAACAGTCATACATATTGCCTTTATAAATACCTCTTGTGAGATTTTAATTGCATTACAGGATGTTCTCTTTTTTTAGTGACTGAGGTTCTGCTAAATTACCAAAACATTTATTTTTTTAAAAAGTCTTTCAAGCTACATAAAATTCATCCTTGAAGCTTGAATAAAAACATGCTAAGATTTTTTTCTTTAGTTTTTTTTTTAAATAAAGCTATACTGGATCTGAAATTAATGTCCAAAATTAAAGTAGGTTAGTATTTGAACATATGAATTAAATATAGTATATTATCAATTAACTTTACTTGTTTCTTTTACTTTTAAGGTTTTGTGTTTACTTTTATGGATTGGCCTTAGATAACCATGCAAAATCCTTTGGATTCAATACAGTGCACAAGAGATTATATTAAATGTTTTATGTCTCTCATGAGATAGAGTAGGATAATAAAAGAACCTGAAGGGGTTTGGGATTGCAATTTAAAGAAAAGAGAATGCATGGTGATTGGAGGGCATGGTTACAGTAAAATCAGGTGTCAAAAATGAATACCTTTATGGGAATTACAAAAATTAGAGGAAGTTGGGGGTTAGTGATGATCAAGTTAACTCCTCCTAACTTCCCTGAATTTGGATTGCTCATGGAGAGATGGGATGATACATGGGAAAAGGCAATATAATCTTAAAATGTAGAATTTAAACTGAGGGGCTAAATAAACATTAAGAAGACAGGATTGTGTGAAAATTAAGGGCCCTGAGCTAAGTTATAGAAATTAGCAAAATGATATATTTTGCATATATGAGGTTATGATTATAAAATCATACTTTGCCTCTGATATAAAAATTTAGAGAAATTATTTTAAGTCTTAATTCTCAGAATATCTTGGCTTGACTTTTAGATTCAACCTAAGCAAATAATATTATTCTGTCTGAAACTTATTCAACCTAGAAAAGTAAAACAAATTATTTTTCTTCTCCAGCTTCAGGTATTTATGCAAGCCACACTCATTATAAGTCAAGGGTCAAAGATGCAGATAAAGCCTTGCAATCTAAACACAGTAATGATTTACAGCAAGTGACTATGAACCTTGAATTTAGCAACAGTATGTTTGGAATAAAAGCCATTATCTACCACTCCTAACTAGTAAGGAGGGAAGGAGAGCAAATTGACCATACCTCTGCTATGCCCACAAGCCACACCCATAAGCCATGCCCACAAACCAAACAGGAGTGAGTATGCAAATTAACCCAACCAAGATGGCAGTTAATTTGCATATCCCAGTGCAAAGTAAAAACTGAAGACAGTGTAGAAAGAAGCTAAGTGCTACAGAAGGGAGGGAAGCTGTGGAGAAGCAAGCAAGCAAGGTGATGGAGAAGGGAGGAAAGCAGGTGGGGAGGGAAGCAGGAGGGGCTTTGGAGAAGGGAAGGAAGCAAGCAGGGCAGTGGAGATGGGAGGGAAGCAGGTGGGGCAGTGGAGACCTCCTCAGGAAGACCTATTCTTGCAGGAATCTTCCTGCAGTGAGCCTCTAGTAAGAAAAATAAAAAAGTAATATGTAAATTGACCATACCTCTGCTATACCCACAAGCCATACCCACCATCCAATCAGGAGCAAGTATGCAAATTAATCAAACCATGATGGCTGTGGCCACAGAGCGTGGAGGAGACTTCAGTTTCCCTGGCAATGAAGGAAGCCAAACTTCTTGGCCAGCCCAGACCTCTGCTCAAGGATACAAAGTTTCAATTGTAGAAGATAAATAAATTCCAACAAAAATGGCATCAGCCAAGGAGAGAGCAGGAGGCTTGGGTCCACGCAAGACTACAAAGTTTCAATTATAGAAGGTAAATAAATCCCAGATACCAGTGCCTCTGCTTGGGTCACCAGGGGGCATGGCCAGCCTGCAAACCACCACAGGCCTTTCACCCAGGCCACTCTATGCCCCAAGGGAAACCCCACCCTGATCTGGAACACCCTTCAGGGCAAACCAGCCTGCCCCCACTTGTGCATCAGGCCTCTATCCTATCTAATAAAAGAGGAATATGCAAATTGAACATCACTCCAACAAACTAGATGATTGCCCCCATGTAGACATAAAATGGCCACCACAAGATGGCCAGCAGGGGATGGCAGTTGGGAGGGACCAGGCTTGCAAGGGAGGGCAGTTGGGATGAACACAAGCCTGCATGGGAGAACAGTTGAGGGGGACCAGACATGCAGGGGAAGGCATTTAGGGGTGACCAGGCTGGCAGTGGAGCAGTTAGGCATCAATTAGGCTGTCAGGGGAGTGGTTAAGGGGTGATCAGGCTGGTAGGAAGAAGCAGATAGGGGCAATCAGGAAGGCAGGCAAGTAGTTGGAAGCCAGCAGTCCTGAATTCTGAGAGGGATGTCCTACTGCCTGTTTAGGCCCAATCTCAGTAGGATCGGGCCTAAACAGGCAGTTGGACATCCCTTGAGAGGTTCCAGATTGGCGAGGGTGCAGGCTGGGCTGAGGGATAGCCCCCCCATGCACAAATTTCAGGCACCAGGCCTCTAGTATGCTAATGATATGCTAAGGCAATCAGACCAGCAGGCAGAGATATTAGGGGCAATCAGGCAGAAAAGCAGGTGAGTGATTAGGAGACAGCAGTCCCAAATTGTGAGAGGGATGTCCAACTGCTAGTTGAGGCCTGATCCCAAACCAGCGGGATCAGGCCTAAATCAGCAGTCAGACATTTCTGAGGGGTCCCAGATAGAAGAGGGTGCAGGCCAGGCTGAGGAACCCCCATGTGCACAAATTTTGTGCACCAGGCCTCTAGTTCTATATAATAAATATGCAAATAAACCAAACAGCAGAAAAAAGGGTGGAATGACTGGTCGCTATGATGTGCACTGACTACCATCAGGAGCTGCTCCAGATTGTTAAGCATCTGCATCCAGAGAGGGAGGCAACCAGTATCAGTGGCAGGGGTAGGGCCAGCCAGCGGGCAGTGCCAGTATGCCAGCAAAAGTGGGTGCCAGTGGGAGCCTCCAGATTGCCCCATCTGCCAGTTGTTCCACAGAATGGCTCTAATAGCTGGCCAGGCCTAGGGACCCTACCCTATGGCAAAGCTACTCTAACACTGAAAAAACAGGATGATGCAGCGATGATATGCATGAACTCTGGCTTGTACATTTTGTTGTCAGCCCTGATTCTGACACATATAACTGTGTGACAAATCCATTTACTTAGCTTCTCTCTGCTTTAGTTTTTCCACCCATAAAATTGGAGAAAATGGTATTACTGCCTCAGGAGTATCATGTTATGTACTACTTTTTATAATCAGGGCAAAAAAAAATGTAGCTGCCCATACAACAGCAAGATGCCTTTCACGTGTATGAAAAGTATGTCACTGGTGCATGCAGTGTCCTGGATTGTGAGAGGGATGTCTGACTGACAGTTTGGGCCCAACATCCCCAGAGGAGTCCTGGATTGGAGAGGACACAGGCTGGGAGGAGGGACTCTCCCCCTCCTCCATGCACAAATTCTGTTTACTGGGCCTCTAGTAATTATATAGGTTTCAGGTATATAATTCTACATCACCTGTATATTGTATTGTGTGTTCATCTCCCCAAGTCAAGTCTCCCACCAACAATTAATGGTGTTCCTTTCTAGTAGTATTTTCACCAACATTTGCTGTTTGTTGAAAGCCATTCTTATAGTTGTAAGGTGATATATCATTGTGTCTTTAATTTACATTTCTCCTATGATTAATGACCTGAGCATCCTTTCATATGTCTATTGGCCATCTGTATGTCCTCTTTGAAGAAATATCTATTCAGATCCTTTGCCCATTTCTTAATTAGTTTGTGTAATTTTTATTGTTGTTGAATTTTATAAGTTCCTTATAAATTTTGGATATTAGCCTCTTATCAATTATATCATTGGCAAATATGTTCTCCCATTAAATACATTGTCTTTTCATTTTGTTGATTGTTTCCTTTGTCATGCAAAATATTTTTTGTTTGATGTAGCTTTATTTCTTTAATTTTTTCTTTAGTTTTACTTGAGGTGATATACTATTGAAAAAAGTGTCTGAGTTTTTACTTCCTATGTTTTATTCTAAGATATTTATGATTTTAATTCTAAAATGTAAATCTTCAATTCATTTTGAGTTCATTTTTGTATATGATGTAAGGTGGTCTAGTTTCTCTCTTCCTCTCTCTCTCTCTCTCTCTCTCTCTCTCTCTCTCTCTCTCTCTCTTTCTCTCTTTCACTGTGCAGTTCTTCCTGTGCATATATTGGCTAGACTATCTTTATCCCACTGTATGTTTTTGAATTTTTCATAAAATATTAATTTACTATAAAAGCATAGATTTAATTCTGGGTTCTCTAATCTGTTCCATTTCTCTATATGTCTTTTTTTAAAGTCATTACAATGCTGTTTTGATTTATATGATCCTGTAAGCTTTGCTTATCCTTAAATGTAATTTAGTTAAAAAAAGCCAATGTGTAAAAGAAGCCAATGAGATATGCATGAATGAAATGCATTTTTAGTGTCAATAGATTAATACACACTTATGTTTGGATCAACTTTAGTGTTACTTTACTATCAAGTTCCATGAATTTAATGCTACATATTCCAAAAAAATTGGCACAAACTTTATGTAGTATAATCCTGTGGTTGGAAATTTCTAAACAAAGCAATTCACATAGATGAAAGAAATGTTTGATGAACTTTTCAAGAAAGATTCATTTTCATATTTATCTATGACTTCATGTCCAGCATCATGTAAACAAAAACTTTACAATTTAGCTAATGCTTCATGATTAAAATCGGTTTTCTTGGCTCTACTCATTGAATCCCAGAAGGTGAATCATTAAATCTAGGAAACACTGCCTTTCATTGCTGAAGTATAGTGTCCAGTAACATAGTACCAGAACACCATCAGAGCCCCAAAGGGTCAGAAAATTTGATAATAGTATGGGAAAACTTTAATGAGTCCTTTCAGAAATCCTTAGTCATTGAAAGTTCATTTTCTGGCCTTTACTATAAAAATAATAATGGTAATGCATCTATATGTTTGGTGGAATATTTTCCTTCCGTGTATCCATATATATAAAAGCCCAGTGACCAGAATGGTGTAACAGCCAGAACAACTGGAATGACTGATGACTATGATGCTCACTGCAGCACCAACAGACCCTACCACCAATCGGCTTCTCTCATCACAATTGAGGGCGTGGCTGGCCAGCCAACCTCCTATAGCCCTTTTTCCCCACTGGTCTGGCCTGATGGGCGCCCATTGGGGCGGGTAGCCAGACCCCACCTGTGCACAAATTTGTGCACCGGGCTTCTAGTTTAGATATAAAACAACTACATTTTAATACAGGTAGTTTTCTGTAGCAATAGTATTTCTTCAAAAAAAATTTAATCCTCACCCAATGATATTTTTTTATTGAGAAAGAGAGAGAGAGAGAGAGAGAGAGAGAGAGAGAGAGAAACATTAATGATGTGAAAGGGAAACATTGCTCAGTCTGTCCTGTAACCATCCATGATCCCCCCACCTCCCCATCAACCAAGGATTGAACCTGCAACTTAGGTATGTGACCCAAACCAGGAAGCAAACCCACAACCTTTGGTGTACAATTTAGCCACGTGACCAGGCCTTTTTTTTTTTTAATCATAATGTGTGAGATAAGTGTGACTTCCCTCTGAGTGATTTATAGCACACAAATAATTCACTGTATCTGAGAGTGAAATTGAATTGACTAGCCATGCACTACTAGCTTCAAACTTGGAATTTTTGTGAAAATATAAGATTATAAAATATCTTACTACAGAGAGTATGGTAAATAATGCCACTATAATCATTTCATTCATTTTTCCTTTCAAGCTCTGAAATACCCACTATGTACCTTCACACAAACTACAATAGTTTATAAACTCACTCACTTGTTTGCTCATGTCAATTAATATTTTACCCATCCTGTTTTAGTCTAAATGACTTTCCCCTGAGTTTTAAGTTGAATCCCTTAAATCTGGTCTCTAGTGCATATTCTTTCAGAGACTCCTCATTTTTTTCTTGTATTTTCCTCAAAATGCTGCTTAAACCTCTGAATTGATTTTCTACAACATGGTATTTATTATTAATTATCAATTGGAGGCAATCTCTCCTCATTAGTACAAAGCTTCTTAAAAGCAGAATTGTTTCTCACTTATTTACATTTATTGGCAATTAACTCCTAAATATTTTGCGATAGGAAAAAAAGCCTCAAATCTCAACTTCCATGGAAAACTAGTGAATAAAAACAATACAATTATTATGCATTTTTATATTCTGTATTAGAACTTTATGGAGATGACTCCTAAGAATGTCATAGAGAGAAGAGCACTAGTCTGAGGCTCATGTTAAGTTGAACTTACATTTCATACAGAATACAGACTGTGAGTAGCGAAGATTCTAACAGTGTGCACAAAGATTTCAACTAATTGAACTAAATTGACAAGTTACTTAATTGAACACATTGGTATATTGTTTTGAATTACAATCTTATTTTGTGCCTAGAAAGCAGATAATAAGGGGAATGACTGAACTTTTCTCCTTTTCACTGTTTCTTTAGATGTTTAGACATAGCCAAAAGGAAATCTCTCCAAAAATACCTTAAATATTTTTTTTTCTTCAACTGCGTAAGATCATGAGAAAATAAACCCTTTTAAATGGCACTTTAAAGTTAGAGGACTATAGTCTGGGGAAATCAGTTCAACCATGGATTACCAAAACAACAGAAATATAAACCAGGTATCAATTTATTATACTGCTGGCATAAATTGAGTGTGATTGAAACTGCCAGTGAGTTTCTTGAAAATAAAATACCAAACATACTAATGTAGAAAACTTTAGCTATAAAATGCTTGAACCTCTTTCTTATAATATTATCTTTCTATGAATGGAATTGATTGATAAATTATGTTTAAATGGACTCTTTTTGCCTGAATTAATTCATGAGTCAAAAATGCTCTAAAATTTTTTATACACCTTTCTACTGGCACATGCATTTTATTCTTTGTAGAAATAACTTGGCAGTCATTCCCATGTTCTTAAACTTTCTTGCTTCCCCCTTCTTTGTTCATTTGTTTTAGAAATTAGTAGTAGTATCCCTTTTAAAATGTCACTATTAGTTCTAGGAGAAATAACACTGTTCTTGTTCAGTGCTATTTGGTAAGACCCTGTGGCTATAGTTCTGTACTTAACCATTGCACAATACAAGAATGCCTCCTTCTGTCTAGGGACATACAGCTACCCAAGTATAAGATCAAACAAAACAATAACCAACAGAAGATCAATACAAGAATAACCCAAGCTGAATTTCTATGGAAGAATCATTTTTTAAATAACTTTTAAAATACAATTATTCTTTTTGGTTAAAAATATGCAGCCCTTAAGTAACTCTGAGTGACATTAAAAGATTACTTGAACGTTTTCATTAGCTGTAAAATAAAATAGCTTTAAGCTTTATAATGTTTTATTCAGTTAGAGACTCTCATGTCTTTATGATAGTCTGGTGACAATTTTCATTCTAAGTGTCAAAAAACAACTCTGCTATCTGGAACATTTCATACAGTATTCTCTCCTTTTAATACTCTAATCGTGAGGTGTGAAGTGAAATGGTTGCACAGTGTAAAGGTAGTAAAGAAGTGGAGTGCCAATGAGACGGGAAGGTGACAGACTCAGAATAGGTCCCTGAGGTGCTCTCCAAGTGCACCAGATAAAAATTCTCCTGGGAAAATATTCTCATTAGTTCTCAGACACAGTTCAGTAATTTAATACACCGGGTTACCATTAGACACAAGACCAAAGTATGTTACTTTCCATGCTTTAGTTCTTTCATTTGTATATGTCATTTTCAGACTGAAAATTATGAGCCCTACTCCCATGCAAAACCAGTCAGTAAGTTGTTTACATACTGAAGTATGATGCATAGCAAGCAGATTCAGTAGAGGGAGGGTTTTTAAATTGTTGATATATGAAGCAAATTCAAAGGGAAAAATACATTCAAAATGATTCCTACACTTCCCTAAAGAAGTGTTGATTCTTTTGTACTAGAATTACTAAATACTCACTCACACACACATACACACACACACACACATTTTCATAAGAAAAACAGGAAGCACTCAGGCATAGTTGTTAAAGAAAAGATCACATTTTGAAAAAGCTCTTTTGCCCTTACTTATGCTACTTGTAAAGTAAACTTGTATTACTGATTAAAAGAGTTTTTTTATTAAGACCAATTTTTCTCTAGTGATAGTATTCTCTGTTTCAGAAATTATAAAGTTCTTTTTTTCTAAAACAAAAATATTGAATGACATACTAAATACATGAATATCAATATTCACATATTATACTTCAACAGAGAGTAAACTCTTAAACACCATGGTTGTTACTTAATTTTTTTTAATTTAATAAATCTTTATTGTTCAGATTATTACATTTGTTTTTCTTTTTCCCCCCATACCTCCCCTCCACTCGGCTCGCACCCCTCCCTCTACACTGACCTCCCCCCAGCTTTGTCCTCATCCATAGGTGTAATGATTATTGTCCAGTCTCTCCCTGCACCCTCCTCACCACTTTCCCCCTGAGAATTGTCAGTCCACTTCCTTTCTATGCCCCTGATTTTATTATATACACCAGTTTACTCTGTTAATCAGATTTTTAATTCATTTGATTTTTAGATTCACTTGTTGATAGATATGTATTTGTTGTTCCTAATTTTTATCTTTACCTTTTTTCTTCTTTCTCTTCCTAAAGAGTACCTTTCAGCATTTCATATAATAGTGGTTTAGTGTTGATGAACTCCTTTAGATTTTTCTTATCTGTGAAGTTCTTTATTCACCCCTCAATTCTGAATGATAGCTTTGCTGGATAGAGTATTTTTGGTTGTAGGTTCTTGCTCTTCATCACTTTGAATATTTCTTGCCACTCCCATCTGGCCTGCATAGTTTCTGTTGAGAAATCAGCTGACAATCGTATGGGTGCTCCCTTGTAGGTAATGAACTGTTTTTCTCTTGTTGCTTTTAATATTCTCTCTTTATCTTTTGCTCTTGGTATTTTAATTATGATGTGTTTTGGTGTGGTCCTCTTTGGATTTCTTTTATTTGGGACTTGTAAGTCTATTTTTTTCATAATGCTGATTTCAGCACAGAAGTTCTCCCAGCATAGTAAAAATGCGGAGACAAAGAAACAGATCACAAACAAAAGAAATGGAGGCAAACAAATGACTGGATATAGAGTTCAAAACCATGGTTATAAGGTTGTGAGAAGTTTTCATTCATTATTTCTTCAAATAGGTTTTCAGAATGTTGGTCTCGCTCTTCTTCTGGCACCCCCACAATTCTGATATTGGTACGCTTGAAGTTGTCCCAGAGGCTTGGATTCTTTTTGCTTTTTGCTTTTCCAGTGGAGTGTTTTCTGCTTCTTTGTATTTCAAATTTTCGACTTGATTCTTGCCTTCCTCTAGTCTGCTGTTAGGTCTCTGTATAATATTTTTTTATTTCAGTCAGTGTATGTTTAATTTCTAGTTGGTCCTTTTTCATCTCCTCTTATGTCTCACTAAATTTATCCAACTTTTTTAGGAAATTCTTGAAATTTCTTATAACCATTGTTTTGAACTTTATATCCAGTCATTTGTTTTCCTCCATTTCTTTTGTTTGTGATCTGTTCCTTTGTCTCTGCATTTTCACTATGTCGGGAGAACTTATGTGCTGAAATCAGCATTATGATTCAAGGCTTACAAATCTGCCAAAGCTTCTCTATTCAGCTTGGGTGGGGTGAAGTCTCAGGGCTGAGTATTGGTGTGTGCACCCCAGACTTCTGCCCTTTCATGGCTCCCCTAAATTTCTCTGCACTCTTCCCTTTTCACTGTCCAGACTCCCCCTGTATGAGTCTCGCCTGGAGCTGGGGTTCAATGCAGTAGGATAAGGGGTTCAGTGCAGTCAGGAGTTTCCATCTCCCTCCCACCAGAGGAAGCCAGCCAGGCACACCACTGCCCATGCTCTCCACACACACATCTCTATACCTCAGCTTTTTGCAGCTCTTCTGAGTCTCTTTGAACTCCTCTCTTTCTTTCTTGTTGTAGAATTTCCACTCAGCCAACTTTTCTGTGTTTCTGGATGATGTCTGTTCTGTCTTTTAAATGTAGTTTTGAAATTGTTGTTGGAGGCAGCAGTTTAGATGTTCACCTATGCCGCCATCTTGGTTTCTCTCCTGTTACTTAATTTTTGATATAATTGCTATGTAAAGATTTAAAAATGCATATAATTCTACTTGGCATACTTTTCACCATAATAATTGATATATACCTTTCTCTGTACTATGAAAGTAAACTACACTCCCTCTACTCAACTTAAAGCATAATGGGTAAGAGGGTTTTCTACCTCTTTACTCACTAGGTCTGAATGAACAAAGTATTCAGCCCCATTGCTTATTTAAGAAAACCTGATTACCTTAGATAAGCATAAGTGATATCTGTGAAAATAAAAATTAAATGCTACACTAACAGATTGATGTAGATTTTTATATTTCATATTATTTAAATTTGCAGATTTTGAAATGATGGTCATTCTTTTTTTAATTTTTTTATTAATGTATTACATGTATACATATTTTGCCATTGCCCCCCTCCCACTCCTATGCATACCCTAACCCCCCAGTGTCTTGTGCATGCATATAAGTCCTTCTGTTGATCTCTTATCTACCCCACCTCTCCCTAACCTTCCCCCTGTAATTTGACAGTCTGTTTGATGCTTTATTCCCTCTGTATCTATCATTTTGTTCATCAGTTTATAATGTTTTTTATTATCCATAAATGAGTGAGATCATGTGGTATTTTTCTTTCATTGACTGGCTTATTTCACTTAGCATAATGCTCTCCAGTTCCATCCAGGTTGCTGCAAATGGTAAGAATTCCTTCTTTTTTTATGGCAGCATAGAAATTCCATTGTGTAGATGTATCATAGTTTTCTGATCCACTCATCTGCTGACAGGCACCTAGGCTGTTTCCAAATTGTAGCTATTGTAAATTGTGCTGCTATGAACATAGAGGTACATAAATCCTTTCTGATTGGTGTTTCTTGTATGTTTAAAACAACTTGTATATGGAATTGAAAAAAAAAGACATTCAGTTTACTTTGTAATATATATTTCAATGGAACTACAATTTTAATGCATATACCTAAAATTATGAAAGAATGAAAGAGGAAATTAATGTTTGGTCATGTTGGTATATGTTTCTTACACAAATGCAATGTGATAAGTAAACAGCAAAAGGAAGTTACCTACTGGAAATAATTATGATAGAGGGGATAAATGGTGATGGAAAATAAATTAAAAACAGAAAAATGCTGAGGTATTGCATAGGAAAGAATAGAACTACAAATAAATTGTTTCAAAACACTTTCTAAGAGAAATAGACTCCTATTAAAACAGTGATGATCAAGATTTTAAGCAAACCATCAAATGCTTCTATTTATGTGACACCTATAGTGTTATAATTTAATTATTAATTGTAAATATTTCTAGGACTTATATTGAAGAAGTTGTCATCTGCAGCTACACTTCACTTCCTGTCATCCCAGTTATCTAGGGGGCCTACTCAACCACTATTTGTCCAGAATACCCAATTCCTAAAACATAAAAAAAAATGGATAGTGATTGCAAAGAAGTGTTAAGATTTTAAAGATCTTTTGCTGACAAATTTTTAAATGAGCAAAACTATGAAATTCATTTCCCAAGAAAATAATCTTTATACTTTTAATAGATGCCCAACAGAAGAAAACATAATATTTTGTTAAATAATGTCTTCTTTCCTATGGTAGAAATCATAGCAGCTTTTAAATTCCCAAGTCTATATAGTTTATTCCATGTTTACTTATAAGATCTATGCTCATAAAAAATTAGACGAATGAAAAATACTACATTTTATTAAAGGGGAATGACTTAAAATTATAAGATTTGGCAACTGTTCTGTGTTATTTAAAAGTTTAAAGGTATATCTTAAATCTTTAGTATCAGGTTGATGTCATTTTCAGCAAATAAGTAGAAATCTTTATATTTAACAAATAATATGGAACAGTTTACACATCTTACATTTTCACACCATTTTTCTTTAAAAATCCCTTAATAATGCCACTGCAATTACACAAACTGACATTTCTTATCACTTTGATATAATCTAAACTTGTAATTTCTTTACTATTATATTTTTACTGAGTTGGCTATACCATGTTTTTGTTGATACTGTGTTTTATGGTATGCTTTTATATCTAAGAAGACTCTTTTTTAAACAAGAATGGTAGATGATACCTGAAATTAGAGTTTATGGGTTAAAATTTTTAGAAACAAGTGAACATTGTTTTATTGTGTTTAATTCAATCAATATTTTAGAAACATAAAGCTTTAATTTAAATTTTATGCTGTAAAAATGAGTTGTGTTTGTATATAATTTAATATGCACAAAAGTCAAAATAAATAACTAAAACTTAGCAAAATAGTAAGGTGTACTTTCTGATTAAATAATTTGATCTTCTTACTGAAAAGTGCCTATATATGTAGGAAATCAGTGTTTTTTCCACCTCCCAATGTTATGCTCAGAGTGCGAGGTCCCCAATAATCAAGCACTAAGGAGCCTTTTCCGATGCAAAAGCAAAGAGTCTTTATTCAAACCCAGGTTTGGCTCTCAGCCTCTTTCTGGCATAGCAGTGAGGCGAGAGAGCGAGCCGGGTGGGAACAATGAGTTTTATGGGGTAGGATAATTGGGAGGGCTTAGGAAAGTGACAAGGGTTACAGAGATTGGTCACTTGAATTAGGGTCTTTCTGTGGTTTAGCCTTATTAGGACCCTCGCTGTGTTCCTGGAACTTCATTGGTCCATTTGGGTGGTGGTATGGGAAGCTAGGACATTGCTGGCACACCTGTGGCCCCTCCCAGAAAAGGGAGGGAGTTCAGGCAGGGGGCCCAGCCCTATAGGACAAGATGGAAGGAAGTTCATTTCCTTTCACCAATATAACTAAGTTAATGGCAAAGTAAATTTGTCCTCATTTTGTTTTACTTAAAGATAAAATAGTTCTTAAGAATATTTTAGCAAATTCCTGTGATATCTTTTATTATCACTACAGCACTGTGACTTACATATGCTCTCATTGACACTCACAAGCAAGCAGACTCTATTGCATATATACCCACACATAAAAGTCAGGGCCCAGTCAACAGATATGATCTTATGTGGGAACCATATAACTTTTTCTGAAACACTGAAGGCATGACTTTCAAGTAGTTTTAAATTTCAAATCAGCTTAGTCCATATTTAATTTAGAAATGTTGGTTTAACACCAAGCCACACCAGACCTTTTAAAGTTCAGTGGCTATAATATAAAATTCTTCACTGTGTTGCACCAATAAATTAAGAAGTACAGTATAATTCTCCTCTAACAATGGAATCATTGTGAAATGAAATAAAGACTTTGATATAGGTCTTCACTCTGATGCACACTCTTTCATAGTTATAATCAAAGTGTGTGCTCATAAAATTCAGTAAAAACCCACATAGATGGTGCATAGTTTATGGAATTAAGTGGTAAAGAATAATATCAACTCAACCATTTTTTTTCTATTGGTTACTTTACATGCCAATAGGTTAAAAGATGCTGAATTTCTTTTCTCTGAAGACTACTTTTATAACTTAGTTATTTGTGTGTTTGTAAAATATTTTTAAATAAGCAGCCAAAAGAAAGAGGCACTTGACACTTCCAGCAAGTATCTCAGTTCTTTTTATATATTGTCAATAGCTCTGCCAATAGTACTATTCTTTTGACAGCTAAAAGCAGATGTGGGGGTTAAGTATGGGAGCAATTCAAATGTCCGCAGTAAACTGCAGGGGGGCTGAAAGAGCTCAGAGAGCAGCGGCTTTAAAGTAATTGACTAATACAGTAAAGATATTAAAGTCATTTAGTGCCAAAAGGGAACACACTGATCCCTGACCCTCAGCCACTTTGGAGTAATCTAGTATTCAATCCAGCATGTAATGACTGCCAGACCTGTCAATCCTCTAGGCTCTCCAGTCAGATGCCTGTGGCTACTATTGGCTTATGGTAAAAGGACAGAAATGCAAGGAAATACCTCTGAATCAGCCTATGATGTGATAATGTTATTGCTGCAATGTATTCTGTATTGTCCCTGCATAGTTTAATCTGTTAAAACTCATGTAAAAAATTGCCCTTTCCCCATAGGTTTTTATTCAACCTTTTAGTAATTCAAGTGGATTGGAAAGGAAAAGGGGTAACTTACTTGATAAATGATTTCCAGCATATACATAATCTCCCCAGCCCATATTGCCTATAATCTGTAACCATTATGCCCATTGTTATTCCTGTTGAAAAATCAAAATCTATCTATCTATCTATCTATCTATCTATCTATCTATCTAGCCAGCAACCAGAAAGCCAGAATGACCAGAATGAACAGTCTCTATGATGACCACTATGGCCAGCGAACCAAACCAGATAGATTAGGAGGCCACCAGAGGACCTCCTGCAGCCCCTCCCCCAGACTTGCCTTGCCCATTACTGACCCCACCACCCTGATCAGCCTGCAACCCCTCCCCCCAGCCAGCTCTACCCCTGATTGGCCCTTCCATTCTGATCAGGGGCAACGCCCATTAGCCAATCACCTGAGGCCAATCCCACCAACTGGCCTGATTCTGATTGGGCCCCAATTGGGGCAGGCTGGCCAGACAATCTCCTGACATTTCCTCCTCCCAACAGTCCCATCCCCAATCTGTCCTGATTGGGGCTGGGCTAGTCAAACCCCATCTGTACACAAATTTGTGCAATGGGCCTCTAATATATAATAATATCTAATTATAAAACCAGACAACAAATGGGCCTGGGCTGCTTGTCACTACTTGAACAATTAACCAAAGACAGTGTTGAATCATATATGAGAATTTGTTCTGATAATGCCAGCAATATGAGAGAGAAAAGCATCAGGAAAATCTGCTCTGCAACCCTCTCCCTCCAAACTAGTTGCTTATATGGGGTAAAAAGACAAAGATCACATGGGGAAATAGGCAAAAGAAATAAGAATAGATATGCAAAATAAAAATGATTTTTTAGGCATGGGGAAGTAGGAGAAAAGGAATAACAATGGGGATACTGGTTACAGATTATAGATGATGTGGGCAGGGGATTTGCAAAGGAGTGGGGGTTTGCAAAGGCTGGCACTTCTGGTTTCCACAACAAAGTGCTTAATGTTTCCATGACAATAGGCAGCTCTCAGATGAGGAAGATGGGCAACATTTCCAGGTTAGCTCCCAGGTCCCACTCCACCCTCCCATACAACTCCTAGCCAGGTTAGAATGTACTTGTCTTAATCAAAGCAATCACAGTTAATAAAGCATGATTAATACTTCTTATAATTATAGTGAATCCTCAATACTCTATTTATCCCCTAACAATTATATAAAATAGCATTGTTTCATATATATATATATATATATATATATATATATATATACACACACACAGTGGTACCTCGAGATACGAGTGCCCTAACATACGAGATTTTTGAGATACCAGCCATCCAGCGAGCGATTTTTGCTTTGAAATATGAGCAACATTTCATTTGAGATAGGAGTAATCACGCGGATCGGCCGGCTGCACACAACCCACCAGTTTACCGCGACTTGAGAGTCTCATAGTTTCCCAAGCCTCAAGGTTATGGAAAGAATTAAACTCGTATCTCGAGGTACCACTGTACTTTAAATTAATAACTTGATTATATAAGTAAAAAAATCAGTCTTTATAGCCACATGTATTACAAGCTTCTTTAATGAGTTGTAAATTTATTTCTTCCTACATTTCTTTACAAAATCAGTGAGCCACTTTTCACTCTTTGTATAATAACATCAGGTCCTAAGAACAGTTGTTAAGTACATATTAAGATTTTTATAGAATGAATATGAGTAAAGCATCATTTGGTATGTGTTAACTGAGTAGGTTCTCCTTTAGTTTCAACAAAATTAAGAATACATACCTTAAGTCCATTTTTTTATAGTCAATATATGGTTGAAAAACTTTTAGTCTTCAGCAAATATAGAATTTCAGTTCTGTGTATGGCATTATGCCAGGCCATGCAAAGGGTATAAAAAAGAATACGGTATGATCCCTGATTTCAAAAAAACTTACAGACCAATATGGAAGATGAGATACTGAACAAATAACTATAGCACACAGTTGAAGGGTGAGAAGGTAACTAAAGTTTATTTAGCAGCTTCAGCTAGGCAGTCAGTCTATATAACTGCAACAAACGGAAATAGGACTATGATATACTAATTGTCAGGTGTTAAGCTGTCCTTACTGAGGCTTAGAAAACTCACTTTGTTAAAACCAGTCAGAGCTGTATTTTAAACAATTTTATTCTGGCTCAGAGACCTCTGCTCTCAGCACGACTGCATCTTTTCCATAACAGGAGCAATGAGGGCGTATCTCTTCCCTGTGAGAAAGCCACCCTTATTGTCTTCCATTTTTTATTGTATGCAAAGGTAAGATTCCAAAGGTCAATCATGGAGTGCCGTGTAAGTAAAATGTTCTTTATGTGGGCTCATATCTTATTATATTTGATTTCCAAGGCCATAGGATAGAAGACTATATCTTATTTCTTATTATAATCAAAATATACTAGGAATTTAATCAATATTGAATTGATTAAATGGGTGCACAGAATATCTTTATTCTCTTCAGGCCAGGAATTCCTTTAGGGATTCAACTCCGAAATCAGTTTTCAGAGAATGAAGGTAATCCCACAAAGATATAAACTAGTGAAAAGTCATTATGCTTATTAGCCAACAAAATATTTAGTTAATTTATATATTTGAAAGTTTCTTCCATGTTTTTAATTAAAGTAAGATGACAAGAAGGCAGATAATTATGTGCATGGAAAAGTAGATATGATCTTCTTTGAATTTTATAATTCCACTAGAGGTCCAGTGCATGAGATTTGTGCATGGGGAGGTGGTCTCCTTAGCCCAGCCTGCACTTTCCCCAATTTGGGACTCTTCAGAGGATGTCTGGCTGCTGGTTTAGGCCCAATCAGGACTAAACCAGCAGTCTGACATCCCTCTCACAATCTGGGACTGCTGGCTTCTAAATGCTCACCTGCCAGCCTGCCAGATAACCTCTAACCACCCTCCCTGCCATTCTGATCACCCTAACCTCCTCTGCCTGCCAGCCTGGTCTCCCCAACTGCTCTCCTCACCAGTCTGGTTGCCCCATAGAGCCTGCTGTTCAGTCATTTGGTCATCCCTCACTAATCCCCCTGCTGGCCTGGTCTCCCCACACAGCCTGCTGTAAAGTTGTTTTGGTCATGACCCATGGCTTCTTATATATTAGGATATTTATTGGCAGAATTGTATCAACAGGTTAAAATCAACAGATGGTTATTCTACTAACTAGTTATATCAATATGTAAATTTCTATTCTTAAGCTACCTGCTTGGAAGCTGCTGTTCTTATTAAGGGCTATTATGAAAACCTGGAGTCTTACATATATTTTTTAGTATTAAAAATTATGAATAATATCCCTTTACACTTTCTCTTTTCTTAACCTGCCCTTTCTTTTTTTCCATTTTTTTTGTTGTAAAGGATGACATGTATTACGATTATTTGCACAATACATAAATATAAAGCTCAAAGAATGATCACAAGTGAGCATCAGAATAACCATTAGGCAGCCAGGCGGGTGAAGAATTACAAATTGACAGTAATCCAGAAGTATCCTTAGGACCATTGCCTTTTCTTTTTTTTCCCCTTCCTAACCCTTAAAGGTAACCACGTTTATGACTTCTAACTTTAAGTCAAATTTTGTTTGGTATTTGTATGCATCTAATCCTGTTTTTATATGACTTCTTTCACTTAACATTATATTTGACAGATTTTTCATTATAGTTGTGTATATTAGTTTAATCATTTCCATTGTTGTGCAGTGTTTATTTTTGATTAATTTATGCATTCCATTACAGATGAACATTTACATTTACATTTTGGGGAATATAAAGAATAACACTTTCCCTAGCTGGTTTGGCCCAATGAATAGAGCATCAGCCTGTGGACTGAAAGAACTCGCATTCAAGTCAGGTCAAGGGGAATTACCTGGATTACAGGGTTAATCCCAGAACCTGGTCAGGCTACATGCAGGAGGCAAATAATCAGTGTGTCTCAATGTGTCCCTATCACATTGATGTTTTTCCTCTCTTTCTCTCTCCCCCTCCCTTCCACTATCTCTAAAAAAAACAATGGGAAAAGTTTCCTCAGTGAGGATTAACAAACATACAAAAACTGAATAATACTGTTGTAAACACAGGGTATACACATAATATTTTTTTGGTTGTGTATATAATAAGGAATTGGATTCCTGGGTCAGAAAATGGTGCCAGTTTTCCAAACTGGTATTACCAATGTTTTCCTCTTTTAAAAATATGAGAGTTTCTGCTATTTTATGTCTTATTAGTAGTTGATGTTGCTAAATGTCTTATTTTAGCTATTTTTAATGCTTATAATAGCACTTCATTTTAATTTTCATTCCCCATGATTACTAAGGAAGATGAGCACATTTTTTATGCAATCTCATCAATCAATTAAATAAAGAGGTAATATGTGCTGAAGGTTTATCCTGAGTTTATTCAAAATATACTTATGAAATAGTAAATGACTGAACCAGATTTTAACTGATGAGAATAGGAATGTTTACTCAAAACCTTGACAATATTGGGAACTATAAAAGTTTGAGCTAAAAAAATTATATTATTACTGTGATGCATTTCGTTTGTCATTACTGACTTTGAACACAGTTCTTTATTTGAATTTTGCCATTTGTCAGTGATATTTATTCCTGTTCTTTTAATATTTTCTTTCTACTGGACAAATCATTTTATTGATTTCTAATAAAAATACATACTTAATAAATTTTTGGCTATGGCAAGTATTTCTTTGAGTTTGCTCTTAGGTTTGGTTTATAATTATTTTTGGCTATGCAGAAGTTTTTCATTTTTCTCTGGCTAATTCTCTCAATCATTTTTCTTCATAATTTCAGTGTGTTGTCGATATTTACGATAAAACTTCTCTACTCAAATCACCATAAACTATTATTTTTTAAATATTAGCTGATTCTTACTAACATAGTTTTAAAATTTACAATTAAACCTTTGATGTACTGTGGATTTTTTTGGAGTAAAAATTGCTGTAATCATTTTTTATTCTCTTTTTCCCAAAAAGCTAGTTGTCCAAATACCATTTCTGAATAATACATCTAGTGTCCACTAATTTGATTCACTAAATTTCAATGTGTGAACTTATTTCTGGACTTTCCACTTGGTCAAATCTATCTTCCTATTTCAATGCTAATAATGAGCTGTTATATTGAAGTTTATTTTTTAATGTTAATAGTAATTATTTTGTCCTTTAAAATATTCCTAGTTTTTTTGTATTAACTTTCTAGATGAACTTTAATAATATTTTGTTCCTCCCAACCTGATTGTGTACCAGTGGGGTCCCTCATCAAAATTCATCTAATATTAAATATATGTTATACATTAATTTTGGGGGAAATTAGCATCTTTGTAAGATTGAGTGATCTTAGCCAAGAATAAGATAACTTTGTGTTTATTCAAATTTTACTACCATCTCCCTTTTCTCTTTAGTTTTTTAAAAGTTTTCCAAGTTTGGTAAAGGGAGCTTAAGATAACTGATTGGATACAATAACTATTAGGTTTTAAATGAAAAGTTTTAAAGTCCAATTTAATGATTAGCTCATTATTGAATGTCATGCACTTACAAATGTTATAGTTTAAAAATGCCCTGAAGTTAATACATATAGTTATAAAAGTATGTTGCCCTGTGTGTGTTCAGGGAAAATACGCTCTCTTTTCACTGAACTAGCAGAAGTTAACTTTATGAATAGTCACATGTATGCCCATGTGTATATAATCTCTGCATAGCTGGTGATCTTTATACAGAAGGAGGAAGGGATTCAAAGTAATAAATTATGTATGCATTCAAATATATCTATGATTACATTTAAGATACAAGCTAACAGTAACAGAAAAAATTAAGTATCCTGAGTAAGATTTAAAAGTAATTTTTTATGTTGTACGGGCATGTAATAAATTAATTATAGAGTTTGGGGCTCTCTTCTAAGAATAATTCTTTCATGATAAAGTTGGTATTTGTTGTTGAAATAATCCAATGTCCAAAGTCCTCATATGCAACCAATATAGCACAGCAATCTCCCTTTCCTCATGAAGGCATGGTCTGGTTGGATAGTAGTATAGTTGTATACAATCTCATCAATAAATGGAAAGTATTCACTAAAGGCTTATCATATGCTTACTCAAAATATACTTATGAGCCCCGCTGGTGGTTGAGCTTCAACCTAAGAACCAAGAGGTCCCCAGTTCGATTCCCAGTCAGAGTATATCCCAGTGGGCTCAATCCCCAGTGGGGGGGAGGGTGCATGTAGAAGGCAGTTGATTGATGTTTTCATTTCTCTATTCCTCTCCCTTCCTCTCTAAAAATCAATAAAAAAATATATATATATATATATATATATATATATATATATATATATATCCTATATAATAAAAGGATAATATGCAAATAGACAAAACAGCAGAACAATCGAACAACCAATCAAAGCATAATATGATAATGATATGTTGAGGCTGCTCAACCACTCACTAAGAAGTGCACTGACCACCAGGGGCAGATGCTCCAACTGATAGGTTAGCTTGCTGCTGGGGTCCGACCTATTGGGACTGAGTGAGATAGGCTGGCCAAACATGCCCTGGAGCCCTCCCATGGTTCCTCCCCAGCCTGATTGTGTACCAGTGGAGTCCCTCAGCCTGGCCTGTGCCCTCTCGAAATCCAGGACACCTCAGGGGATAACAGAGAGCTGGTTTCAACCTGATCCCTCAGGCCGCACCCCATGAGACGCAGGACTCATGGCTGGTGAGCACTGCTGCCACAGTGTGAGCCTCTCGCCGTCGGGACTGATTGAGTGAGAGCCTGCAGCAGATACTAGGGCTGGGATGAATGGGAGCAGCAGGAAGGAGCTGCAGCTGGTGTTGGACTACAGGTTTCAGTTTAATCCCTGCAGGCCACCCAAAGGGACCCCACCCATGCAGTATTCATACACCAGGATTCTAGTGTATGTATGTATGTATGGGTGTATACACACACACACACACACACACACACACACACTTATGAAATAGCAAATGACTGAATATTAATTGTCTATCTAAAGAGATCAGAGACATGAAAATAGCTGTGAACTGGCAAAGGAGATGATGATTTCAGGAATTAAGTAGGATTTATACCAAATCTTTTAGGTTTCCTAAAATATAAATGCTACCTTGAAATGTGGAGAGTAGAACATTCGAAAGAAAGAGAAAAAAAATGCACATTAAGAAGCAGTGATCAAACCTCAGAGGGAAGGTAGGGGAGAGTGGGGATAAGAAAGAGAGATCAACCAAAAGACTTGTATGCATGCATATAAGCCTACCCAAAGACCCCCGCCAATAGGGGGTGAGGACATGAGTGGGGGGCTTGGGGGACCATGGGAGATAAGGACACATATGCAATACCTTAATCAATAAAGAAAAAAATTTAAAAAGCACTGATCAAAACTTTGATAGGAGAATTATGGAGGCACAAGAAAACTCTCCCCCCTTTATCTACATCTCTCCACTTCTATACCTTTACACAAGTAACAGGCTTACATTTTGTAATGTTATTCACCTTCTATTTGAGTTTAAAATATGCCTCAATATTTAAAAATCAGGCATCATTGTAATACAAGTTACAGTAATGTAACTGCTGCCTCATTTCTGCTCTTTTGAATAATTCTCTCTACTTTACTCAGAAATTCTAAAGCTCACATGACAGTGACCTAAGGGTTTTTGTTTTTGTTTTTGGTGAGTTTTGCTTTCTGATTCACAGTTCAAAGTGGGTGATTTAATTTTACACAATAAAACTATAATATTCCTTCAGATGCATTCTCATCCAATAGAAACATTTTGTCAACATAACAGTACAGTCTTCTCCAAGTCAGATTTTAAAAAAATATATATGTATAACTATACAATGCATAAACACACACAAACAAATGCACACACACACTTTCTTATTATCTCAGAATGCAAATGAATTTATTCGCTTAAGGGTGGCATCAAATGGAAATGTATGTACATCTAAAAAACAGAACCCTTGAAAATAAAGCACTTGCAGACTATTAATTTTCCTCTTTGACAGATTTTTTTAAATTCCCCTAAAAAATGAAACAGCATGAATACTGTCAATATATCACAACAGCCACATTAGGTTTTGTGATATACATCATAATATAAAGAACACTATTAGAGCACAACCTGGGAACCATTAAATCATTCTAAATCACTGTTACATTCCATTAGTGTCAATGGTGAAACCACATAATAGGCTTTATTACAAACTTCACCTTGGTAGGCCATTGTCTCTAATAACCACTTCTCTATGATGTGGTATCATACCCAGAAATCCAGGGAGATAATAAAGGCTCCATTATTTCTTTTTTATTGGATGGGTAAAGTTAAATTTAGCTGTAAGTAAAAAAAAAAAAAAAAAAAATCCTGAAGCTTTGTTCACTGACTGCAAGTTGCTGCTATTTGGACAAAAAAGAAAAAAAAATAGGCAGACTTGGGAAGAACAGTTTGAAATATAAAACCTGGCAATGCTGAGGCCAGGGTAGGCTGGGCAGTGCCAGCAATTACAATGTCAGTTTTGAAATGTGGTTTAGTACATGTATGCGCCTCTTTCCACTTTTGTTCAGGAGACGAGTATTGATTATAGAAACATGGTAAGTTTCAAACTTGCCCTTTCGCTCACTCTCCTCTGGTTGGAGTGGTACCCTTTTCAAAAGTCATTTGGGCACTTTGTTGAGGTGAGGTTGGTAAGGACTTCAGTGCAAACTGAGATCAATTTTCTGATGTTTCAGGGAGAATTGAAGCGTGTTCTGTGTCCCTCTCCTTTACAAACAGAACCATTTATCTCCCCCACCTCCTATGAATTTAGTCACCATCCCTTCACTCTGTTTCTGAGATACAATTACAAATATAATGCTCCCACAAAGATTTCTGGGATAAAAGACACCTTTATTATTGGGTAAGGGCATTTTAGTGAGGAATTAAGTGAAAATCTAATGTAATTATCTGGCAAATGACTGACATAATTTATCATTTAATGGACTACTATCTCAAAGTCCAAATGCTTTGTATTTTCTCTATCTTAGTCTTGATTAATTGTAAAGTATTTAAACAATCATTGGATATAAATAAGTATATTTATTTCTATAAAACAACCGTCTACTCTTTGGAAGTCAGCTTTGAATCAGATTAACCCACGGCATTGTAATAGACTATCATCATAAAGACCTTGCTTTGTGTTTGGTCTATTTTTTTAAGACCAGACTGAAAAATGAAACAATGATATTACTATGGGTATCTTTGTGATAAAATGATGATTTCTCCTGGAAAGAGAAATGGATAAAAGAGGAACAAATGAAAAATGCATTGTGGAAAGTAGAAATAAGTCACCAGTAGTTGAATACTTCGGAAGGATAAACAAATGAAAAAATTAGTAGTGAGCAATCTGGTAGATGTATTTTTATAAGAATGATCTAATAAAAGAGACAAAACAATGAGTTTGGAAATCATAAAGTAGATGAAGAGTCAGAAATCTTGAAATCTGATCGCATACCAGGTACATTTTTGAATGTCCTCAAGCTGTGAATTTTTTTTAGATTTAGCCATTAATAGTGAGGCTTGCTTACCCAAATCAGATTTATAAGATTGAAATGAACATAAGATTGTTTTTCCTTCAACACATTTTTTTCCTTTCCCTTTCTTTTCTTTTTCTTCTTCCCCATCTCTTATCTGCATTTATCTTCCCTCCTTCATCCCTCTCCTTTCCTTATCTTTCCCTCCCTTTTCCTCTGCTGTCTTCTCTCCCTCCTTTAGCCATCTTGCCTTCTTGTCCTCTTTCTTTCATCCTTTTTGAAATTAATAGTTCATTTCATTGCTGGTTTATGTATAATATATTTGCAAATAACAATGTAGAAAAGTGTTAATATCACACTTCATGGGAGGAAATTTAAAAATAAAAACCTGAGAGAGTAGGCTTTTTAAATGAGGGTTACAACAGGAAAAAAAAAAAGAAAGAAAGAAAGGATGGAAGGAAGAAAGAAAGAAAGGAAGAAAGAATGCAAAAAAAAAAAAAGAAAAGAAAAAAAACCCCACCAAAATCCCAAAACCCAAAACATAAGCTTGATTTTCTGTCTCTGTTACCTAAAGAAAGTCTTTTAGCTAAAGCCTCACCTCTGACCTTGTTTTCTACTTTCAGGGTATATTGTATTTCTCTTTTTTTGTTATATGTCTGGTTTGCAATACCATTGATGTTCATAGGAAAGTGAGAGAATTGCTGTTTGAAAAGTCTATGCTCTACTTTATGAAGGCTTGCTTTATTTTCTATTTTTGAGATATTTTCTCTTTTTTATTCTTGAAAAAAAAAATCATGATCCAGGTCAACTCTTAAATACATTGGAAAACTTAACTGAGAAAAAATTATATCACTTAAAAATAATGGATGTTCACCTGTATGTTTGGTCTTAATCTTTTTCTGATGTCAAATTGGTACATCAGACATTATTGCTTCCGAACTGAATTTGTGTCATAGATGAACTGGTGTTAGAAGTAAAAGGAAAACATTGTTAATATTTGTCTATATGTTTTATTTATTTTTGTTAAGTCTCACTGGAGGATATTTTTCCATTGATTTTAAAAGAGTGGAAGGGAGGGAGAGAGAGACATTGATATAACAGAGACACATTGATTGGTTGCCTCTCACACATACCTTGACTGGGGCCTGGGATTGAATCTGAAACAGAACTATGTGCCCATGACCAGGAATGGAACTCACAACTCTTTGGTATGAAGGCTGATACTGGAACCACTGAACCATGCCAGCCAGAGCTTGTCTATTTGTTCTAAGGCCCTGGCTGTAAGCTTCAAATGGAGAACACACTAAGGTTTCATTTGTTTCATGGTTACTAGACAGAGTAGTGTGTCTTCTAAATCAAAGATAAAAAGGAAATCAAGGCATATATTATTGCTTCTTAATTTCATTTATCTTTCTGCTAACAGAGAAGATTTTACTGAAGGCTTAAAAATCTATAGGGAATGCTTTACTTGTGGTTTTGCCTCATTCCACATTATTTCTAAATGAAAATGGTGAAAGTTTGAAAGTGTGTAAAAAACTTTGCCATAAAATTACTTTATGGCTAATCTGACAGGATCAACTAATCTACTAATTTCTGAATATGGTAATCTATTTCCCATATACTATACACCAATTCCAATTTTAAGAAACAGTGCCTTACAATCTGGATTAATATGTGATTGTTAAGTCCTGCATGGAAAACCAAGAAAAGCAATGACACTAAATACACTTTTGTAGACCTGGTTTATATTTTGTACATTTTTTATTAAATAGATATCATTAAGATTTCATAGCATTGCAAATCCTGAAACATTTTGCAAGTTGTACAAAGATTTAGAACAGCTGACTTTCCAGACTGGACACTCGTTAATCTAATTTAATTTTTATAGTGATTGATGTTTCAAATATAGTTTTGATACTCATTCATTTCTATAAATAGCATACATATCACTTGGACCACATCATTTAATTATGAAAATAATTCCTTTATCTTCTTCATTTGCCCAAATAAATTGTAGGGTCATTTTTTAAAAAAAATCTCTCAGATAAATATGCCTGGCTTTCCTTCATGAGAATGATTAGTTCACACAATTTCCCTTATAAAACTTTACATATTGATATGCAGTATATTTATAAGTCTATAACTTTTTGGAAATGATAAGTACAAGCTGAAAGAATATTTCTTAGAAGAAGACAGCCAGTAGTATTTCCTTCAGTTCTTTTATGACACTATGTGAGAGAGCGGCCTGCTAAAGCACAAATCTCATCCCATTACCTCACAGAATCCTATAACCTTGAGCTATTCAATTTCAAACAGCCAAGTGAATTTCCTACCTTGCACTTCTTAATAAATACTAAGGTGTTTGAAGAAAACAGTCAGAATTTTTTGATGCTATAATTATTATAAACATGAGGAAAAATGAAATATTTCATTTAAAATATATAGGATAAGAAAAACAACTGTGTTATGTTTATACTAAATACAGAATACATTTTTCTCCTGTTTTCTGTTCTCTTCACAAAGTTTACTTCATGGGAGGTTCTATTCTCCTTTAATAAATTAATTGAAATGTAGTTTTATTTAGAGGAGAAACAACATGAAGCAAACATTTATTGAAGGCTTGCTAAGTGGTAGGCACTTTATTTTCTGGAAATATCTTATATAATCACTCAACAACTTTATGAGGGATATGATGCAAATGTTATTTCCCCATTATTAAGTGAACAATTTATGAATTACAATTCCTTTCTCAAAGTAATATAACTAAGTCTTGTATTTAGAGGTTATATTTTACTAATTAAATGTAACACAATGATCCTGCCTCAGGAAATGTTTCATTCATTCATTCATTCATTCATTCAACAAATTTTATTAAGGACCTACAATATATAATACTTTGCCTCTCTCAAAATACAAGACTAGGAATAGAATTCAGTGCCAATCCTCAAGATTAGCATATTCGATTAGGGAGAAGTAGAAAAGCTCAATTTCCTATAAAAAATGCTATGATAGAGGCACAAATAAGAAACTGTGTCACCAATAACTTGCAAGGAACCTATTATGTACAATGCTGGAGAGGGAGTAAAATCTTTCTCTGAAGGAATATTGGCGCTGAGTTTTAAATGTGAAATTAGTTTGATGCAACTATGGATTAGACCGAAAAACAAACAAGCAAACAAAACAACAGCATAGTAAGGAGGCAAAAAGAGCAAGCAAGCACTATTAAGAATTGTAGGGTGATTTGATTTTTCTACATGAACAACAGGTCAGTTAGAAACTTTGGCTGATATGATAATGGCTGGTTTTTATTTTTTTAAATCCCTCTGGCCTGGTTATTGTGGCTCAGTGGTTGAGCATCAACCTAAAAACCTGTTTGATTTCCAGTCAGGGCACATGCCCAGTTGGTGGGCTCAATTCCCAGTGTGTGGCATGCAGGAGGAAGCTGATCAACTATTTAGTCTCACCATTGATGCTTCTATCTCTCTCCCCCTCTCTTGTCCTCTCTGAAAAAAGATCCCTCTGGACATAGCCATTTTGGTTCAGTGGATAGAGCATTGGTCCTCTGATTCAAGGGTCCTGAGTTTGATTCCAGTCAAGAGCTCATACCTCAATTATAGGCTCCATCCCTGGCACCAGTCAGGGTACATGTGGGAGGCAACAAACTGATATTCCCTTTCTCCCTCTCTTGCACTCTCTCTAAAAATCAATGAAAAAATATCCTCTGGTGAGGATTAACAGCAAAAACCCTTCTGGCTGCATGTGAAGAATAAATAAATTGTAGAAAATGCACTAGAGAAAGACTGGTTAGAGAACCATTACAGTGATCCAGATTATAGGCAGAAAAATTCCAGGATAGATTGTGGAAGTGGCATAGAAAATAATTGCTGATAAATTACATGTGGACAATAAAGGAAAGGGAAAAATCAAGGATGAAAACAGTATAACATACACATTTGAGGGCATAAACACTAAAATGACTAAGTTGCATTAGTTCTTTTTAAAGGAATTTTCAGGAGCATCTAAATTTTAACTTTCTGAAAAAAATAGAGAATGTAGGAACTTCTGTTATAACAATTTTAATAGATCAATTATATTGATTCATTTATAAAGCTGCCATGTTGATTTTTATTTCTGTGGCTTATGACCTGATTAAAAAAAGACCATATTAATCTTTTGATGAAACATGAAGAATGGATAGTCCCTTCAGCACATGGTGCTGGGAAAATGATAGGCAAATGCAAAAGAATGAAATCAGAGACTTATCTTTCACATATAAAATTCAATCTTTAAAAATGGATTAAAGATTTAAATGTGAGACCTGAAACTATAAAACTGGAGGGAAACAGAGGGGAAATTTTCTTGACATTTAACTTTGAAATAATTTATTGGATGTTATACCAAAAGTACAAGCAACAAAAGAAAAAACAGAGGTAGGTCTACATTAGGCAAGTTGTCAAATAAATATTAAATCAATTAGTCCATAAATTGCTTTTGTTTCTTTGCTTAGAAAAGCCATGTTCCAAAACCAGTATACATATAACAGGAACTTCATTTATAACTATACTAAAATCATTGATCACTACTTTTCTCATAGCAGCCTTAACTGGTTCTGAAGGGAAGGAAAATACATGCAGAAATAAGAGAGTTAAACAAGTTAATATGCAATAATAACTCTAATTTATTGAACATCTATTATGTGAGACTACATCAAGCTAAAAGTTTGTATACTGAAAAATAAACAATCAGTGAAATGAAAAGACAACCTATGGAATGGGAGAAAATATTTGGAAACTATATATCTAATAAGAGGTTGATATCCAAAATATATAGAGAAGCATGCAATTCAATAGCAAAAAACAACAAATAACCTGATTAAAAATGGACAAAAAAGATATACAAATGGCCAACAGTTATATGAAAAAAATGCTCAATATGAATCATTAGAGGGATATAAATTAAAACCACAATGATATAGTGTTAGAATGACTATTATAAAAAAAAGACAACTGTTTTCAAAATGTGGAAAAATTGGAACACATTTATCCTGTTAGTGGGAATGCAAAATGGTTCAATCCTATGGAAAACAATATAGAGATTCCTAAAATATATATATATTAGAGGCTGGGCGCATGAATTTGTGCACTGATGGGGTCCCTTGGCCAGGCCAGCGCTTGGGGCTGCGAGATGTTGGCCAACTGAGGGAGGTTGGCTGTGGGAACATACTGACCACCAGGGGACAGCTCCTGTGTTGAACATCTGCCCACGGTTGTAAAGGTCGCTTAGGCTTTTATACTAGTATATATAGATCCACATGATCAAAATAATTGAAATTTTGATCTCAGAGAGATGTCAGCATTCTCATGTTAATTGTAGCACTGTTCACAATAGCTAATATAAGAAAATAAATCTATCGATGTTGGAAAGAATAAGAAGTTGGTATTTACACATACATCGGAATATCAGTCCTTAAAAAAGAAAGAAATCCTGTAATATGCAAAAACATGAATAAACCCAAAGGATATTATATTAAGTGATATAAGCCATTCACAAAAGGATAAATACTGCATGATATCACTTACATGGGGTACCAAAGATAGTCAAACTTGTAGAAGCAAAGAATAGAATGGTGGTTACTAGCAGCAGTGGGTAGAGGGCAAAGAAGAATTGCTAAACAATGGGTATAAAATCTTAGTTATGCAAGATGAATAAATTATAAAGGTCTGCTGTACAACACTGTGCTGTCTCTCTAGATAAAAGCCTAAGTGACCAGCCAACCAGCCGACTGGCTGGTAACTATGATGAGCACTGACCAACAAGGGGCAGACACTCAATGTAGGAGAAGCAGGAGTGCCACTCTGCTGACAGATGGGTGCCAGACGCCTGGCTGACAGCTGGCGAGTGTATCTGTGATAGGGAAAGCCTCTCCTGCAGACACTCCCCCAGTTCACAGGAGCAGCTGCAGTGGCAGGCACAGTGGTGCCGGGAATGAGTGGGAGCAGTGCAGTGCCCTGCCGCTTCACACACTAATACATCCCCCTAGGGGTCCCAGATTGCAAGAAGATGCAGACCAGGCTGAAGTAGATAATAATGTTACTTTGTACACTTAAAAAAAACTCTGTTAAGAGAGTAGATCTCATGTTAAGTATTACCACAATAAAGTAAAATTAAATAAAAAACTTCTGATAAAGTAATATTATTTAATGTTCAATTGTAGGGCATTGTAGGAATTGTAGTTTCTAGTTATTCATATGTGGTTTGTGTGGCGTTATCTAGCCTTGCAAAATTCTATTAATCTGTCAAAAATATCATTTGCTGCAGGCAAATTGTTGAATGCAATTCTGTATAGAGTGGTGGGTTTCTTGGAAATAGTGCTACAACTACAAGTCTCCTTCTGTCTCCCTACACAAAATGTAAAGACATATCCATAAGATTCTGGTAATAAAGTGAAGCCATGAGCAGGTAAATAATCACCACACATTGAGCATTATTGTATATTGTAGGCATTTATGGGGTTGTCGGGATACTTACAGTGTGGACAAAATATAACCAGAGAAATGATATACACAGGCTATGTTCTGAATCAAACTCACAAGTAGATAGTCCTGGATATAGGGATATTTAGGGAGATTTTTAAAATCCTTAGAATGTTAGAATTGCAACACTGAATCATAGTCTACCCTTTGTTTTTTTTTCTGAGAATCAGCAATAATAAATACAAAAATGACAGACCAAAACAAACTGGTCTTTAAATGATACAATAAAAAGAACAATGATGATCAATAGCCTTGATGAGTACTACACAAGTTTACAGTTTGTCCTCTTGGGAAAAGTTGGACATTAGGGAAAGATTAGATATCAATGTTTGGATTTGTTTAATTATACACCCAAATCCTTTCAATATACTAGTATCTCTGAAACCAGGCTTTTTGCCTTTGAATATTTGTATTATGACTCTGGATTGTTTACTAGGTACTTCTCTTTATAACTAGAACCTGAACATTAAATCCCATTGGCAACAACTACCTGACAAGAGCAAAAAAATAATAATAATAATAATAAAATAAAATTATGTATTTAGTTTTCAATATAGAAGTGCTCGTAGCTGAAAAAAAATATGTACCTGTCAAGTTTTCAACATCTCACTGGGGATGCAATGCTGTTGTGGTTTCAGAACCTGGCTGACAAATTCACATTTCAGTAGTAAAGACAAATCAAGGGTTTTTCTACCCCCACTCCTTTTTTAAAATTCTTTTTTCCCCTACAGCTTTGACAGTCATACAGAACAATTTGAGATCTAACTGCCACTTTGATGCACTACTCCATTATTAAGTGGCACAGTCACTATAGAATAGATGACGGGCCTGTACTAAAGGCACTATGGATTAAACAGCTTTCTACAACAGAGAAACTGAATGGTCCAAAGAATTTTGAAAGATTTTTAAAAATATTTAAAAACTACCTCAGAAACATCAAAGTATATAATTTTAAGTAACCTTGGGTAGTAAATGGTAAACTATGAAAAAACAAATGTTTAGAGAAAATACTAAATAAATTAACAAACAGAAAACCTACAATTACTAATTTCAAATCTGAGTGCCTCAAGGGGCTTAAAAAAAGGCAATATGAATCTATACAGTCTTTAAGATATGAAGAAAGGAACATTTATTATGTGACAGTAATTTCACAACATATTAATAGAAAAGGGTTGTAAGAGCATTTCTCTATACCTAAAAAGTTGAGTTTCCACTAAAGTAATATTGACTTAAAGTATTAAATTAATTCTTTTGTCAATATCTCTACAGTAAATCAATACACTTAGAATTAACACATTTTGCCAGAGGCAGACTAATCCTGGCAAGTTTTAGTTACAATTTATTAATCAATTGGTCACTCTTAGGAAAAATAAAAACAAATCAACAACACAATTTGATAATACAAAGTAATAGAGATTTAATATTTTGTTAGATTTTTTGTTAATCCAGGGAATAAACATATCAAAGGCTTCCCTGTTATAATTACTCCCTTTTATATGTTTTAGCTAACACAATTAAGTAATCAATTTTTCTAGAAATAAATAAAAATAAAATTTTACGGCATACTGTACTCCAAGATAGTCACAAAATATATTTTTTTGTAAAGTTATTAAAGACAAAGTAATTATTTTAGAAACATTGATCCTGTGATATGTCCCAGGGAGGAAAAAACAAGAATAAAAAATTCCATTAATGTATATAGTTATGAAATATTTGCCATAATGCTTATCCCTTTATAGTTCTGACAACTCAATCAAACTGATGAGTATCTGAAAATGTGATTACAATTTCAGTGCTCAATGCTCCAGATGTGTTTTTTTTTGTTGTTGTTGTTTGTTTGTTGTTTTTAAATTTCTTAGTCTGCTGTAGATGGGAAAAAATTGAATCATTCTTTTATCCTCTTTAGTAACTCTCAGAGCAAGAAAAATTACATCAAGGAAAAAAGGATGTTTTATACCTTTTATAAGATGATAATAGAGAGGTATGGCCCTGTGAAACAATAGTAAATAGTAAATATATTGTTGCTTGATACTGAAATGTTTAAAAAGAAAGGAAAAAAGTCAATTTAATCAATTTCTCACTTTTTATTTTTGAAGTGCTAAAGAAGAGAGAGAGAGAGAGAGAGAGAGAGACCAAAAAGTAATTACGGGAAATAAAATAAGAATTTTCTTAGTTACAATGCCTGGCCCTTTGCTGATTGCAGTAAATTATAAATTATGCAGTCAATGTAGGCCAACAAAAGAAGACATCTTCAAATCTCAGTCAAAGGTAATTACTTAAGTCGGCTGAATGTTCCCTTTTCATAGAGTGTGATCTCTCTCTGACAGCTCACACTGACAGATGACCTTCTCAGCAACGTTCTTATCCTTCGGATCATGAGCAGTGTGCCTCTCTCCCTGAATATCTCTATATATTTGTGACACGAAGCTTTCAAATACAGCTATTGACAAATCAGAACATCAGTCTAAGTGCTGGTCTCCCTATCACTCACAATATAGTAGCTATCACTTGTGGTGGTGTAGAGCAAGCACATCTCTGAAAAATGAGTTCTCACCAAGTGCTAATTTGACACAGCTCGCTTGCCTTCCCATAATTGCTCTGTCATTGTCAGTTGGCAGTTCCGGGCTCATTCCTGGAAGCTGTGCTGTACAATTGGATACAATTACTCCCATTTACCACCACTATTATGCCACTGATGTTGCCCAGTCCGCATATTGACATGCCTCATTAAACCTGGATTCAGGCCATTAATGAACATTGTTAGCATTTCTCTTAAACTTTTTTGCCTCTAATAAACAGTCAGTGTTCCATGAAGGAGCACTGCCATCCTTGTGATACGTTATTTATTATCTTATGGGGGAAGGGGACTCCACAAATGGAAACTATCCAGATGCTGAGAGAGATATATAAAGTTAGATCAGTAGGCATAGAGTTGATCAGCAGGACCTTCTTTGCCAGGAGCATCTCAATCATTAACTGAGTGACTTTTTCTATACAAAAAGACAAACAACATAAACATGAACACCTCAAAAGTACCCATATGCCAGTGAGATCTCAAGGTTGCATCATTGTCAACACCTCTTCTGGCCCACTCTTACCCCCAGGTGGTGCTACATGCCATGATAAAGAACATTTTGCCTTGGGTCTTCAATCCATTATGTCCAGCTAACCTCAATGGGCATTTTTATTCAGAGATAATTATGTGTTGATCAGAGAAGTCAGCGGCTGTCACCCATATTGCAGGCACACCTGTGGTGTGACATAGGTGGTAAGGATGTCACGCTCTTAGCTGTCATGACACAAACAGGGACTTTATTATGTATATGTCATCATTTATCTTAAGAAAATGATACTTTCCCACAATAATGAACCTTTGCAACACTCCCATAAATCTTATTTGCAGTTTTATTCTTGACCTTCATTAAATATATACTAAATGTATAGAAATGCCTATAAATATGCAATATAATTTCTGGATCTACATATGTTCATATCTATAACCAGATATATGATATCAAATTGGAAATATAAAGATTTTAATTAGAAACAATATCTTAAATAGAAAGTAAGTTAGTCACTTAGGCTTATTAACTTTTCTACAATTATGATAAGAAATAATTATTTATACAGTTGAAGGTATTTGTTGAACAGTATAAGTGCCACTAAAACAGATTTACTTGATTAACTAGTGTCAAGTTGTCATGTATCTTCTGTAATTAAGTTTACATAATAAAATTAAAGAGAAAAATCTTCACTTAGACAATGTTGACTTCTAAAACTTTATGCATGTATGTTTTAAATAAAATTCCTACCAAATCAATTGGTGTGTAATAATTAAGTTCACATCTATATGACTTTGAAGCATTTAAAAAATAGGTAATTTTCTTAATTTATTTGAAAACCTTGATTGTAACATATAGAATATTGTTACAATTGATGTGAAATTGACCTGAGCTACATTTTGGAAAATTAATAGTTAAGGAATCATTTAAAAAGTAATAGGTAAAGAACAATTGTAAAAATTATTTTCTTTTAACTCCATAATCTGTAACACAGTCCTAGAGAGTTTGGAAGAGGACATTGCATAGCACTTTCGTGATCCTGGGTAATTTGGGATCCTTAATCCTTAACACCTGGCTTAAGATCAGCTACAGACTTATTTCTTGGAGATTCTTTGAATAAAAAGAGGAATATTTGTTCTTCCCTTTAAAAAGAAAATGTAAATTGTTATAATTTCCACAATATTCTGAGCCCTGCCCTTCTCTCGCCTAATCGGCTAAAACAAACAAAATAATATCATTGAATAGTTACTAGTTCTCAGACACCATAACAAGCCTTCTTTGCATGTTTTCATTTAATCATCAATCAAGTTAATGAATTAGGTACTGTTATTATCCTCATTTGAGAGCATATACTGAGAAACAAAGATGTTATGTAACTCAAAGTCACAGAGTTGTCAGCTAAGGCAGGACTTAAACCCAGGGAAGTTGGCTACAATTATTATATTCTTAAACAATATTTAATATGGTCTTTCAAATGACCCACATTTCTGTATTTAAAATGGCAAGCCAGTTTGACTCATTTGTTTCCACAGGATTAATTTTGAAGTTCACTGTTTTGGCATAGTAAAAGTATTATGAAAGTATAGACTTAATTGGATTATTTTCTGTAATTTTTACTATTGTGAGTAATTTTGTGTTTTGATTGGAACATAAAAATGCAAGGGAAAACACTTTTAAAAAAAATGGAGTTGATCTCATTTTAGAAATGAAAATATGTCCTTTGTTTCTTATTGAAATATAAGTCTAATATATTCCGATCTAACGATTTCTGTTCTTTTATTTGCAAAAAAAGAGGGAATATGCTTTTATATTATTTGGTGTAAAGTTTTATTACAAAATAGAAATTATTCTCAAAGTTAGTATAAGTGTTGGTTTCTGCTGAGCTTTTCATGAGCAGTGACTTCCTGTGATGTGGACATGTGTCTGTTACATCGAAGAGGACTAATCTCTAACTAACCTAATTTGCTAGTTTTCTAGTAGAAATAGTAGCTTGTAAAACTAGTAAACTCTATTCTTTTTCACATTTGGTTATTTTCTTTGTAGGTTAATTAAAGCTGATAAATATTTTCATACTTGAATAAAAATAAAACGTTTAAATATTTTTTTGTTTTAGCAGACATATAGATCAATGAAACAGAATAGAGAGCCAAGAAATAAACCCACACATTCACAGTCAATTAATATTTCACAAAGGAGGTAAAGATATACAATGGGATAAAGGTAGTCTATTCAATAAGTGGTGTTGGAAAAACTGGACAGATATGTACAAAAAATTTAAACTAGACTAACTTCTTATACCATACACAAGAATAAACTTAAAATGGGTTAAAGACGGTTCATCCAATTTGACGGCATAGGTAAAAATTATTTACACTGCTACCTCACACAACAATTTCAAAACTACAACTGAAAGATAGAACAGACAGCATCCAGAACCACAGGAAAGCTAGCTGAATGGAAATTCCACAACTAAAAGGAAAAAGAGGGGCTCACTGAGAACCAGAGGAGTTACAAAAAGCTGAGGTACGGAGACGCACACGTGGAGAGAGCGAGTACCTGAGTACCTGGCTGGCTTTCTCTGGCAGGAGAGAGACGGAGATTCCCAACAGCATTAAACCCCTTATCCTACGGCACTGATCCCCAGGTCCACCCAAAACTCATACGGGGGGAGTTTGGACTGTGAAAAGGGATAAGTGCATGGAAATATAGGAGACCTGCGAAAGGGCAGAAGTCTGGTGGCGTGCACAGAACTGCCTGCAGAAGACCAACTGCTGATTGTGCTGCTGGTTTTCACTAGGGGGCAGGAGACATAGCCTCTCAACTGAGCCACTTCTAACTCCACTAAACTCCAGTTTCGGGCAAAACCCTGGGGACCCAGACTCATATGGTCCCGGAGTGCAGGGCAGTGCACTGTGCATGTGTGCACACAGGGACCACTCCAGCAATTATCCAGAGACAAATCAGACCCAGGGGCCATGGAGGGCGGACCGACTGGAAGGCAAGGGGGTCCATTAAGCCCTGAGACTCCACCCATCCCAAGCTCAATATAGAGACTTTTGCTGTTTTGCAAGTCTGGTATTATTAGGCTGAATCCAACACATAGTGAAAATGCAGATACAAAGGAAGAGATCACAAACAAAAGAAATGGAGGAAAACAAATGACTGGATATAGAGTTCAAAACCACGCTTATAAGGTTTTTCAAGAATATCCTAGAAAAGATGGATAAATTTAGCAAGACCCAAGAGGAGATGAAAAAGGACCAACTAGAAATTAAACATACACTGACTAAAATAAAAAATATTATACAGAGACCTAATAGCAGATTAGAGGAAGGCAAAAATCAAATAAAAAATTTGAAATATAAAGAAGCAGAAAACTCTCAACTGCAAAAGCAAGAAGAAAACAGAATCCAAAAATGTGAAGATAACGTAAGGAGCCTCTGGGACAGCTTCAAGCATACCAACATCAGAATTGTGGAAGTGCCAGAAAAAGCGAGAGAGTAAGATACTGAAAACATATTTGAGGAAATAATGACTGAAAAATTCCCACATCTGGTGAAAAAAATACAAGTCCAGGAAGCACACAGAACCCCAAATAAAAGGAATCCAAAGAGGGCTACACCAAGACACATCATAATTTAAAATGCCAAGAGCAAAAGACAAAGAGAGAATATTAAAAGCAGCAAGAGAAAAACAGTTCATTACCTACAAGGAAGCACCCATACGAATGTCAGCTGATTTCTCAACAGAAACGATGCAGGCCAGATGGGAGTGGCAAGAAATATTCAATGTGATGAAGAGCAAGAACCTACAACCAAAAATACTCTATCCAGCAAAGTTATCATTCAGAATTGAAGGGCAGATAAAGAGCTTCACAGAGAAGAAAAAGCTGAAGGAGTTCATCAACTCCAAACCAGTATTATATGAAATGTTGAAAGGTACTCTTTAAGAAGAGAAAGAAGAAAAAGGTAAAAGATAAACAATTTTGAACAACAAATATATATCTATCAACAAGTGAATCTAAAAATTAAGTGAATTAAAAATTTGATCAACAGAACAAACTGGTGAATATAATAGAATCAGGAGCACAGAAAGGGAGTGGACTGATAATTCTTGGGGAAATGGGTGAGGTGGGTGCAGGGAGAGACTGGACAAAAATCATACCCCTAAAAATGAAGTCAATGGGGGGGAGGTAAGGGTAGAGGGAGGGGTGGGAACAGGGTGGAGGAGTGCTATGGAGGGGAAAGAAGAAAAACAAATGTAATAATCTGAATAATAAAGATTTAATTTTAAAAAAAGACCTAAGTGTTAGACTCAAAACTATAAGAATTCTAGAAGAAAATATAGGCAGTAAAGTTTCAGACACTTTTTATACCCATATTATTTTTCTTGATTTATCACCTCAAAAGAGAAAAACATAGAAAAAATAAACAACTGGGACTATATCAAAGTAGAAAGTTTTTGAACAGCAAAGGAAACCATCAACAAAGTGAAAATACAACCCACTGAATGGAAGAAGATATTTGCCAATGATACATATGATGAGATTAATATCCAAAATTTATAAAGAAGTGATACAACTCAACACCAAAAATATAAACAATCATCTAAATTATATATGGGAGAAAGCTTGCTACATAGACACTTGTCTAAAGCAGACATACAGATGGCATAAAGACATGGAAAGATGCTCAATGTTACAAATCACCAGAGAAATGCAAATTAAAACCACAATGAGAAATATCCTCACACCTGTCAGAATGACTATCATCAATAAAACAACAAATAACAAGTATTGGCTAGGAGGTGGACAAAAGAAAATCCTCTTGCACTGTTGGTGGTTTTATAGATTGATACAGCCACTATGGAAAACAGAATAGAGGTTCCTCAAAAAATAAAATGAAACTACCTTATGACCCAACAATTCCACCTGTGGAATATACTTGAAACCTGAAACACTAATTCAAAAGAATATATGAGCTCCTATGTTCATTACAGAATTATTTACAATAGCCAAAATTTGGAAGTAGCACTAGTGCTCATCAGTAATGCATAGATAAAAAAGCTGTGGCACATTTACATAATTGAAAAAAAAGGAAATCTTACCTTTGGGGATAGCGTGGATGACCTGGAGAGTACTATGCCAAGTGAAATAAGTCAGTCAGAGAAAGATAAAAACAATATGATTTCACTTATGTATGGAATCTAATGAACAAAATAAACTAACAAAGTGGAGACAGACTCATGGATACAGAGAACAGACTGTTGACTATCAGAGGGAAATGGGTGAGAATGTTGAAATAGTAAAAGGATTAAGCAAAGAAAAAAAAAGACTGGAGTACATAGAAAAGATTATGGTGATTGCCAGAGGAAAGGGGAAAAGGGGAGGCAAAAATAAGTAAAGGGAGAATAAATGGTAATGGAAGGAGGCTTGATTTGGGGTGTTAATAATTTTTAATATTTTTCATTAATAATAAGCTTAAAATTTCTCTGCTTCATCTCCACTCCCTGATCTTTAAAAGCATGAGGATACTAGAAGAACGGGTGTGGGATGTGGCCTGCCTGGTAGTCACAGGCTAATATTTTAATTTTATAAAGGAGAAGGATTATATTGCCTGCTTGTGTTCTTTCCCTTTGTCTTCACATAACAAAAATGATAGAAGAACTCTGGTTGGAAACTAGAATAGTCTTTGATGCATAAGATAGATGGAACTGAGCACAAGAGAGTATAAGTTCTGCAAATAGAGACAAACATATCTGGCTGAGACAATGATAGATTCAGTGATGGCCTATGAGTTTGGCTCAGCTCGCTTCAAGCTATAGTACCTAAATGTTAGAAAGAAGTATTCTATCAAAAAATCTTATCTAATAAAAGAGTAATATGCAAATTGACCATCACTCCAACACACAAGATGGCTATCCCCATGTGGTCAAAGATGGCTGCCCCCATGTGGAAATAAGGTGGCTGCCACAAGATGGCCAACAGCAGAGGGCAGTTGGGAGGGATCAGGCCTGCAAGGGAGGGCAATTGGGGGTGATCAAGCCTACAGTGGAGGGCAGTTAGGGGTGACCAGGCTGGCAGAGGAGGGTAGTTGAGGACAACTGAGCCTGCAGGAAAGGGCAGTTTTTTGGGGGACCCAGTCCTGTAGGGGATGGAAGTTGTGGGGGACCAGGCCTGCAGGGGAGGGCAGTTAGGGGAAAAGAGGCTGGCAAGGGAGCAATCAGGTGTCAATCAGGCTGGCAGGGGAGTGGTTAGGGAGTGATCAGGCTGGCAGGCAGAAGCAGTTAGGGGCAATCAGGAAGACAGGCATGTGAGTAGTTGGCAGCCAGCAATCCTGGAATATGAGAGGGATGTCCGACTGCTCATTTAGGCCCAATCCTATTGGGACTAAACAGGCAGTTGGACGACATTCCTTAAGGGGTCCCAGATTGGAGAGGGTGTAGATTGGGCTGAGGGACACACACCCCTGTGCATGAGTTTTGTGCACCAGGCCTTTTATAATTACAGCATTCTTTGTGAAGAAAACAATTTTTTCTCATGCCTTCAGTGAGATATTTTAATGATTCACATTCATTATTCAAAAAAATGTTTTACTGAGTGCCCTTAAGTAACAAGTACCATTCTAGGACTAGAGATAAATCAATACACAAAAGAGATAAAAAAGTTTGTCCACAGAGAACTTACATACTAGTGATTAGAGATATACAAGTAAAAAAGTTAAATAAATTATACAGTATGTTAGATGGTGAAATCAAGTCTAGGAAGTACCACTGAGAAGGTTGGGAAAGGGTTGTAATTTTAAGCAGGTCTCATGAAGAGGTAGACATTTGAGCAGAGATCTGAAAGAGATAAAGCAAGGAACATACACATATCTAGAAAGTCAGTGTTCCATGAAAGAACAGCTATACACGGCTATGTGGGAACATAATTGGTATGTTTAAGGGATAGGGAGGAAATCAATGAAACAAGAGGTGAGTAAAATTAATTAAAGAAAGGGAAGTGGTAGAAAGTACACTAACTTGTAGCAAAATGCTGTTTTTATAATTGAGACATTGATTTGCATTTACTTTTTATAAGTGCTAATCGAATGCCCCTCTTATCTCAAAGAGAATTAGAAACTATGCCTGAAATGGGCAGTATTTAATTTTATTTGGGTTCTAGAAGCAGAATGTAAATATTGGAATTAATCCAGCAGAAGGTTTTTTCTTTCTACAAATACTGTATTAGAGAAGGACTGTCAATCTGTTCAGTGTGTGACTGTGTAGTTCAAGTGTCTAAACAACATGCACAGATCAGCAATGGTGTATGCATTTACAGTATATTCTCCTTGAAAGAGCTATTTAGCTGACAGAGTTAAAGACATTTAAAACTAATTTTGCATATTTTTTGGTTTTCTTATAGCATATTTACCAAAAACTTTCTGTGAAGCAGAGAAAAAAAGGTTAACATATTATGTCTATTGGTCTCCCGTTATTCATTTAAGTTACATATACATGAAAGAAACTCATTCTGCCCTTCTGTACTACTTGACTTATAATTTAGTTACTTATTGAATTGCTTTTTCTCATTTTTATAGTTAATAATTATTATAAAATAGCATTTCTAGTATGTCTTTATTATTAATGTAGTATCAGCAAATGTTATTTATTTAATACATGCTCTGGCCCATTTTTTGTATAAGAGCACTAATTGCATTTTTATTTCATCCTTGGTTTTACATAGTTTCTATATATGGTATTGTCATCTTAATACTTATTTTAACATTCAAGCTTTTGATTCAGAACTCAACAATAATAAAAATATCTATAAAATGTATAAAAATTCATATGAAAATATGTATATAGTGTATTATGGTCAAAATATGTGACTCATGGCTCAATGAAGATAAATTGAAACCTAACAAAAAAAATGGAGGTTTGCTGCCACAACCAAAGCCAAACTCCAGAGGCAGTTGCTGTTGCAAAAGGTAAGTGGTTTGATTCCATAGTCATATGACCTGGGAGAATGGTGGGCTCCCATCTCAAAGACCAATCTCTCTTCCTGCTCAAGTCCCCTGTTCTTACAGGGATATAAAGGGAGTGGCTTCTTTCCTGTACAATTATCTTGCTAACTTTTGGCTGCTCATATTTATAGCTTTCTGGTGCCTCAGTGGAAGAACCTCCCTCTACTTCCATCTTGGCCAATGGGGGAGAGTCCCTGGTGCTTGAACTAAATGTCAAGAGAAGAAAACTAACTGTTTGATAATGTCACTATCAGCCAGTGATGTTTTATGTTAAATTTATAAATGAACTCTGTGATTATGACATAGCAACTGGGTGTTTGTTTATTCATTTACTGGAATAATTGCATAAAAATAATAAAACTTGAACTCTAAATAAATAAATATGCATATATATTTATATATTTAGGAACATACACATATTTAGAAAGTGTTTCAAGCATATATATATGTGTGTGTGTGTGTTATAAAAATAGGTTATACCAATATAAAAACAATAGATCTCATATATGTGGAATGCTAAATTGTAATTCATAATTTTTTCAATTGCATTTTCATAGAAATGTTTTGTGATTATTAAGACTGAATGCTTTAATCACAAACATGCCTCTATGCAGAGTAAAACATTTTAAAACCTAACTCTACTCCAGCAGTGAAGACAATGTGAGGCTGTTTATAAAACTTGACATTTTGCATCCATTTGACCATCTTTCTTACAAAGGAAGAAGGTCAAAAAGGCTAAAAGAGGGAATTTCCATTGCTCAGTGTACACTACATATTTCTGCTTAGCATAATTCATTTAAGGCATAGATTGGATTATTTTGTGTGTGTTTTTATTCCAAGAATTTCTGGCATTATTTAAAAGAGGTATCTGAATTGTATAAATAATATTACTATAAAAATATAATGCCAAGAAAATAATGATGAAGTGTCTCTTACAAAATGACACTTTCCTAATTTTGGCTTTTTTTTTATAAGCAAATGAAAAGAATAGCCAATATCCATGTTTGCAAGATAGATATGAATATTAATTTATGAATTAACATTTGAAAATGATAGTTGAAGTAGAAGTCAGTTTTCTTTTTTTCTGAGCATCTATTATTATCATATTAAAGTTTGGAAAATTGAGAATGAGAAAATCCTATTTAATAAAATAGTAATATGCAAATTGACCATACCTCTGCTACACCTCCCAGCCATGCCCACCAGCCAATCAGAGTGAATATGCAAATTAACCCAACAAGATTGCTACCGCCACAGAGAGAGAAAGAGGGAGGCTTGGGTTTCCCCTGGTGATGAAGAAAGCCAAGCTTTCTGTACACCCTGACTGGCCCCAGCCCTCCACTTAAGGCAACAGTTTCAATGGCTGTGTGAGCAGAAGGCTTGGCTCTGCTCTCGGCTACAGAGTTTCAGTTGTAGAAGATAAATAAATCCCAGATACCAGGGCCTTTGCTTGGGTTGCTGGGGGGTGTATAAAGCCTGCAAACCACCACAGGCCCCTCACTCAGGTTATCCCACACCCCAAGAGAATACTCACCCTGATCCAGGACACCCTTGAGGGCAAACCAGCTGGCCCCTACCTGTGTTCCAGGCCTCTATCCTATCTAATAAAAGAGTAATATGCAGATTGACCATCACTCCAACACACAAGATGACTGCCCCCATGTGGTCAAAAGATCCTGCCCCCATGTGGACACAAGATGGCCACCACAATATGGCCAGCAGGGGAAAATAGTTGGAAGGGACCAGGCCTGCAAGGGAGGGCAGTTGCGGGTAATCAAGCCTGCAGGGGAGGGTAGTTAGGGGTGACCAGTCCTACAGGGTAGGGCAATTAGGGACAAACAGGTTGGCAGGGGAACAGTTAGGTATAAATCAGGCTGGCAGGGGAGTGGTTAGGGAGTGATCAGGCTGGCAGGCAGAAGCAATTAGTGGCAATCAGGAAGGCAGGCATGTGAGCAGTTGGGATCCAGCAGTCCAGGTAGGATCGGGCCTCAACGGACAGTCTGACATCCCTCAAAGGGTCCCATATTGGAGAGGGAGCAGGCTGTGCTGAAGGACAACCCCCTCTCCCCCTGTGCATGAATTTTGTGCACTGTGCCTTTAGTTATAATATAATAATAAAAAGGTTTTATACATAATTAAAATGTAAAGGCAAAGTAAGATCTTAAAATAGGTATTAGGGAAAGTGTTAGAATAGTGAAGATAAAGGTACAATAGCAAGTAATGAGTTTTGAAAATAAAATTGCATCCTCTTTTCTAACTTCTCAAGTCCCTGTTTAAAAGATCCCTTAACACTTTATTTTCAGATTTTTTTCTACCTATCTTTTTCTTGTTTAATATCTGATAACATGTGAGAAGATAAATGCCTCTTCATGTACTCATTAGCAGAAAGTTGAACAATTATGGATATGGAATATAGAATAAATTTTAAAAGAAGGATTCAGGAATTTAGTTATTTGTAGCTACCTCATAACAAATTGTACAATTGACTTTCATATAATTTTGCTTCTTACATCTACTTGTCACATAATTATTAAAGAAAGAATGCTAGAACAAATGTGTTGTATCAGTGTAAACCCCCCAAGATACAGTGATTCACTTCTTTTCCTATTTTAAGTAACAATATTTGTTACAATGTCTTAGTATTTATGATATCAAAATGCAACTATTATTTATTATAGTTATTCCTTATACTATGAGAAGCCTGATACAAAATTGAAATTCAAGTATTTTCATATATATATGTTGGTATATATGTGTATATATATATGTGTATATATATATGTATATACACATATATACCAACATATATATACATATACATATGTGTGCATATATATATATATCCATTCACAAAAATTAAGACATCTATCTTAGTATAAGCCATACTATATTTCCAATGAGTTTATAAGTCTTTCTACTTACAAAAATTTTTTACAAAAAGCTTTATATCTACCAAAAACAAATAATAATAAAAAAATACAAAAATATGAATGCTGTTGTTTTCAGCAAATTTTAAGTGTGTGGTAGCCAAGCTATAGCAGTACATGCCAGAAGATCTACATACTGGAGCCTTATAAAGAATGATTAATTAACATCATTTTAATGATGAATTAATATATAGTAAAAGCATTCTAAATCCAATATGTACAAAACCTTCTACTTAAAGACACAGGACCAGGTAGAATAGATCCATGACCTTTGTGATACTGGCAAAGGTTGAGTTCACTACAGTTAACAACCAATTTGTCTTTCAAGGTTAACTACACATGCCATGCTGGGAAATGAAACAATTACTAACAAATTTTACAGGTATGTTCTATCAAATTTAAAAGGCAGTTGGAAGTCTAAATAAAAATTATGCCTGAGGAAATCATGTAAAGGAGATAAATTAGGGAGATGTGTGTCTGTATCTCTATGTCTGTAATATTTGAAAAAGACTCCTTCAGAAAAAGGCAGCGTAAACTTTGCAAGTACACAAATGAAAATGCTTATATTGAACAAATCAAATATCCAGCTTATAGAATGGAAATAGGAAGGACAGCACCTAATCATCTGGGCACAGCAAGAGAACATGATTCATTATTCTGTAATTAACTTTTAATTAACTTTGCTTTACTTGCTTTAGAAAATTAAATAAACTTCATTTTATTGTTCATGCTAAACCAATGAGCAGAAGCTAGAGTTCTGCTCTAATTAAAATAAGCAGTTGAGCAAAACTGTGTGTAAAGAATAATGAAGAATTGTTTCTATCCATGTGATATATATCTTATGTTCTGAAACACTTTTATAGATTTTTTTTCAAGAATTCTATTAGTTAGGCACTGAAGCCTTCTGCAATATGTGATTTAAAAAAACAATATTATAGTCTAGGCTTAAGTTTAATTGATTTAAACTTAAGTAGCATTTCAAATTAGATGATTGAAGGAGTGAAGGAGGGAGGAAATGAGTTAAAGAGAAAAGAAGAAGAAAGAATGTATAAGGGAGAAAGATTTAAAAAAAAATTAAAGCTGTACTATTTCATCTACCATCCATACAGGGTGAGGCAAAAGTAGGTTTATTGTTATTCATATAAAAAATAGCATGATAATTAATAAATAATACAAGAATAATAATAAAGGAATTTTATGCTCTCTTGCTGACAATCATCTTCCCTTCCATTCTTTAATAGTAACACAATGGCCACTCCATACTGATTTAGATTATAAATTCTATAATTTTGAATTTCAGAAATTTTTCTTCTCACTATTATCTGATATACACTGTCTGCAATTCTTAATTTATCTTGAATCTGTTTTTTCTATCATGTGCTCTTATTAAATATTATTAAATACTAGAGGCCCAGTGGACAAAATTTGTGCATTTAGCAGGAGGGGTTCCTCAGCTCGGCCTGCACCCTCTCACACTTTGAAGACCTCAGGGGATGTCCAAATGATGTCTTAGGCCCGCTCCCTGGGGAGCAGGCCTAAGCCAATAGTCGGATACTTTTAGTGATACCAGAGAGGTGGGAGAGGTTCCCGCCACTGCCACTGTGCTTACCAGCTGTGAGCCCCACTTCTGGCTGAGCAGTGCTCCCTCTGTGGGAGTGCACTGATCACCATGGGGCAGCTCCTGTGTTGAGTAGGATTAGGCTTAACATTCTAAGAGTGAGAGGGCACAGGCCATGCTGAGGGACCCCACAGGTGCATGATTGGGGCCAGGGAGGGATGCGGGAGGTTGGCCAGCCTGGGAGGGACTGCAGAAGGGCTCTAGGGCATGTCAGACCCATCACCCTCAGGACTCCATCAGCAAGCTAACCTACGGGTTGGAGTGTCTGACCCCTGGTGGTCAGTGCACATCATATAGCAGTTGAGTAGTTTTAGCATATGATTAGATTATTAGAGGCCCACTGCAGGAAGATTTCTGCAAGGAGAGGGCTTTCTTAGGCAGTCTCTGCTGCCCCACCTGCTTTTCTTCTATCTCCACAGCCCCGCCTGCTTCCCTCCACTCTCTGTCCTCCTTGCCTGCTTCCTGTGCTGCCTGCTCCCCTCCCTTCTCTGCCACTCCGCTTGCTTGCTTCTCGGCAGCTTCTCTCCCTTCTGCAGCGCTTGGGTTCCTTCTATGCTATCTTCAGTCTTCGCTCTGCACTGGTATATGCAAATTAACAGCCATATTGGTTAGGTTAATTTGCATACTCACTTCTCATTGGCCAGTGAGCATGGCTGGTGGACATAGCTGGTGAGCATAGTGGAGGTATGGTCAATTTTCATGTTTCTCTTTTATTAGATAAAATTATACTTTGATTAGTTGAACAAACAACCGACTAGACATTTAGCATATTAGGTTCTTACTATATAGGATGATATGTTCCTTTTTTATTTAGTAAATCTTTTTTGGTCAGATTATTACAATTGTTCCTCTTTTTTCTCCCCATAGCTCCCCTAACCTGGCTCCCACCCCTCCTTCTGCTCTTATCCTCCCACCCCCATCGTCCTCATCCATAGGTGTATGATTTTTGTCCAATCTCTCCCTGTACTCCCCTCACACCTTTACCCCTGAGAATTGTCAGTACACTCCCTTTCTATGTCCCTGATTCTATTATATTCACCAGTTTATTCTGTTCATCAGATTTTTAATTCACTTGGTGTTTAAATTTTTTTTTACAAGACATGATATTTTTATTTATTTTTTTAAACTTTTTTTAATTAATGTATTACATGTATACATATCTTTCCATTGCCCCCCCTGCCAGACATACCTTAACCCCCCAGTTTCACTTGTTGATAGATATGTATTTGTTGTTCCTAAGTTTTATCTTTACCTTTTTCTTCTTCTTTCTCTTCTTAAAGAGTACCTTTCAGCATTTCATATAATACTGGTTTGGTGTTGATGAACTCCTTTAGCTTTTTCTTATCTGTGAAGCTCTTTATCTGCTCTTCAATTCTGAATGATAGGTTTCCTGGGTAGAGTAATCATGGTTGTAGGTTCTTGCTGTTCATCACTTTGAACATTTCTTTCTACTCCCACCTGACCTGTATAGTTTCTGTTGAGAAATCAGCTGACAATCGTATGGGTGCTCCCCTGTAGGTAATTAACTGTTTTTCTCTTGCTGCTTTTAATAATCTCTCTTTGTCTTTTGCCCTTGATATTTTTATTGTGATGTGTTTTGGTGTGGTCCTCTTTGGATTCCTTTTATTTGGAGTTCTGTGCACTTCCTGCATTTGTAAGTCTATTTCTTTCACCAGGTGGGGGAAGTTTTCAGTCACTATTTCTTCAAATAGGTTTTCAGTATTGCTCTCTCTCTTCTTTTGGCACCCCCATAATTCTGATGTTGGTATGCTTGAAGTTATCCCAGAGGCTCCTTACACTATCTTTATATTTTTTGATTCATTTTGCTTTTTGCTTTTCCAGTTGGGTATTTTTTACTTCTTTGTATTTCAAATTTTTGACTTGATTCTTGCAATATGCTTGTCTGCTGTTGAATCTCTGTATATTATTTTTTATTTAAATCAGTGTATGATTAATTTCTAGTTGGTCCTTTTTCTTATCCTCAAGGGGTCTCACTAAATTTATCCATATTTTCTAGGAAATTCTTAAAAAAACTTATAACTGTGGTTTTGAACTCTATATCCAATCATTTGCTTTTCTCCATTTCTTTCATTTGTGACCTGTTCCTTTGTATCCACATTTTCACTGCTTCCCTGTGTTGCTAGAGTAGCTTTGTGTGCTATGTGTCCTATATGGCCCAATAGCTCTACCACCCCAGTTACCTGAGGTGCACTCTCTTGGTGCTCCCCTTTGTGGGCTGTGTGTACAGACTTGTAGTTAAGTCTTGACTGTTGTTGGTATCACTGGGGGGAATTGACCTCCAAGACAATTGGTTGTGAGAATCAGCTGTGTCTATGCTGGGAGTCAGCCTTATTTTATAAGACTTTCAAAATTGCAAAAGCCTCTCTGTTCAGCTTGGATGGTGCAGTCTCAGGGCTGAGCAGACAGCCTTAGCTTCCCGTTAGCCCTGCCTTACATGGCCCCTGGGTCTCAGTGTCCCTCGGTAATCGCTGCAGCCCTCTGTGTGCACACTTGTGCTCGCAAGCCCCAGACTTCTGCCTTTCGTGTCTCCCCTGAGTTTCCATATGTTCTGGGGATCTGTATGACTCTGGGTCCCCAGGGTCTCACCCAAAACTGGGTTCAGTGCAATCAAGACTGGATCTCAGCACAGTTGGCAGGTTCTGTCTTCTTCCCACTAGAGAGAGCCAGTGGCACAATCATCAGTCAGTCCACTCTGTGCTCACGTGCATGCGCCTTTAGACTTCTACCTCTGCAGCTCCCCTAAGTTTCCATGCACTCCTCCCTTTTCATGACAGTCCAGACTACCCACGTATGAATCTCACCCAGATCTGGGGTTCAGTGCAGTTGTAACTGGGTTCACTGCAGTCAGGAGTCTCCATGTCCCTCCTGCTAGAGGATGCCAGCCAGGCACTCTGCCACCTGTCCTCTGCATGCACGTGTCTCCATACCTCAGCTTTTTGTGGCTCTTCTGAGTCTCTGTGAGCCCCTTTCTTTCCTTCTAGTTGTAGAATTTCCACTCAGGCAGCTCTCCTGTGGTTCTGGATGATGTTCGTTTTGTCTTTTAGCTATAATTTTGAAAATGTTGTGTGAGGCAGCAGTTTAGGTATTCACTTATGTCTCCATCTTGGTTTCTTCCAGGATGATGTGTTCTTTAAGAACATCATTTCTTTTTGTTTTCACTTACTTTCCTCTCATCCTTTAAACATATAAACCTTGTCAGTACTATAATCGGAATAGCATCCTAGAGATTCCTCCTCTAACAAAATGCCTAGATAACCGGTATTAACCTCTAACAAATCTCCACTTGTGAGTTATTTGTCATCACAAAATAATGTGTATAGGAAGCTAGGGAAATGGAAACAAATCAGGCCAAATATACTGGGTTGGATCAAAATAATCTTTAATGAGAAGTTTACCATACCCTTAACTGTACTACTTAATAGGTGACTGGAATATTTTTATTTTTTTAATATCCTTTAAGTTGTATTTATTTTAAAGTGAGTGAATTAATGAATTGGCAAGTTTCCTTTTTATTTACTATCAGCTAAGCACATCTTTGTTCTCAATAAGCCCTTTATTCATATTATTTTAATTTTTTTTAAGTTAGAGTTGATATACAACATATATCAGTATCAGGTGTACAACCCATTGATTAGAAATATATATCTCACCCTGATAAATCTAGTACCCATATGATACCACATATAGTTATTACAATATTATTGAATATATTTCCTATACTATATTTGCATTCCCATGACTATTTTGTAATAAATAATTTGTACTTCCTAATCCCTTCACCTTTTTAATTTATCCAACAACATCCCTTTTGCTTACTATAAACATGTTTTCTATATCTATGAGTCCATTTCTATTCTGCTTGTTCATTTATTTTGTCTTTTAGATTCCACATATGAATGAAATCATATAGCATTTGCCTTTCTCTTTCTGACTTAGCACAATATATTCTAGTTCCATCCTTGCAGATGGCAATATTTCATTGCCTTTTATGGCTGAGTCATATTCTATTAAATATAAGCACCATTTTTTCTTTATCCATTCATTTATTAATGGACATTTAAGTTGCTTCCATATCTTGATGATTATAAACTGAAGGCCTGATGCATGAAATTCATGAATGGGGGGAGATGGTGTGACCCTCAGCCCAGCCTGCACCCTCTCTAATTTTGGATCCCTCAAGGAATGTCAAACTGGTCATTTAGGCCAGTGGGGTCAGGCCTAAATGGGCAGTCAGACATCCTTCTCATACTCCAGGACTACTGGCTCCCAACTGCCTGCTTCCCTGCCTTTCTGATTGCCCCTAACTGCTTCTGCCTGCCAGCCTGATCACCCCTAACCACTCCCCTGCCAGCCTGATTGCCCCTAGCTGCCCTCCTCTGCAGGCCTGGTCCTCCCCAAATGCTCTTTCCTGCAGGCCTAGGTCCCCCCAACTATCCTTCCCTATAGGTCTGGTTGCCCCTGACTTCCTTCCTCTGCCAGCCTGGTTACCCCTAACTTCCCTCCTCTTTAGGCTTGATCACCCCCAATTGCTCTTTCTTGCAGGCCTGGTCCCTCCCAACTGCCCTCCTCTGCTGGCCTGATTGCCCACAACTTCCTTCCCTTGCAGGACTGGTCCCTCGCAACTGCCCTCTGTTGCTGGCCATTTGTGGTGGCCATCTTGTGTCCACATGGGGGCAGCCATCTTTGACCAAGTGGGGGCAGCCATCTTGTGTGTTGGAGTGATGATCAATTTGCATATTACTCTTTTATTAGATAGGATAATTTTGCAATGATTATATTGGGATACATATATGTTTTTTTCACTTAGTATTTTGGTTTTATTCATATAAGAATGGAACTGCTTTTGTTATAGGATTTGTTTTAAAATCTATTTCGTCTGGCTTAAATATTGCTGTCCCAGCTTGTTGCTTATTTGTTTCAATTTTTATGAAGTAACTTTTTCTATCCATTTCTTTCAGTCTGTGTGTGTCTTTTGCTCTGAAGCAAATCTCTTGTAGATAGCATATGTGTTTTTTTTTTTAATACATTCAGTCTTTTGATTAGAGCATTTAACCTATTTTTATTTAAGGTAACTGTTGATATATATGTATTGATTGCTGTTTGATTACTCATATTTTTAAACTTTTTCTTCTTCTTAAAGAAGACATTTTAACATATCTTGTCTGGGACACATATTATCTGGTCTTCCATTCTAAATGATACCTTTGCTGGGTAGAGTAATATTGTTTGTAAGCCCTTGCATTTCATCACTAAATATTTTGTGCCAATCTATTCAGGCCTGTAAACTTTTAGTTAATAAATCAGTTGACAGCCTTATGTGTTCTCACTTACCAATAATTAATTACTTTTCTCTTGCTACTTTTAAGGATTTCTCTTTGTCTTCTAAATTTTAATATTTATTACCATTTTAATTAAGATGTGTCTTAGTGTTGGCCTCTTTTGCTTTATCTTGTTTGGGACTGTCTACACTTCCTGGTCTTGTGCGTCTTTTTCCTTCACCAGGTTAGGGAAGATTTCAATCACTACTTCTTTAATAAGTTCTCAATTCCTTGCTCTCTCTCTTCTTCTTCTAGCTTCCCTATTATATGATGCTGTTATGCTTGATGTAGTCCCAGAGGCTCCTTAAACTATCCTCATTTTTAAAAATTATTTTTCTTTTTTACTGCTATGATTGTATTTTTTCTGTTATCTTGTCTTCCAAATCAGTGATTCAGTTCTTGGCTTCGTTTACTCTGCTATTAATTTCTTTCAGTGCAAACTTCATTTCAGTTATTGTAATCTTTCTGACCTGTTCTTTTTCATGGTTTCTATGTCCTTTTATATGCTCAGATATGGCCCTAACCTGCTGGATCTGTAGAGGGAAGGCTTAGAAAAGGAATAACAATATTTGCCAGCATTTCTCTGTAGGAGAAAGCTGCCATTCGGTCCTTTTCTGGAAGCCAGATGATTTAATTATCCTCCATATCTCCCTGGAACTTTTGTAACTTCTGCCCCACCACTGGAGTCCTGAGTGAGTCTGTGTGCTGGACCTTTAAGATAAATGTCCGGGACTCCAGGAGCCCCCTGTCTCACTCAGCCATAATATCTACTGAATTTCATAGCATATATTAAAAGGATTTCTCTTCCTGGCACTGGAACTCAGTGCCTCAGAGAAAACCTTCACAGCTAAGATAACCCTCCTGATTTTTAGCCACCACATGTGAGCATGTCATTAGCCAATTCTGTGTCTCTGCCTATCCTACTGTTCTAGATGTAGCTTCTTCTCTATGTCCTTAGTTACAGGACTGATGTTCAGTGAGGCTTAAGGTGGTTCTCGATAATGGTTTTTCTGTGGCCCTTGCTGAGTTGTTCGGTTGATTAGACCACTGTCCTCATGCACCAAGGTTGTGCATTTGATCCCTAGTCAGAGCACATGCAAGAATTACCCATTTAATGCATAAATAAGTGAAACAATGAATTGCTGTTTCCCTCTCTCTGTTTCTCTCTCTCCCCCTTAAATCAATAAAACAAATGTCTCTTTTGTCATTTAGTTGTTATTTTGATGTGGTTCTGGGAGGATGTCAGCACCATAGTTCCCTGCTCTCCATCTTGACCACCCTTTGTTTGTCCTTCACTACACCCTATGCCAAGGTAGTACCAAGCCTCTTGTTACTTTTCAAAACATCTCTTTTAAAACTGAAAGATCCAGAGCTTGTGATAAGGCAATATAAAGTGTCACTTATAAGAAAAAAGAATAGAGGAAGCAAGTAAAATCTAAAGTTTGAAAAATGACAAAAACAGATTATTGCAAACAGTCTGAAAGCAACAAGCACTTTATTTATTTTTCAATATTTAACTAGAGAATTAACACTTATTTCTATGCTGGTAACTTTTTAGAAAAGGAAATAGTTAATTTATTATTGGTTTTTTCTCTTTTCTCAGGTGGAAAAGTGTTATATATAGAAATATATATTTGTTCTTAGTGGTCTCTTTATTTTTGTTATTGTTAATATTATTATTATTTAATACTAGAGGCCTAGTGCATGAAATTCTTGCAGTCTGAGCGCCCTTGAGGGACATCCTTAATGCTGCCGCTGAGGAAGGAGAGGTTTCCGTAATCACTGCTGCACTCGCCAGCTGTGAGCCCACCTTCTGGCTGTGAGAGCACACTGATCACCAGGGGCCAGCTCCTGCATTGAACATCTGCCCCTTGGTTGTCAGTGTGCATCATAGCAGCTAGTCATTCCACTGTTTGGTTGATTTGCATATTAGCCTTTTATTATTTAGGATTTTCTTTAGGAGAGGGTCTGAAGCTGTGCAAAAAAAGTGATTTAAAGAGCATCTATGAGTAGATGTCTATGTAAATAAAAAATATATATTTAAATCTATTATTTTAAATTCTAGCTACAAGCATGTAACTGCATTTCTCTTTATCAAATACAAGAACATAACCAATAACTGGGGATTATTGGGTGTCAGAGTATAGTAGACTAGTTGGTCACAGTCTCTGTGACAAATTTCTCATTTATTTAAATTGTTTCCCAAGTTTTGGTGTATTTTCCCAGGGTGAGACTTGTTGGAAAATAAAACATACTAGAAAGATCAGCAGCTAACCCTTTCACATAATCTGAACAAGTGTAACTTCTGATCCTATGAGCTTTACTGTTCTTTGTTCTTTCCTTTATCATTTCTGATTTATTCCTGTACTCATAGGTACATCATTTTCAGGCCTTTTCTAAACCTATGCATTGTCCTTGATTTTTAGTTCTAATGCCAAATTCTCTACGGTTGCAAAGTCTTTCTTAATATTATGTAAGGTTGAAACATTCTTCTTTAGTTTCAGATCAGTGTTCCTTGTCCTTCTATCTTCTGATTCTTTAAATAATCACATTATTTCATTTATACAGATGCTTGCAAGGTATTTATAGGTAGATCAAATCCCCTTAATCTTTCTCTTCTCTTGACTATATAAATGTCTGTGACCCTATATCATCTCAAACACTTCGTCCTCTTTTTATTTTTAATTTTCTATTAACTCTCTTAAATCTTTTACAGCTTTTACATTGCCTGGATAAATAGAAATGCAATAACTCATTTATTTTTTTATTTTTATTTTTTTAAATATATTTTATTGATTTTTTACAGAGAGGAAGGAAGAGGGACAGAGAATCAGAAACATCGATGAGAGAGAGACATCAATCAGCCGCCTCCTGCACGCCCCCTACTAGGGATGTGTCCGTAACCAGGATACATGCCCTTGACTGGAATTGAACTTGGGACCCTTCAGTCCGCAGACCGACACTCCATCCACTGAGCCAAACCGGTTTTAGCAACTCATTTATTTTTTATCAAAGGTTAAGTATAGTTGGAAAGCTTTTTGTCAAGTTATGTACTCATTTTTTGGATTGTAGTTATTATTTTTATCTAAAAATGAATTTTTATTGATTTAGTGAAAAGTATAATTTTGAACAGAGTGCAGAACCTCAGAGGGAAGGTGGGGGCTCCTTCACTAATATCTATATATAATTTCCCTCAATTCTCTGAGTCACTGGAAATGTGCATATTGACTCTTGAAAGAGTATTATGTATTTAATGATTTGCTGAGTACAGATGCAAAAACCTGGCTTTGAGTTTGTATTAATTTATCATAAACATTAACTAATTCAAATATTTTATTACTACTAAAGTATCCATCTTTGTACAGTGGGTAGGCATTTTTCTAAATAAATATCAATGCTAGTTAGGTCTTCTATTTCTATTCTGCTGTAGCTATATATGTGCTTACATATATATTTACAAAAGTAGCTATAGGCATTCTACTCTGCATAAATATTTATAAAATGCACCTATAGGCATTCTACTGAATTTTTAAATGCATTTGATAATAGAGATCTTAAAGAATTCAGTAGGGATAATTATTTGGGTCACTAGAAAAATTAACCCAAATACAATGATAAAAAATACATAAAAACCCCTAATTTGAAAAATGAGAAAAAAATTAATAAAACACTAGAATATGTGTATGAGTGTGTGTGTGTGTTGTGTGTGTGTGTGTGTGTGTTGAGATGTGGAGATGGTGCATATGTGTATTTGGAGGAATTATTAGTCCTTAAAAGTCTATGGAATATTTCCCAATGGAACTCACAACAACAACAAAAATAATTCATATAAGATGCCCTAATTGTATATATGCATATATTCATTTCCTGTCAATATTTGAGTAATATTAAAGATATGGAATATCAAGTGTTAGTATTTAACTAATTTTTTATTAAGCTTAATTCCTTTTCTTGCATACATTGTGGTTAGGAGTAAACATCAAAAATTATAATGGGATCTAGACTTTAATTCAGGAATTTAAGAACTTCCAAAGGGAAGTTATCTTTATTATACTATAGGATTATAATAAGAAATCTATATGATTTAATAAGAAAAGCTCATAACAATTTTATACTAAGAAGTACAAATCTACACTAATAAAAGAAATATGCAAACTGACCATACCTCTGTGACACCTATTAGCCAATCAGGGGTGAGTATGCAAATTAACTCAACAAAGATGGCAGGATAATTTGCATACACAGGTGCGGAGAGGCCAGGTGGGGCAGGGCACTTGCTATGGGGAGAAGGCAGGAGCAGAGGGAGCTACAGGGGTGGCACACTGGCTGGGAGCAAAGACTTGCAGGCTCCCAGGCAGCTGGGAGCAAAGCCAAGGAGAAGAAGGCCTATTCTTGCATGAATCTTCATGCAACAGGCCTCTAGTTTTATATATGTACAAATGTTTTATAAAGGTACCAAAAGAACCATTGAAACTATAAATTAAAATTGATATAAAGTTAAAGGCTTTCAGAAATAGTGCTCTTCTTGTGAAATGGTGTATTGACCAACTTGCTCCAGTGTCTCATATTTTGGTTCAAAGAAAATATATATTATGGCAAGAAAGAAGTATTCCTTAAAGGCAGTTCATACTGACATGGAGGCATGGGAAGCTAAAGTCCACTTATGACTTACTTTTCAATAGCAGATTTTAGATGAATTCTTCTGCTTTGGATAATTGACTAAGTGATGATAATGGTAAGAAATTAAACCTATTTCATGTTTACATATTTTAATGACATTCAATGCATCACATGTAATTGTCCCATAGTAATTTTATTATTGAGCTTTTCCTAAGAATTACAACTTTGTAAGTTGTAATTGTCAATGAATATTCAGTATTCACTATGTAATTTTTTTATATGTCTCTAAATTTTTCTATTACAAAAAATAAGTACAAGGGTGTGGAAAATTAGGCTTATAGTTTATGTGAAACAGTTTATTCTTGTATTAATATGTATTAATTATTTTATTATTTATTTCATTACTACTATAAACCTAATTTTTCCCATACCTGTATATAAAATAAACATAACTATACATAGTCCAGGCCACTTTCACAGAGACTTGGTGACTCTGAAGGCTAGAGGATAATGTATAAAGAAATTGTAATTATGGTCAAATGTTTTCTCAGAAAAATAGACATATAAGAAAACTTTATTTTTCATATTTGTTTTCCTTAGACCAAGGAATCAGGCTTTGTAATATTATACAAGCAATTGCAATCCTCAGGCAGAAGGATCTATGCAAACAACTAATTTTTCCTTCTAACTGCCCTTTTTATAAAATCCCAAATATGTGTATTCTCCTCCATACATTATTGCCTATTTTATCCTCTTAAAATTCTCCTCCCAGGAACAATGCACAAACTCCCATTCCTTAAGCAATGAAGTAGAAATTTTTTTCAGTAGGCATTGACATTCCCTGATCTTAGATGTTTTTGTGGGGCCTTTCCCTACATTTTTTTCCCAATCTTAAACATTTCCTTCTAATTTATCATGATGCAGCTAGGCTCCAGATACATTTTGCCATTGTTTTTCCAACTTGTAGTATTCTAGCAACTTCAAATTGGACTAACGGGCTTGGGTATATAATATGAGGGCAAAAAACCACCCTTCATATTGGACATGTGCCTGCGTGTATGCATACATGCATATCCCAACTGCAGACTAATCCTACACCAATTTTTAAAATATATTTAATCTACTACCTATTATAACTTAACAATTAGTCACTATTGAAATAGCAATACTTTTCTTTTAACAGCCATATAATTATGACAATAAATGCTATTTTTATCTATCATAATTTCATATGTAGAAAAAAATAAAATATTAATTTATTCTAGTAGTATTTTACATGTGGGAAACTAGTAAATCTCTTATTGACACTTTTTACATTACATGTTTATTTTAAGTCAACTTCAGCCTGTTAGTATTCTCTAGATTTTTAAGTTATATTTAGGAACCAGTTATTTTTTTTCTTGATTTTTGTTATGGTTTGTTTATTTGTTTTTGTTGTTTGTTTGTTTGTTCGTTTTCACTTTTGCAAGAGGACCTGGGTCAGGTTTAGTCAGATAAGAAACTGTAACCAATAGGAAAGTGGCCTGAGGCCTGAGTCTGAGATCATAAAAATTGGAATGGAGGTTCCTAATATTGCTATAAATCAGGAATTAGCCGAGGGTCCAAAAGACCCCATTATTTGGTAACAACCAAATAATGTGAATTCTCGAGTCTTAACAGCAATTTGACAAAACAGAAATCATAAAATCCAAATGAAGTCTAGAAAACCAGTGATATCCATGACAATGGTAGGGCAAAATCTGGAATTGTGATGTCAAAGGAATGTAAAGCAAGGTCAGTAACTTTGGAGTGATCAAAGTATGTAAAATGTCATGACTTAGATGTTTGATTAACAAGAGAGCAGCCCCATTAATCAAATGTAGAGAAGAGAATGAGATTATGTCTGGCCTTTCCCTGCTTTGCATATGTCCTTGTACCTATTAGCACAAGCAGTGAGAAATAATAGCTCCCTGAATAAGTGGAAGAACAAATTGATGTTTTTCTCTCTTTCTCACTCTCTTCCTCTCTCTAAAAATCAATAAAAAAGTAATACAGAATTAGGCAAAAGTAAGTCTTCAGTTATAATTACCCCAAACACAAGAGTTAATCTTTGTATTGTTATTTATATTATTTTCCATATGATAACTGTAAACCTACTTTTGCCCCACACTGCATAGAACATTGATATATCAACAATTTTTATATCCAAGAAGTACTTGGATTCTGGAAGAACTATTGGAGACCCACAGTATAGTAAAATAAATGAAAGGACACTAAAGACGCTGTGGTCTGGACCTTAGAGTTCTGAAACAGTTGAAGCATTTGACTAAGGTCTCTTGGAACAAGGTAAATGTTATGAGCACTCTAGCTGTAAGTATAGTCTTTTTCTGTAAGTCACTCTAGGTCCTGTCCCCCAGATATATCAGGGGTACCTGATGGAAGCCAGGACCTTAGGAGATTGGTTCGTGCTCTAGGTTCCTGACAACTTGGGCTTTTATTATTTGTAGTTTTAATCCAAATTTCAAACACATCAGAACACACACAAATATTGTGAGTTAACATACAAAAGTCAAAGAGTCCCAAATGTCTTCTGGTCTGGGTTATTAACAGATCAGTGATTGCTGTTCACTCAGAATCACAGAAGCCTCAGTGTCCAGCAGGTCCATGTCTTGTAAGGAAAACTGCTGAACTAGTTCAGACAACAAGGCTCCAGAATAACCAATGGCCACCAAGCTAGACCCACGAGCTGCAGCACGGCTCATTTGTAGGAGGGTGAATAGGAAATATCACTGTTCTTAGTTTCGTTTTTATCTTATGATACCTTTCAGACCTTTCTTTATATCTTATATTCTAATATTATTCTAAAACTTTCATTTAAGGCGTGGGGGGAGGGATGCAGGAAATTGGCTGGCTGGCCCTGCCCCCAATTAGAGTTGTGGGGGCCAATCAGGGGTGGGACTGGCCGGAGTGAGAGGCTGCAGGCAGTTAGAGGCTTATCAGGCCCTGATGGGGCTGGTTGGCTGCCACAGTGCACATCAAAGTGACCTGTCATTCTGGGCATTCTGTCATTCTAGTCACTTGGCTTTTATATACTGTATAGAGATAAGCACCTCAGTGACTAAAACAATACTTCTCATCATGAATTTCATTGTCTCCTTGGGAGAATATACATATAAACAGAGGATTTATTCACGGTACATACTAAAAAATATGGATCATGAGCAAGAGAAGCACTGCAGACTAAAAGAATTCTACTGGAGGCAGTCAATGGCAGCTGCAAATAATGACTTATGTCTGGAAGAATAAAGAGGAGTATACAATATAGGAATCAGCAAATATAAAAGCATAGACAATCCAAGAGAAAAATGACAAGGAACTTTATTATTGCCTATACTTAGAGTTGAGGAAGTTTGGGAATATTCTAAAATTATATTGGACAGAGATTGAGAACAAATTGTGGAAGTCACAGTTAAGGTAGGGAATTTGATATTTTTTTCCCAATTAGTAACAGGTATCATACACATGTCTTAACTAAGCGATACTTTTCTTATCTTTTTTTATTTTTTTAATTGAGGAAAATAGCTGACAGTATTGTAGCTGATCATTTGGACTGGAGAAAAATTGATGGCAATGAGTCTTATTAGGTGCTTGTTCCAATAGTGTAAGTTAATGACAACAAATGATAAATGTTGAGAAAGGAAGGCAGAATTCAAGAGATATTTTTTAGCTGAGATATTTAATACCTGAATTGGGGAGCAGTGATAGTGCAGCTGGAGAGAAATGGATAGATTCGAGACATATAGGAGATAAAGTTGACAAACCTTAAATAACCTAAAGAAACAAGCTATCATGAATTAGATTTAGTTGAACCAATAATTCTGATATCAGACCAGCAAAACCTGAGGATATTGGTATTTCATATATAAAGTATAATTTTAGTAACTGTTTTAAGAATCAAAAAGGAAATGAAAAGTGTGGCTAATGAGAAGGATATTACCATAGCTATCAAAGAAGAATTTAAAAAAAGAAGCCATAGAAATAAGAATTAAAAACTTAAATTAGCCCTAGCTTATTTGGCTTAGTGGATACAGTGTCAGCCTCCAACTGTAAGGGTTCCTGATTCAATTCCCATCAAGACCACATGCCCAGGTTGCAAGCTCACTCCCCAGTAGGAGCGTGAACAACGCAACCGATCAATGATCCTCATCATTGATGTTTCTATCTCTTTCTCCCTCTTCTTTCCTCTAAAATAAAAAAAAAATACATTAAAAGATTTTGTTAAAACCCTGAAATTAGAAACTGATTAGGGAAACTAAAAAAAGAGTAACACAAGTTATGAAAAAAAAAGCCTAGTAAAATGGAAGATAGAATTAAACAATTGTCTAGATCAACATAGAGAAATTTAAAAATATGAAAAATACAAAAGACATTCTAAAAGACATGATGAATGGCATTAGAAGGTCCAAGATGTATGTAATGCGAGTTTCATAAATAGAGAATAGAATGAATGGGACAAAGCAGTGTTCAATGAGGTAATTAATGGCTGTGAAATTACCATACTTGAAGCCCAAACAATGATTAAAAGGGTTCATCAAGAGGCATCCCTGCCATGACTCACTGTCATGAAAATAAATATTGACTGAGAACAAAGATAGATTATAAAGGAAAACTTTTAGATTGATTTCTTACTTTGCAATAGAGTAACAATGAAAGCCAAAAAGATGTAGAATAACATATTCAAAAGTTTTAATTTATATATAGTATTAAATATCCTGTAAAATTCCATTTTAAGAATAAGGGTAAATTAAAGATTTTTTAAAATAGGAAAACTTGAGAGAGCTTATTTTCAACAAATCTATCAAAAAATTTTAGAGGATGGTGTTCATAAAGTTAAAAATCATTAAGGAAGACAGAATAAAGGAAGATAATTAGAAAAAATAGCAAGCATAAGATTAGTTCAAACAAAACTTGATGGTATAAAATGAATTTCACAAATTAGATATGGTTACTTTCAAGATTACTTGATAGTAGCGATAATTAATTTGCAAATATTAAATTTCACAATTAATATATTGGATACAAATATAAGTTTGGAAATAAAACATTCTAAGGTACTCATAATGTTTGGAAAGAGAGAGTAGATATTCCTTAATTCTGGACATTTAAAGTTAAATATGCATGCTAACACTTTTGGAGTAACCACTAATATAGTAGAGAAAGATAGAGTGTATAACTTCCAAAATAGTGGAATGGAAATATATGGGGGCAGGAAGGAGACAAATAACAAGCAAATAATAATAATAACACTCTATATAAATTTTATAGAAGCAAGAAAGAGAAAATGGTATATTAGAAAAAAGAACAAATAGAAAACCCAACATAATGGTGTAGTAGAATTTCCAATTATGAATTGTTATAATAAACATAAGTAGACTAAATTCTGAAATTAAAATTCTGAAATATGAGAACAAATTAAAAGATACAATTATATTAACAATAAACAAAAGAATACAAACAGCCGAGACCAGTTTGGCTCAGTGGATAGAGCATCGGCCTGCGGACTGAAAGGTCCCAGGTTCGATTCCGGTCGGGGGCATGTACCTTGCTTGCGGGCACATCTCCAGTGTGGGGTGTGCAGGAGGCAGCTGATCGATGTCTCTCTCTCATCGATGTTTCTGACTTTCTATTCCTCTCCCTTCCTCTCTGTGAAAAATCAATAAAATATATTAAAAAAAAAGAATACAAACAAATAGAAACTATCACTAACCAAGGAAATTGTATTCTATATTGTTATCCCACAAGATAGACTTTAAGGAAAAGGTGTTGTTAGCAATAAAGAGAAACAATAATAATGATAAAATATTGAATTTACTAAGAAGATACCACAGAACTGTTATATTGTTAATAATTTAGATTCACAATATAAAATGAGAAAAATTAAAAACTTCAAGGAACATAAATTTTAAATGCTATGTATGATATTATTAAAAAGATACCTATAAAACAAGATTTATGGGGTCTTCAATATCATTAATAAAGTGATAAACAATCAACTGAGACTGATTTAAAAACACAAACACATGGTTAATCTGCTGTAGAACTTTTGAACAAATAGGAAGCTTGAATATAAACTAGTAAAATCAATGATTTTAAGAATAAAGAAACTGAGATCTCAACGGGGTTGATAATCCACCATAGGCCAGACAACATATCCTGGCAAAGCCACCACTAGAAGCAAATTAACCAATTTTTAGGCCAAATGTATTTTACTTAAATAATGTTTGTATATAGCCATATTGTCTACTGAATTTCATATAATGATATAAATGTACTGGTTTAATTAGTTTGGTTTTGTGTACTTTTGTTCTTTCTTACACCTTATTTGGTGTGGAGGAGTAAATCTATGCTAAAATCTAAAATGGAAGCAAAGAAAGGCATAAGGAGACAGATGTGGAATTTCAGACAAGTTAAAATGAAGAATGTAGATAGAAATTAAGCAAGTCATAGCAAAATCCATTTGGAAGAAGATTCAGAATTACAATTCTAGCATAGAATTTAAGAAATTCTGAATATAAGAAATACTCATAACCAGTTCTGGGAATACTCTGAATTCTCTTGGAAACCATGTATGGCTGGAATCTGGACTTCAGTATATGAAGATTCTAAAGAATCCTATGCTTTCTATTGCTATCCACATGATGTAATAAAGCTTATAGGGCTGTTGGAGAAAAAGATGTTAAAAGTAATTGGGGTAGTATTCCAACAAAGGTCACATAAACAAAAATGCCTGTGGACAGATTCATTTTTCAAGAATTATTCTATCACAAATTCTTAAACCATAGCCATTTTCATCATAACATTACTTTCTACTCATTGAATTACGTCAACAATATTTTTTATCCTCAGTATAATTTTCAAGCCTATACTCATCTTTATGCTTGCATATGAGTTAAATTCTTCTGATTTGATTTATTTCCCTATCCAATCTGCTGATCACTTCAACAGTTATCTAATCTATAACCTTAATTTCTTCAAAAGTAATCTTACTGCAATAATTTTGGGTTCAAAGGAAGACGTAAATACTCTGTCAAACTGAAGATAGAATAGTAAAATTAGAAAAGTCCAAAGAGTAAAAGAAATGGCTTTTATTACATGAAAGTTCTCAATATTTGCCCCCATTTTTTTACAGACACACCCAATTCAGCTAATATGAGATATAAAATTCAATTTTGGAAACTCTCAGGTATATCAAGACATTAGTTGGAAGAACATATCATTTCTGCCAATATAAAATTATCCAGTATATGCTATGTTGAAGGCACTTTTTAATTATTTAAAAATTGAATTTATTGAGATTATCTTGATTCACACAATTATACAGGTCTCAAGAGTACAACTCCATAAAACATCATCAGCACACTACATCGTGTGCCCATAACCCAAAGCAATGCCTTTTTCCATCCCAATTTCACACACCCCCTTTGCGCACCTCGCCTCGCCCTCATCCCCTTTTCTTCTATCACCACACAGTTGCCTGTCCCTATTTGTTAGGTATATATGTTTCTGGGCTCATCCCTTCATTTTCAATCATCCAGTCCTCCCACCAATCTCCCCTCTGGCAGCTGTCAGTCTGCTCAATCTATCCATGCCTCTGTTTCTATTTTGTTCATTAGTTTATTTTGTTAATTAAATTCCACATGTAACTGGGATCTTATGATATTTGTCTTCCTCTGAGTAGCTTATTCAATGTAGCAAAATATCTCCAGGCCCATCCATGCTATTACAAGAGGTTAAAATTGGCTTCTTGATTATGGCACCTTAGTATTTCTTTGTGTAAACATACCATAGCTTTTTTATCCATTCATCTACTAATGGGCACTTGGGTTGTTTCCAAATCTTAGCTATTATAAGTAAACTAGAGGCCCGATGTATGAAATTTGTGTACTTGGTTAGCAGGGGAGTCCTTCAGCTGGGGCTGCGCCCTCTCACAGTCCAGGAGCCATCAGGGGATGTCTCACTGATGTCTTAGGCCTGGATATCAGGCAAGGGGAATCCTTAGCTCTGTCAAAGAGGCAGGAGAGACTTCTGCCACTGCTGCTGTGCTCACCAGCTGTGAGCCAGGCTTCTGGCTGAGTGGCACTCCCCCTGTGGGAGGGCACTGACCACCAGTGGGCAGCTCCTGCATTGAGCATTTGCCTGCTGGTGGCCAGTGCATGTCATAGTGACTGGTTGGTCTGCAGTTTGGTCAATTACATATTAGCCTTTTATTATATAGGATGCTGCAATGAACATAGGGGTGTATTCTTTTAAATTAGTTTTCCAGGTTTCTTTGGATATATTCCCAGAAATGGGATCTCTCTGTCATAAGTGAGTTCAATTTTATTGATTGATTGATTGATTCAAGTATTACATATGTGTCCTTATTCCCCCATTACCCCTCACCTCCCATTCATGCCCCCATTCCCCTATTGTCTGTGACCATTAATTAAGCTTATATGCATGCATATAAGTCTGTTGGTTGATCTCTCCCCTTTACCAAGAGTTCAATTTTTAATGTTTTGAGGAAAATCCACAGTGGCTGCACCAGTCTGCATATCTACCAACAGTGCATGAGGGTTCCTTTTTATCCACATCCTTGCCAGCATTTGTTTGTTGATATAATCAACTTGCCATTCTGAGAGATGTGAGGTAATATGTCACTATGGTTTTATTTTGCATTTCTCTAAAGATTAATGATGTTGAACATTTTTAATATGTCTGTTGATCATCTGTATGTCCTCTGTGGAGAAGTATTTATTCAGGTGATTTGCCCAATCTTGACTTGGGTTGTTTGTCTTCCTTGTGTTGAGTTGTATAAGTTCTTTATATATTTTGGAAATTAATCACTTATCACTATCATTGGCAAATATGGCCTCCCATTCAATAGATTCCTTTTTGTTTTGTTCATTAACTTTCAGCCTTTGTTTATCATTTGTTCTGAGGTGGGTTTCTTGTAGATAGCATGTATATTGGTCATGTTTTCTAATCCATTTAGTTATCCTATGCATTTTAATTGCAGCATTTAATCCATTTACATTTAAGATTATTATTAATAGCCACTTAATTATTATCATTTTATTATTTCTTTCTGTTCATCAGATTTTTAATTCACTTAATTTATAGATTCACTTGTTGATAGATATGTATTTGCTGTTCATAATTTTTATCTTTACTTTTTTCTTTTTCCTCTTCTTAAAGAGTACCTTTCAGCATTTCATATAATACTGGTTTGGTATTGATGAACTCCTTTAGCTTTTTATCTGTGAAGCTCTTTATCTGCCCTTCAATTCTGAATGATAACTTTCCTGGGTAGAGGAATCTTGGTTGTAGGTTTCTACTATTCACCACTTGGAATATTTCTTGCCACTCCCATCTGGCCTGCATAGTTTCTGTTGAGAAATCAGCTGACAATCGTATGGGTGCTCCCTTATAGGTAATTAACTGTTTTTCTCTTGCTGCTTTGAATATTCTCTTTGTCTTTTGCTCTTGGCATTTTAATTATGATGTGTCTTGGTGTGTTCCTCTTTGGATTCCTTTTATATGGGGTTCTGTGTGCTTCCTAGACTTGTAAATCTATTTCTTTCACCAGGTGGGGGAAGTTTCCAGTCATTATTTCTTCAAATAGGTTTTTAGTATCTTGCTCTCTCTCTTCTTCTGGCACCCCCATAATTCTGATGTTGGTCTGCTTGAAGTTGTCCCAGAGGCTCCTTATACTATCTTCACATTTTTTAATTCTTTTTTCTTTTTGATTTTCCAGTGGAGTGTTTTCTGCTTCTTTGTATTGGTTTTTGGATTCCTCTAGTCTGCTGTTAGGTCTCTATAATATTTTTTTTTTCATTTCAGTCAGTGTATGTTTAATTTCTAGTTGGTCCTTTTTCATCTCTATTTGGTCCTTTTTCATCTCTTGGGTCTTGCTAAATTTATCCATCTTTTCTAGGAAATTCTTGAAAAACCTTATAACCGTGGTTTTGAACTCTGTATCCAGTCGTTTGTTTTCCTCCATTTCTTTCATTTGTGATCTATTCCTTTGTCTCTGCATTTTCACTACACTGGGGAACTTCTGTGCTGGAGTCAGCCTTATGATACAAGACTTGCAAAATTGCAAAAGCCTCTTTATTCAGCTTGGATGAGGTGGAGTCTCAGGGCTGAGTCAAAGACAGCCTTGGCTTCCAGTCAGCCCTACCCTACTCAGCCCCTGGGTCTCTGTGTCCCTCAGTAATCACTGCAGCCCTCTCTGTGTGCATACACGAGCCTCTAGACTTCTGTCTTTCTGGTTCCTATGCACTCCTGGGACCCATACGAGTCTGAGTCCCCAGGGTCTCACCCAAAACTGGGGTTGAGTGCAGTCGGAAGTGAATTTCAGTGCAGTTGGGAGGTTCTGTCTCTCTCCTGTTAGAGAAAGCCAGCGGCACAATCAGCAGTCCATCCTTTCAGTGGTGTGCGTGCTTCTAGACCTCTGCCCTTTTTTGGCTCCCCTAAGTTTCCATGCACTCCTCCCTTTTCACAACAGTCCAGACTCTTCATGTATGAGTCTTGCCTGGATTTGGGGTTCAGTGCAGTTGAGAGTTTCCATCTCCCTCCTGCTAGAGGAAGCCAGTCAGGCACTCTGCTGCCGGTCCTCTCCACACACATGTCTTTGTACCTCAGATTTTTGCAGCTCCTCTGAGTTTCTGTGAGCCCCTCTCTTTCCTTCTAGTTGTAGAATTTCCACTCATCCAGCTTTCCTGTGGTTCTGGATGATGTCCATTCTGTCCTTTAGTTGTAGTTTTGAAATTATTGTGCAAGACAGCAGTTTAGTTGTTCACCTATGCTTGGTTTCTCTTCCATTATATTATTTTTTAATTAAATAATTAATGTTGTAAGTCTTACATATGTCCTTCTTTTCCCCCCATTAACCTCTTTATACATGCCCCCATCCCACATTCACCACCCTATTGTCTGGGTTCATGTGTTATGCATATATGCATACAAGAGATTTGGTTGATTTCTTCCCCCTGAGATTCCAAAGTCTCTTCCATGCCTCTATGTCTCTGGATCTATTTTTTTTCATTGGTTTCTTAAAATTATAACCTTGCTGGGTAGAATAGTCTTTGTTGTATTCAAATATCACTTTGAATATTTCATGCTAATCCCTTCACTCCTGAAGTGTTTCTGTAGCAAATTAAAGGGCTTTATAACTCTTTTGTAAATAGCTAATTGCTTTTTTCTTGCTAATTTTAAGATTCTCTCTTTCTTTTTATTCTTTGTCATTTTAATTATGTTGTCTCTTGATGTATGCTTCTTTGGGTTCATTTTGATTAGGACTGTCTGTCCTTCCTGAACTTGTGTGACTTTTTCCAGGTTAGAGACATTTTCAGTCATTTTTTTTTGTTATTGTCTAAAGTTTTACATATATTTCCTTTTTACCCAATTGACACCCCTCCTTCCCCCACTATTCCCACTCCAGGCAAATCCTCATTTCCCCAGTGTCTGTGTCCATTGGTTATGCTAATATGCATGCATACAAGTTCATTGGTTGTCTTAGTTCTGGGACCATTTGGGCCAGGTTCAGGTATAGGTTGATGCCAGACATTGTGTGTCCCCTGCCTGTAACTTCCATGCCATTCACTGTTTGTGGCTGAATCTACTGGGCTTGGCATGCATGGGAAGGGCCAATCTTTGTATAAAGGTCAGCTTCTTCCAGCTTAGAACATAGGGAGATATGAAAAAGGACTGATTCTACCTGAGGTCTGTCTCAACCTGTCACCTACTCAGCCTCCCCTTGAAGTTGCCTGGCCTTCTGAAGAAAGCCCATAGAGTGAACTCAGGTTGGCCACAACCCACAGGTTGCAAGCCAAACCACTTAGTCTCTGCCAAAATCTTCACATCTAGTTCTACCATCAGCAGGGGCATGCCATAGGTACAGGTTGAGTGCTGCCAGCCATCCAACTCTGCAGGAGCAAGCTCAGTTGCCCTGGGCTCAGGGAAAGAAATCAAAGGAGTCTCCCATTGCAGGTGATGCTGCCCTAGCCTGTAGGTGTTTGCTAAGTAAGCATTTTCCCCCATCCCAGACAATAGACTCTGAGAGACTCCCACTTTGAATGCCCCGGTTCTGAGCCACTCTCTGTACCTCGTGTGAAACTAAACCCTTCAGAATTGGGTAACCAGGACTTGGCAGAGCTGATTTAAACAGTCTTCCATGCCTGCAAGCCTGAAGAGAAGCGTGGGCACTTATTTCCCTTCCCTGGGGCTAAGCTCACAAGGGAGATAGTAATAATGTAGCAATACATCCCAGTACCTGCTCATCTGGTTCCTAGATAAAAGTTTCCCTGAGAGATACCACTCCAAAGTCCCAGCTCTACACAATACTCTGGCACCCCTGCATGATTGAACTCAGTAGGATGGGGCTGGCCAGGTGATTCAACAGTCGGGTAAGGGATGCCAGCTCTAGTCACTGCCTGAGCCTCAGCCAGGAACCTTCCCAGGAAAAGAGGGCTTCAAAAGACATTGTTGGCTGCTGCTAGCAAACCCTTCCACCAGACTGAGCAAGGCAGAGTGGCCTTGCCAACAGTCAGGGACCGTGAAGTGCACTCCTTAGGCAGGTGTTATAACAATAGGAATGCTCCTTCCTGGGAAGATGGTGTCTGGGTTTCCTAGGCAGACTGAATTCCCACTGATTTTCACCACTGAATGCTATGAAGGCTCCTTTTCCCATCTCTGTTGTTCTGAGTTGGGGATCTCTGTGTAGGGTTGAGACCCTATGCTCCTTGGGAATGGGGGGAAATTGTGCTGCCACCACAAAGCCCTCTGGCTTCTCAGCCACTGCACCTGGGTGTGGGGTCTTGCCCTTTTCAAGGGAATTTTAATATGGTTTGTTGTCTTCACCCTTCTTGCAGTCTCTATGTGGCTCCTTCTGTAAATCATTGGTTAAAATATTTCAGTTCAGCTAGCCTGTAAATAGCCTTGTACAGCCCAGTTAGACTATCATTGAAAAACAACACCACTTTCTCAAATATTCGTCAATTTAATTCTCAATTCTTATCCTTGCTATTCCTATATAAATTGAGACATTTCAAACTTGGATTTTTATCATAGTCTTCTAATTATAAGAGTTTTTAATTTCACCCTCTTTGCCATAACCCATCATATATATCGCATTTCTAGATTATTACACCTAAGTGGTAGTTTGAGCCCAATACTCTTCTACTGGAAAAAAAAATCCAATGACATGAAACAAACAAAATTTATTAAAATTATCTCTTATTATGGCCCTATAATTCTTTTCATCATGTACTTCCCTGATCTTTATTTGTAGCTAAGGCTACAAATACCATGAGTAGTCAACATTCTAACATCAACATATGACACATTTCCCATGATATCCTAGATGCTCAAATCTTGTTGAATAAATTAATAAAAACATACAAAAAATGAAACTAGATCACCAATTTACATCATATACAAAAATAAACTCAAAATGGATAAAGGACAAACATAAGACAGAAAACTATAAAAATACTAGAGGAATCCACAGACAGCAAAAATCTCAGACATATGCTAACGCAATTTGGTCATTGATACTGCTCCTAAGGCAATGGAAACTAAAGAAAAAATAAACAAACGGGACTACATCAAAATGCACAGCAAAAGAAACCATCAACAAAACAAGAAAGCCCATTGCATGGGAGAACATATTTGCCAATGTTATCACTGATAAGGGTTTAATCTCCAGTATTTACAGAGAACTCATACAAGCTAACAAAAGAAAGATAAACAACCCAATCAAAAATGGGCAATGGAACTAAATAGATGCTTTTTGAAAGAAGACAGAAGGAAGGCCAAGAGACATATGAAAACATGCTCAAAGTCACTAATCATCTGAGAGATGCAAATCAAAACCACAATGCAGTACCATTTCACACTTGTCAAGAATGTCAATCATCAACAAATGAACAAACTACACGTGCTGGTGAGGATGGGGAGAAAAAGGAACCCTTGTGTACTGATGGTAGAAATGCAGACTAGTGCAGCCACTGTGGAGAACAGTATGGAGTTTCCTCAAAAAACTAAAAATAGAACTCCTATTTGACCCAGTGATCCCACTTATAGGAATATATCCCAGGAAACTAGAAACATCAGTCAGAAAGGATATATGCACCCCTGTGTTCAAAGCAGCACAATTCACCATAGCTAAGATTTAGAAACAGCCTAAGTGCCCATCAGCAGATGAGTAGAATAAAAAACTGTGGTACATGTACACAATGGAATACTATGCCTCGGTAAAAAAAAGAAGGAATTCTTACCATTTGCAACAGCATGGATGGAACTGGAGAGCATTATGCTAAGTGAAATAAGCCTGTCAGAGAAAGATAAATATCACATGATCTCACTCATTTATGAAATATAATGAACATCTTAAACTGATGAACAAAAACAGATCCATTGATTAGACCATCAAACCTCTGAAGGAAGGTAGGGAAGGATGGGGGTAAGGGGAAGCGATCAACAAAGGACTTGTATGCATGCTTATAAGCCTAACCAATGAACACAGACAACTGGGGGTTGAGGGCTTGAGTGACGAGGTTGGGAAGGGGGAAATGGGGGGATAAGAACACATATGTAATACCTTTATCAATAAATTTAAAAAAATAAAAAATAGCAACCAGTTATTAAAAGCCAACGTCCATTAAGTACTTATTATATCACAGGTTAACCCTAAATGTCTTTGATGGATTAGCTTATTTAACCATCAAAACAACCCTGTCCTGTGAGTATGGAACAAATTGACATATTTTGATGTGAAGTTGGGGGCACGAGAAGAGATAGAACCAAAATATTATTGTATATAATAAAAGACATTATGCAAATTATCTCCTCAACCAGGAGTTTGACCAGGGAATTGGGCCAGTTAGCCAACTGGCTATGGCCCATCCCCCCAGCCAGCCCCACCCCTGATCGTCCTCCCACCCCAATTAGGGGTGGGGCTGGCCAGCCATCTTCCCACATCCCTTCCCCCTGGCTGGCCTGGCCCAATCTGCCCCAATTGGGGTGGGCCAGCTGGAACCTACCCATGCACTGGGCCTCTAATATACTTATATGCATAATCCATGATCACGGGCAATAGGGTAGTAAAGATCTGGGAGGGTAGGTAGGGTCAGGGAGAAAGTGGAGAAAGGGGAAGAAATGAGAGACATCTGTAATACTATCAACAATAAAAATATATTTAAAAAATAAAATTAAAATATGCATAGTTTTAAAAATCATGCTTCTTCAAGTTTTCTTCTATTGGCATGGGCAGAGTGGCAAATAAAGAGATAGGATGGCAGAGAATAGAACAAGTGATTTATGCTGGTGTGGTTGAGCTCCAGTGGCTACTTCTACTTCAACTAGGGCAACTCAACAATACCACTTACATTAGCTTTGTATTTCAGGGTTGGCATACATTTTCATAGAAAAAGCATGAGCTTAAAACAGATGGATCATTTATTTTAATATAGAACTATGTATGAGCTCTGGAAATCCAGATTCAGGCCACTTACTTAAGCTTGATGAATGAGGCAAGCGAGGTGCTAAGGGCATAAGGTTTAAGGTGGTACTCATTCTCAAGGGCTATGCATTTGTCATACCCTAGTGTAAGCTCCAGTGAACAAACCTTTTTCCAACATCTTGCTTATTCTTTTCACTGGACTATATTCCTTGTCAATTAAGTCTAAGGAAAAACTACTGAGAATAGAAGCCTTTCCTCATGAACTTTTCTGCAGTCACCTCCAAGAGAGTGTGACTGTGTGTCAGTGTCTATCTTTCTCTCCTCCTAACTCCAATGGAGCTTTGATTTACACATTTCAAACTTCACTCTTTTTGGTAGTAATATAATAACTTTCCTTGGCTGCCACTCATAGCTTATAATATATCTTAGCTCACCTACTTGATGAAAATCCTCTACAGGATAGGAGTCTATGTAAGTCAAATTCATATAGCCCTTGACATCTAATGTGGCGATTTCATACAATAATTATTCCATTAAGCAGTGAGGATTTAAGGAATTTTCTTCCTGTTTATAGGGAAAAGTGTCATTTAGGTTTAATTGATATTTTGTTTTTTAGAGAGACAGGTAGCTACTTTAGAATATGGATTCAATGTATTTTAAATTTCATTAAATCAATGCATTTTTCCTTGACATGTAAACTTTTATTCCATTTTTACCATTATTTACTCAGAGATGCCTTAGGAAGCCATAGTTCTCTTTCTACTTCAGTGGAGCTCTAAGTGTGTTTGCCTTTGCCATCATGCATCTGACTCAGTGTCCCCTGATCTGTCCTCCTACTGCTGTTCCCACTGCCTGTCCTAATTGCCTAGTCTCACACAGACATGGACCCTTGTTTTTGTCTTGCTGGCAAAGGTCACTCATAACCTGATATGTGTTTGCTGTCTCAGTTGAGTAAGTCTGTCTTCTTCCCCAAACAAGCTATGTGTCTTGTAAATTAAAAACAGGCATCCCAGTGCTAAGTCCTGGGATTCGGTGCTAGGCAGCACCTGCTACTTACAGTAATTAATGGGTCCTTAGGGCCTACACCTGTTTCTGTGCTTACTTCACTTCAAGGCAGGCCTTTCTTTACCATCTGAACGTTAGTGATGGAGATGGAAGCAAGAAGCTGGGTAGGAGAAAGCTGCTTCCACGTGAGGGGTGCCTCCACTCCAGGAAGCACTGCTTCTTCTCACTCTTCAGAGATGTGTGCTGTTTCTCAATCATCTTAGCTGTCTACCCACCAGAGGGATTCAAAACGTAAATGATA
>JAAGEH010000307.1:68899190-69051575 GCA_011751065.1 Lasiurus cinereus
CTAAAGTAATATATTTACTGGTAATAAGGAGAAAAAGTTATTTAGAGATAAATATAACTATGTCAGGATAAAACATAAATTACTTTTCCAAAATTTCTTTGATATTTTACAGTCAAAGAAGTGGTAGATAGTCCCCACTGACAGCCGAACCCAAATGTAATATTCTCTAACAACCTTCCATATGGATGGTAGAACTTCTTTTGGGGAAAAAAAATTAATGACATTTCCAGAAGTTTCTATATTAAAAAACATTGCACATAGATATTGATTTACTGACTTGTAAATGACCTTTAGAGAATAGAAAAAAGACAGAGATAAATGACAAAGGTGACAATATGAGAAAAGTGAGAGTAAGCTGCTAAACTTAAGATATGTTAATACAACAGACCAAACAATGGTGAAATTTAGCCAGTGCTACCAGTATATTCCATTTGGGTTCTGGCCATGAATTATGATAGGCCACATAGCTTTGGTCCAGTAAGAAGCTGCCAGCTAAGACTGTACTTTGTGGCAAGGGAATACCCTGGAGTTTGAGCTGATAAAGAAAAAGGAAGGAAGGGAGGGAGGGAGGGAAACATTTTGACAGAAATTTCGAGAAGTAGATAAGAGAAGAAGTTGGGAGCAGAAAGGGAAGCCAGAGGAAGATGGGCCTTTTGGATGCATAACCTCTCTTCTGATCTCAGATTCCAGCTTGATGTCTTATGAGAGCAAACTAGTGGCATTGGCAAAACACAGCCTAATTTTAACTCATCAAATTTCCCCAAAATGGTTTTGCTTGCCTTGAATTACCATCCTTATTTACTTTAGAAGGCTTCAAACACAAACTTACTGTTGTCTCTCTATATTCCTCTATTCTTTTTCCTCGTTCCCACCACTCTAATTTATTTTCTCTCATGGAAAGATCCTGATCGTAGGTTATCCAGTAGGGTTGACTGACTTAACTGAATTATATTTCCATACATAACTTATATCTATGTGGAGTAAATAATTATTAAGTTTGCATAACGTAATAATTAAAGCCTTGAATATTGTATTATACTAGAGACTTGGTGCACGAAATTCATGCATGGGGGTGGGGGGGAAGGTATCCTTCAGCCCAGCCTGTACCCTCTCCAATCTGGGACCCCTTGAGGGATGTCCTACTGCCTGTTCAGGCACGATCCATGTAGAAGCACATCCATGTAGGATCGGCCCTAAACGGGCAGTCTGATATCCCTCTCACAGTTCAGGACTGCTGGCTCCCAACTGCTCAAATGCCTGCCTTCCTGATTGCCTCTAACTGCTTCTTCCTTCCAGCCTGATCACTCCCTAACCACTCCCCTGTCAGCCTGATTGATGCCTAACTACTTCCCTGCCAGCCTGTTTGCCCCTAACTGCCCTCCCCTGCAGGCCTGGTCATCCCTAACTGCCCTCCCCTGCAGGCCTAGGTCTCCCCCCACAACTGCCCTTCCTTTCAGGCCCAGTCACCCCCAACTCCCTTCTTCTGCCAACCTGGTCACCCCTATCTACCCTCCCCTGTGGCTTGATTAGCTGTAACTGCCTTCCCTTGCAGGCCTGGTCCCTCCCAACTGCCCTCCCCTGCTGGCCTGATCATCCACAACTACCCTCCTTTGCAAGCCTGGTCCCTGCCAATTGCCCTTCCTTGCTGGCCATCTTGTGGTGGCCATCTTGTGTCCACACGTGGGCAGGATCTTTTGACCACATGGGGGCAGTCATCTTGTGTGTTGGAGTGATGGTCAATCTGCATATTACTCTTTTATTAGATAGGATAGAGGCCTGGTACACAGGTTGAGGCCAGCTGGTTTGCCCTGAAAGGTGTCCTGGATCAGGGTGAGTGTTCCCTTGGGGTGTGGGTTGGCCTGGTGTGTTTTGCAGGCTGGCCACGTCCCCTAGAGACCCAAGCAGAGGCCCTGGTATCTGGGATTTATTTATCTTCTACAATTGAAACTTTGTAGCCTATAGTTGAGCCAAGCCTTCTGCTCACAAAGCCATTGAAACTTTGTTGCCTTAAGCAGAGGCCTGGGATGTGTGGAAAGATTGACTTCCTCTATGGCCAGGGGCAACCCAAGCCTTGCTCTGTACTGGTAGCCATTGAAACTTTGTTGCCTTAAGTGGAGGCCTGCTGGCCAGGGTGTGTGGAAACTCTAACAACCTTCCATATGGATGGTAGAACTTCTTTTGGGAAGTTATCCTTTGCCAGGGGCAACCTAAGCCTCCCTTCTTCTCTCTCTGTGGCCATAGCCATCTTGGTTGAGTTAATTTGTATACTTGCTCTGATTGGCTGGTGGGTGTGGGTTGCGGAAATGGCTTGTAGGTATAGTGGAGGTACAGTCAATTTGCATATTACTCTTTTATTAGAAAGGACTAGAAGCCTGGTGCACAAATTCATGCACCAGTGGGGTCTCTTGGCCTGGCCTGCAGGATCTGCCTGAAACCAGCTCTCTGACTTCCCCCAAGGGGTCCCAGATTGTGATAGGGCACAGGCCAGGCTGAAGACCCCAACAGTGCCCAATCGGGGCCAGGGAGGAATGTGGGAGGTTGGCTAGCCAGGGAAGGACTCCAGTCCATCTGGCTCTTTCCCAATCAGCCAGACCCCAGTAGCAAGCTAACCTAGCAGTCAGAGTGTCTTCCCCTTGGTGGTTAGTGCACATCATAGTGAGTAGTTAAGCGGTCTCAGCATATCATTAGCATATTACACTTTGATTAATTGAATGGACAACCAGACATTTATAATATAAGGCTTTTATTATTGGGCATAGAAGGGGGATTCCCTCAACTCAGCCTGCACCCTCTCCAATTGGGAACCCCTGGCGGAATGTCTGACTGCCATTTTAGGCCTGATATCAGGGATCAGGCCTAAAATGGCAGTCAAACATACCTCTCACAATCTGGGACCACTGGCTCTTAACTTCTCATCTGCCTGCCTGCTTGCCCCTAACTGCTTCTGTCTGCCAGCCTGATCACCTCTAACTGCCCTCTCCTGCTAGCCTGTTGTCGCCCCAACTGTCCTCCTATGCTGGCCAATTTGGTTCTGATTGGTTGATTCCTATGCCAGTGTCAAAAGCTTCACCTCCTAGGTAGCCATTGGCTCCCCACAGGACCCAGATTTGGTTTTCATTGGTCAGTTCCTATGCCAGTCAATGTCAGAAGCTCTGCCTCCTAGGCAGCCCTTGGTTCCCCACAGCATCCATCTTTGGTTCTGATTGGTTAATTCCTATGCCAGTCAGAATCTCCAGGCCTATCTCTGGGCCTGGTCAAAGAGACAGGACTTAACAGCACCCCACACAGGAGGCCAGGAGAGAAAGAAAAGCCTGGTTTCTGGCGAAGATCAGAAAGAAAGTGAGAGAGAAAGAGACAGCTAAGTACACTGATCAACAGCTTCCACTGAGGCTGCAGATCCAACCCTGACTCACTTTCTGGGTCTCAGCCACCTGGGCAGTCAGTGCTGGGTCACCAGGCTGCAGCTGGGTAACACAGCACTAACTTCTGGATGGTCTGTGTTTGGTCACTGGCTCTGCCCCTTCCTAAGCCCCAGGCTTTAGGTTTGGGAAGTGGCCACCCCCACCTTGCTCCTCTAATTGTAGGCTTGGCTCCTCCGATGGACAATTGGGAGTGACCTGGATGCTGAGGAGGTCATTATCCAAATTAATCGCCATTTTGTTGGGCTAATTTGTATACTCACTCCAATTGGCTGTAGGTATAGTGGAGGTATGGTCAATTTACATGTTTCTCTATTATTAGGTAAGATTATAAAAGACACTGTTGCATATTGACTGATGACTAATAAGTGTCCAGTTTAAAAATGTATGAAATATGAGATTTTTTTCATCATCATTCTAGAGAAAATCCTATTTAAAGCTATATTGTGCAAATTACAATCAGTCTTATGTCTAAAATTTAAATATTTTAAAAACATGAGCACCTTTACAGTTGCCTTATCATATTTTATATCTCTAACTTAAGAAATATAAATCCACTGTTGACCATACTAAATGTCCCTTTCCTTTATTTTCCTTCCCTTGGTGTGTATAACTATCAATCAATCAATCAATCAATCATCCATCCATCCACCCATCCATCCATTCATATATTTAGCCATTGATATATCTGTCATCTAAATACCCAATACTTGAGCTAGAATTTAGCAGTGGTCCTTAATATCCGAACTGTACACTGAGGCTTTTTTATTTTCTTAAGCATATTATTCTGCCTTGTTTATAATAAACTAAAGTCTGTATATATACTTCTACTGTCTGTTCCCAGTAAATATTGTGAGTGCTATTTTGGAAAAAGTTAACAATCCCTCTTGTGTGTCAGAATTATGTTCACAAAATACCCCTGAGTTTGTCTAGCTTTCAACCCATGAAATATCTTCCTAACACTCCTGTATGATTCTAGAAGGAAATTTGTGTAAGTAGGAAAAGAAAAATTGAAGAAAAAGCTCAAAATCAAATCTTTACCATTATATTGTTGCGATATAAAGAACTCTGAATTCCAGGAACTAAAATAAATGCTTATTGGGGAACATGTTTTTCTGGGTTTATTTATAAGAACACCTAACTTTTACTTTCAATCAAAGCAATTTAGTTTGAGTGGACAGACATTTTTAAAAAAGGCAAAACACATTTAGCACCAATGAAGGGAAGACACAGAATATTAATGCAGTTAATTATCTAATTCTCCAGTAACGACTTTCAGAATGACACCTTCATCTGGAAATCCAAGCCTACGTGACAAATTGTCATCAACAAAACCAGCGAAAATATACTCTTTCCATTTTACATTTAGCAATATTATTTCTGACACATATATTATTTATAACATATGGAATGTAAATAAAATTATATTTTAATGGCAAGAAATTATCATCATATCACCTTTATATAATAATTATGCCATCAAATGCTAGCAATGATTAAAAAGTAGATTCAGTGGAATGTCCTCTTAACACTGATTTTGAGGATTTGTCTAACACCTGTCTTTTTACAAATTTTATTGAATTTGTTGGGTGACATTATTTAATAAAATTATATAGCTTCCTGGTTTTCAGTTCTGTAATTCATCATCTGTATGTTGTACTGTGTATTGATCATCCCATCAAGTGTCTTTCTGTTCACCATTTATGCCCCTTTTACCCTTTTCTACCTCCCACCAATCTGCTTTTCCTCTGGTATACACCAAACTGTTGTCTATGTTTATGAGTTTTTTTCTTAATCCCTTCACCCAGCCCCTTATCCTTTTCCCCTCTCTGAGAGCAGTCAGTCTATTCTCTGTATCTGAGTCTGTTTCTGTTTTGTTTGTTTTGTTCATTAGATTCCACATAATAATATAAGTGAAGTCATATGGTATTTGTGTGACTGTCTTATTTCACTTAACTTAATATTCTCCATGTCCATCTATAATGTCTCAAAAGGTAAAAGTTCCCTTTTATTTACAGCCACATAGTATTCCATTGTGTAAATGTACCACATGTTTTTTATCTACTCCTACTGATGGTCACTTTCAGCTGATTTTTTGCCATTTGTAAATACTGCAGCAATCATAGGGATGAATATGTTCTTTCAAATTAGAGTTTTGGTTTTCTTCAGATATATTCCTAGAAGTGGATTCACTGTGTCATAAGGCAATTCCATTTTTAATTTTTGAGGAAACTCCATACTGCTTTCCACAGTGGCTGTACCAATTTTTAGTCCCACCAACAATGCATGAGGGTTCTCTTTTCTCCACATCCTCACCAACACTTGTTATTTGTTGATTGATTGATTGATTTCTAATTTTATTTTTATTGTTGATAGTATTTCAGATGTCTCCTGTGTGCCCCCACTTTGTCCCTCCAACAAGTCCCTGCCCCACCCTAGGTTTTCACTGCACTATTGTCTGTGTCCATGGGCTATGTATATTTGCATATAAATTCTTTGGTTAATCTCTTCTGCCCCCACCCTTTCCCTCTGAGATCTTCAGTTTGTTCCTTACTTTTATGTCTCTGGACCTATTTTGTGTGTCAGTCTATTTTGTTCATTAAAGTACACATATTGGAATCATATGGTATTTGTCTTTCTCTGACTGGCTTATTTCTCTTAGCATAATACTCTCCAAGTCTATCCATGTTGTTGCAGATCTGTAGTATTCCATCTTCTAAATGTACTTTGCTCATGGGCACTTGGGATCCTCCCAGATCTTGGCTATTGTAAATAATGAACACGAGAGTGCATATATTCTTTCTGATTGATGTTTCTTTGATGATAGCTATTCTGGTAGGAAACACTTGCCTTATAGTTAGCAATAGATCTTGCTACATAAATCTTATGTCTTAAGATATTATCAGATTTGTGGCATTCCTAACTCTATATAATAAGACTGAATGATTATAAGCTTTGATATATATATATATATATATATATATATATATATATAGTGTGTGTGTGTGTGTGTGTGTGTGTGTGTGTGTGTATAAAAGAGAGGTTAATAGACAGAAAGAGGTATTGTGGTGTGTGTGTATATACATATGTGCAAAGACAAAGATATATAGATATATCAATGAATATAATAGATTTTCATCTAACTTACTCAAAGTCATATTTTGTGGCTTTATGGTATATTTTCTACTGTCTTTTATTACTACTAACCCAAGAAAATACTAAGGAATATTTCCTGGAATTATTTGATTCCCTTTGTTATCTTACCTCTATTAATCAGATAATTATTGGGCTACCACATTCTACTTTGAAAGCAATCCTTCTAGAAATTATTCAGGTAATTTAATAGGAAGGCAGAGGGCAAGAAGAATATTTAATAGTTATTCATATCTTAGCATGAATTAGTTAATTATCTTCCTGGATAATGTTGGGATAGAATGAGATAGATGATAATACACATTATTGTGGTGCTTGCATTACCATTTCACTGCAATGTGCTGAAGACTAGACATACAGGATTTGCTTCTAGTAATCTTCACCTTAATATTAATAAAAACTAAAAGAGATTCTGAGGGCAGGTAGAAAGGAGGGTGCTTTAGAACAGGGGGAAGTCACTGTGGTCCATGGGGTGAATCATGAAGCCCTGGAATTAAAATGTCTGTTATTGTCTGTCCAGAAATCCTGGAGACACATCCATCACCTTTGAACTTTGGCTTCCATGTCTCTATAATGGGAATGGAAATATCTGCCTGGCAGGGTTTGGAGAGGATTATTTCAGTAAACACGTAACAATTGCTTAATCATTGTAGGGATTAATATTGTGGAATGTATATTTACATATGATATATACAATTACAATAAAATGTTTATGAGTAGATGGGTAATATAAAAAAACAGGATTATTTTATTTCTTATAATAGACAGAAAATATCTTATAAAGCAAAAATTGTATTTAAGTTATAACTGTTACAGGTAATTTTATCCTTCTAACAATCCAAAGTAGATTATTCATTTTCTTTCTTGTTAGTGGAGTCTGCCTCGTTTTTCATTGTTAGCCAAACTCACTTTCTCTTGACACGTGTACTCTCTAACAATTAGAGCAACACAGATTTACCTACAACAAGGATATGCATTCTTATTAGTTTTGCACATTAATATTAACGATAGTTGTGGACTATCTTTAAAACATTTAAACCAATAATATACAAATATAGATCCAAGTTTATTGCTCTGATTATTGACATCAGGAAATCATTACTTATAACAAGATATTTTTAGATGTGTTTAAGAAAAAATAAAAATGTAAAAAAAAAAACCTTAGCCTTCACACTTCAATACATAGTATTGCATTATTTTAAACACTGCTAAGGACAAAGAGCAGACAAAACATGTAGGTAATGATTTTATAACTTGCAGAAGTTTAAAATATTATTAGAAGTGTCGAGTTTTTGTGTTTTTTTCTTTAAGTAAATTAGTGTTTTGAGGATAAGAAAAGGAGTGTGCTAAGGGCAATTAGTAACTTTGAATTCTAATGCCTGTACTGCTAGTAAGCTGAAACTGTCTCTGGCCTCATATATAAAAAGAGAATGATGGTAATGAACTTCCTTAATGAAAAAAAATTTAAATGTTTTCTAGAAGTAAATTTTCACAAAAATAGTTTTGTCAAAAGCTATAATTAAAAAAGATATTCACATTAGCATGTCTGCAGTGAACATTGGTTAGAGAGTAGGCAAGATGTATATGCTAAATGACATAAGTATTTTGCACCTCTAATTTAATCAAAATAAGTAGTGTAAACCACATATAAAATAGGTATTTTTGTAACTAGCAACTGTGATTAAATTGTATCAAAAAAAAAGAGAACATGGTGGGTAAGTTATACACAGAGTGCTATATGATATAATACTTAATGACAATTCCTTTGAAAAGAAAAATTTCACAAATTTAATTCTTCAATTTAAATACAACCACTTGATATGAATTTTCAAAAAGTGGTTCTGAAGTAAAGCAGAAATTAGAAGTTTTGAGAATATTGTTATATTTCAAAATATGAATTTCTGATTCTATCAAGCTTTTTTAAAAATATTTCAAGAAAAACAGTCTCTATGCGGTCTCCATTTTTGGTCCTGTGAGAACCTTAGGGTTCTCTCCTGTGAGTTTTCTGTTGATTATTCAGGAAGTTTTTCTGTATTTTAGTTGTAATATCAGTTTGTTCCTGGAAGCATGTATGTGCAGCATCCACTTACTACTCTGAGGCCATTTTAAATCTTCCACATAGAGTGTTTTCTGATTCTATCAAGCTTTTGAAAAACTTGCAAATATGCCTTTTAAAGACTGATTATAGCCTATATAATAAAAAGCCTAATATGTTAAATGTCTGGTCAACTGGTCAGCTATTCAACCAATCAAAGAGTAATATGTTAATGATATGTTATGGCCACTCAACTGCTCGCTATGATGTGCACTGACCACCAGGGACAGACAGTCAACTGTATAACTGACTAGTTGCTATGATGTGCACTAATCACCAGGGGGCAGACGCTCCAACCAGTAAGTTAGCTTGCTGCTGGAGTCTGGCCAATCAGGACTGAGCAAGATGCCCTGGAGCCCTCCCGGGTCCCTCCCCAGCCGGCCAACTTCTTGCATACCTCCCTAGCCCAGATTGTGCACCAGTGGGGTCCCTCAGCCTGGCCTGCACCATCTCGCAATCCAGGACCCCTGGGGGATATTGCAGAGCTGATCTCGATCTGATTTCACAGGGCAGGCTGAGGGACCCCACTGGTACATGAATTCAAGCACCTGGCCTCTAGTTTTTAAATATTATTTAAAAAATATTTGTATGTATGTTCATGTAAATTTCAATGCATTATTAAATACCAGCACAGTTTCTTACACACAGTAGGTGCAGGGGATTTTAAATGCAATTTAATTATTTTGCACAGAACTTAATCTGCTATTTTTCAAAACTCAATGAATAGGTTGCATATAGGTTTCTTTTGTTGTTGTTATAGAATTTCAATCCATAAAGGTGTTGAAATTTTCTATATATTTACTGGACTGGACTTTTTGGCTCTTTTTTTCATTTGCTATAAATAGGAATTCAGCTTATTTAGAAAATGCCTTTCATAAAAAGGTAAGAAAAATCTTACATAGCTCACTAAAAGAGTCTACTTAATGGAATCATAGTTATACTTTTAGTAAGATACTATGCATTTTTTGTTCTACAATGTTTTAACTAATTCTCAATTCTGAGAGCATAAGAACTCTGTATTATATGTTTATTTATGCATTGATTTATCTAATCTAATAACAGGACAATATGCAAATTAACCATCACCCTGCAACAAAGATGGCAATGCCCATAGTGTCCTGTGTCCCAGCCACAGAGGGAGGGAGGCCTGTGGACATGGCATGGGCTCCTGGGCTGGGGCATGCCCCTGGCAGCTGCCACGTGACTTGGGGCATGCCCTAGCCCAGCAGACAGAAGCTCAGTGGACAGAATGTCCCCAGCCCAGCAGATACAACACAGGGAGTCCTCTGCACAATGTGTGTCCCTCTCACATTGATGTTTCTCTCTCTATCCCTCTTTCTTCCATGCTCTCTAAAAATCAATGGAAACATAACTTCAAGTGAGTATAACAAAAAAGAAAGAAAGAAATGTTATAACCTGTGAAAGACACATCTTGAAAATGCCTGAAGAAAATTATTTTTTCGTGGTGAAAGGACTAGAGTCCATGTTGATGAAAACACCTTGGTGGCTGTGGCAGTGGCAGCAGTGAGGTGATGAGACTGGCATCTTCCCCTGATCAGCCCGGTCACCTCTCTCAGAAGGAGACCAGACTGCAACTTAGGCTCACTCCCCATGGACTAGGACATCCCCTGAGGGCTCCCAATCTGTAAGAGGGGGCAGACTGGGCTGAAGGACTCCCTTCCCCAGTGCACAAATTTTGTGCACTGGGCCTCGTGTGTGTGTGTGTATCTCATGAAATTTATATTACTATGACTTTGAATCCAAAAATGTATGCCTTATTAGACTCTTGGAATCAAATTGGAAATTCTGATTTTCTGGATCTCAGCAGACATTCTTAGGAAGGGAATAAAACAATATCTATTGGTGTCTCATTTAATATAGAATGATAGTCTTATTCTATTTTATATTTTATTTTTCCCAATAAGAACAAACAACATTCTTATTAGAAATCCTGAAGGGTAAACTTCAGTTATTTTTAATGTATGCTGAATAATATAATGCTTAGAGCATAAACTTTGGTTTGACATTTGCATCTTGTTGCTTAGTGACTGTGTCACATTCAGTGAATTCTTAACTATCTTCTAAGGTAAGGATAATAATATCTAATTCACAGCTTTGTGGTTAGAGATTAAATGAAATAATGCATGAAAAGTACATAGCACATTCCCTGACACATAAATAGTAGCTCTTATGATTATCATTTTTCAGTGACTTCAAACAAGAATGTCTAAAACAAAACAAAAAATATAACATACACAAACAAAACTCTCTTCAAATACTGCATACTCAAGAACAATGTCTATTTAACATATTTAAAGCAAATGTATTTTTCCTCAAAACACCTGAATATTAGACTTGTTAGTCCTCTTGAGTATATGCACATATGTTCTACTAGTAAAATGTATTTATTTTAATCTTACTGATTATATATTAAAATATTGTATCCATCAGTTTTATTTTGCACTTAAAGTAATTCAAATAACATGCACAAATGCAGCAGTATTAAATGTATGCATATTGTCATGCAACTATAAACACACATAGCATTGTTTGAGAACTGGGAAAGGAGATTAGAGAAAACAGAAATAATATTGCTTATCATACAAATACATTGTCAGCATGTACAAGTGTGTCAATCTGTGTAAATGCTGCTGTGGTTGAATTTACTAGGGCAGAGCACCTAGAAGTCTTTTTATTTCATATCTATACACACAGATGCACATGCACACATACATGCACACACCTATACTTTCATTTATAACATATACACATATATATTTATATTAATAAATATAAATGTAATAATTTATATTAATAAATATAAATGTAATAATTTATATTAATAAATAAGACCATTTCTATTTCCTGAAACTCAGATATGCTAGCATTTATATTCAATGCTTTATGTTAAGTGCAATAAGCAAATTATAAGACCAAACTGAAATTCATGAGCAAGGGTTATTTAAATGTCTAACAATAAAAGCAAAATAAACTACATGTTGATCAGCTCGAGTCAGTGTGTGAAAGAATATACTTTTGATATGTAAAGGAACCCATAAAAAAAGGAGATACTATTCAAAGTTGAGGCAGTTTTCATTGATGTAATAAGAATTATACACCTAAAAGTCTATCAGAGAAACCAAAGCAAATAAAAAAAAGTGCCTTGCACAAATGGATATATAAATGTCATGAATTAAAAAAAAAATACCTATAAGTTTATCTTCCTTTATTATTTCTAAGTTTGAGAATACAGAAAAGCAAGTGAAATACTGGATTTAATAAACATTCACCAAAGAATTACCTGTGCATTAGAATAAAATATATTTGAGCCAAAACTGGTTTGGCTCAATGGATGGAGCGTTAGCCTGCAGAGTGAAGGATCCCGGGTTCGATTCCAGTCAGGAACACATACCTTGGTTGAGGGCCCATTTCCAGTAGGGGGAGTGCAGGAGGCAGCTGATCAATGTTTCTAACTCTCTATCTCTCTCTTCCTCTCTATGAAAAATCAATAAAATAAATTAAAAAAAGAATAAAATATACCTAAAATAACGCAAGCTGAATTTTAAAAAAATGCATGCGAGATGTCAAGTTAACAATATAAGTAGTCATAAAATTAAGTGAATTAAAAATAATTCAGATTATCATTTTTTGCTAAACTCATTAAAATGTCACTTAGGTAAAAGCGTACTTTTAATAGTCCTGATACATTCAAAATCAAATATTAAAACTTAAACTCTGGCTGAAACTGGTTTGGCTCAGTGGATAGAGCATCAGCCTGTGGATTGAAAGGTCCCAGGTTCGATTCTAGTCAGGGGTCACATACCTTGGTTCTGGGCACATCCCTAGTAGGGGGTTTGCAGGAGGCAGCTGATCTATGTTTCTATCTCATCGATGTTTCTAACTCTCTATCTCTCTCCCTTCCTTTCTGTAAAAAAATCAATAAAATATATTTAAAAAATAAATATAAAAATATTAAAAAAAACACAAACTCTGCACATAAAAATGAGCAAAAAATAAACATCTAAGTTAATACTAATAAAAATAACTTCCTGATTATTTCAGTTCACGATAGCTACACATATTTTAAATGGCTTATTTAATTTATTCACAATATATAATTGATAAAATGTGGAAAGTGATGGCAGCATTTATAAGTTTTACATAAAACAAATATTGCAAACCTTAAAAATTATTCTGGGGATATTTTTCTTGAACAGAAAGAACTATACAAAATATATAAAAAGAAGACAATTTCCTCACTACAACCTAACTTGTTTTCTCTCATGAAACATTGCATTTATAGTTTTTATTTTTATTTTGATGTTTTAAGAAAGACATATTTACTCATAATTTCCCTCTGTTAGCTATTTAACTTTTTAAAAATATGTGAACTTTTAATTTTATTATATATTGTGATTTCTTTTTTAATTTTATTTTTAATTAAATATTTATTGTTGAAAGTATTACACATGTCCCTTTTTCTCCCACTCACCCCTTCTAACCCATCCCCACCCCCTGCCTCATCTTTAACTTTTGATAGGTAGCTTTCTTTATGTAGTTTTCAAACCAAAAATTGCAGTTTTGCTAAAAATACATGTAACTAGTATCTTTGATAGGAGAACTGAACCAGAGTATAACTTCATTGAAGGTGAGAACTACAAAGCAAGTATAGACAAAAGAGAGATTATATGCATGAACATATACAATGTATTATACACACACACACACACACACACACACACCACATATACACACACTGAGTGGCCAGATTATGATCTCTGAATGCATAATAATCTGGCCACTCAGTGTATATCCTATATAATCAAAGGCTATGTTTCTTTCTCATCGATGTTTATAACTTTCTATCAGTTCATTCCTTTCTGCAAAAAATCAATAAAATAAATTTTAAAAAAAGAAAAAGAAATATATCTGAAATAACGCAAGCTGAAATTTTAAAAAATGCATGAGAGATGTCAAGTTAACAAGGAGTTCAACCAGCAGGCAGGCTGGCCAACCACCCATGTCCCCTCCCCCTGGCCAGGCTGGCTGTACCCCACTCATGCACGAATTCATACACTAGGCCTCTAATATATATACTGAATGGCCAGATTATTATGCGTTCCAAGATCATCATAATCTTGCCACTCAGAGTGTGTGTGTGTGTGTATATATGTATGTATGCATATATATATATATATATATATATATATATATATATATATATCAGTGGTCGGCAAACTCATTAGTCAAACTCATTAGTCATCAACAGTACAATGATTGTAATTTCTTTTGAGATCCAAATTTTTTAAACTTAAACTTAATTAGGGTACTCCTAAACTGGCCTTTGCTAAAAACTCAAAGGGTCAAAGAACTGCATGTTGCTCACATGAACCAATGAAAAATCTTAGTTTGGTCTACACAATTTACATTGTATATATAAAATATAATTTTTTACTATATTATAAATATATATTGAGAATATATAACAGAAGAATAAATGTGTGAACTTGCATACATAATATTTGAAATATAGCAATAAAGCTAAAGGAATAATTTTGATTATAAAAAAAACATGATTTTTATAACTATTCATTACATTTGAATCTAAGGGCAAATGATGAAAAATACTAATCCAAGTATATGTGTGTGTGTGTGTGTGTAATTAGCTTGAAGTTAACTCATTATGAAGTGTATGTTTTTTCTCTGATAGCCCAGCAACTCTATTACTCTACCACAGAAAGGAAGTAAAAAGAATTCACAACAATCTTTTTCTTTTTTTAAGGAAGTAGTAATCTACTTTATTTAACTGCCAAAAGCTGAATGTTTCTTTGGATTAGAAAGTCCTTTTCTTCTTGCCATGTTTTATTTTGATCACTGAGGCTTTCTGCTGGTGAGACTGTGCTTCTTTCCTGTGCCCCACTGCCACTGCAGGGGCAGCCACTTGTCCTCCTACTTGACACTGAATAGCACTTGTGAGCCTTTTCTGTCTCCCCACTCCCTGCTCTCTGGCTGTACATCAGATTTCAAAGCTTGCAGGGGTTACTAATCCACAGAAATGAGTGAAATGCCTTTGTTGACCTTAGATGTCTTAGCAACTATGAGAGGGGTCTACAAGGTTTTTAATATATTTTCTTTAAAAAATAAAGATTAAGTGGGAAAAGAACATAAAGTTATTGCCTGAAGAATTTTCACAAATCAGTCTTTATAAACACTCACAACAATATGTTATATTTTACTTTCATAACATGATTTTCACAGCATTGTTAAATTATTAAAATTACTTAGATTTTTACATACTTAATCATTACTATTTTTCTGTTATAAATTTGAATTTTTAAAGAAAATTCTGAGTCAAATATGTCATTCTTTCTAAATTATAAATAATTCTAATATATGAGATAGCTATGATAAAAAGAAAAATACTTCTTATCTAATGCTTAGAGAATTTCTAGATCAAGTGTACAGAAGATTAACTATTAGCACAGAATAAAATAGAAGAAGTTAGAGAAATAAAAATATATATTTTGGTCATTTTTAAATGTAAGGTAGGAAAAGCATATATTTCAGATCATCTCATCTCTAAAAGAACATGACCTTTGACATAGTGCTTTGTGGAAACATAGTATACATTTAATCTCCATTAACTTTGTCACTTAGGTGTTGAGCATTTATTGCAACACAAAATTTAATTTTGATGGAAAGCATGAAAGGTATATTTCATTATGTATATGTCTGAACATATACCTTTATGTATACACGAGCAGTTCATTATTCTTGACTGTGAGGACTTATGGCTATTGAATTGTCAATTTTTATCTCATTACTCATCACTGCTTACTGTGGGTGTTAATAGTATATTCCCATGAAGTTTGTGTGTGCTATAATGTAAATTTTGACATTGCTACTGACAGTCACTAATATACATCATTCAGTTCATGTCAAGATGATACATCACAATGCTCAACAATTGTCATCTCAATTTTAAATAGATCTACATTTTCTCAACTTTACAATTACTTTTTTTGTTTAGAATCTGGTTACTTTTCTAACAATATGAGCAACTAAATCATTCTAATGCATTCAAAGTAATTGCTGATTTAAAAGCATTCCTTCTGAAAATTAATCAAAAAAAATACTTCTAAATGAACAATAAGGCAATTTATCACAGAATAAAAATTAATCAAAACTTTCATTTCAAAAAATTAAGAATCATAGTTTCACAGACTTTCAAATTTTAGTTAAAGTGTATGTTAAAATGATAATTTTGCAATGTTTAAAAATATGTAAGTTAATAAGAGTGTCATTATTTGAAGTTGAACTTTCCCATAGTTATACAGCTGGAATATTTGAACCTAATCTTTTAAAATTGAATTTATTGGGGTGACATTTGATTAATAAAATAATGTACCTTTCAAGTGCACAATTCTATAATACATTATCTATATATTATCTTGTGTGTTCACTACCCTAAGCCAAGTCTCTTTCCCGTACCATTTATCATGCCTTTATCTTCTTCTACTTCCCCCACCCTGCTTTTCCTCTGGTAATCAACATACTACTGTCTGTGTCTATGAGTTTTGGGTGTTTTCTTTTTGTTGTTGTTGTTTTTTTGTTTGTTTATTTGTTTTTGCTTAATATCCTCTCCTTTCCCACTTAGACCTTCTATCATCTACCCCCTTAACAGCTGTTACTCTGTTCTCTGAATCTATGAATCTGTTTCTATTTTGTTTGATTGTTTAATTGTTCATTATATTCCACATATAAGTAAAATATTATATTTATCTTTCTCTAATTGGCTTATTCGCTTAACATAATACTCTCCAGGTCCATCCACGGTCTCACAAAAAGTAAGATTTCCTTATTTTTATGGCTATGTAGTTTTCTATATGTAAATGTACCACAGCTTTTTTACCCATTCATCTACTGAATTGGGCTGCTTACAAATCTTGCCTGTTGTAAATAAGGCTGCAATGAACATAGGGCGGCCTATATTCTTTCAAATTAGTTTTCATGTTCCCATTATCCAATCACTGTGTCATAATGCAGGTCTATTTTTAATTTTTTGAGGAAACTCCGTACTGCTTTCTACAGTGGATGCACCAATCTTCATTCCCACCAACAATGCATGGGGAATCCCATCTCCTCATCTTTACCAATATTTTTATGTGTTGATTCATTCATGATCCCAACTCTGATGGGTGTGAAGTGACTTTTTTTTTTTTTCAATCCTCACCAGAGGATGTGTTTTTTTACTGATTTTTAGAGAGAGATAAAGAAAGAGAGAGAAAGAAACATTTTTTTGCTTGACTTTTGCAAGCACCCTGGCTGAGTATCAAGGGCAACTTGGGTATGTGATCTGACTGGGAATCAAACCCATGAGCCTTCTGTCCATGGAAAAATTCTCTAATTGACTGAGACCACAGAGGCTAGTGCCTCATTGTGGTTTTAATTTGCCCTTTTCTCATGATTAGTGATGTTGAGCATCTTTTCATACATCTATTGCCCATTTATATGTCCTCTTTGGAGAAGTGTTTAGTTGTATGATTTTTTTTATAAATGTTGGATATTAAACCCATTATCAGATGTATCGTTGGTGAATATGGTATTTCATTTGGTGGGTTGCCTTTTCATTTTGATGATGCTTTCTTGTGCTGTGCAAAAAAACTTTTAACTTGATGTAGTGCCATTTGTTTATTTTTTTTTCTTTTGTTCTCCTTGCCGGAGCTGAACCTCCTCTTGACTTCTGCCATGCATGTGTCCTTTCAGTAGTTTCCCTGTTTCCTTTTCTGTGTAGTTTCTTCCCATCTCCATTGTTAATATGTTGCTTCTTTTTTATTCTGTTATCTGTATTTTTCCTTATGCCCCTTCCTAGGTTTTCTTTTTCTCTATTTACTGAGTTACCTGTTTAATTGACATTACAATAAAATATTTTAAATTCATTAAGTCATTTTCTTCCTTTTCTTCTGTAGCATAGAAAATGGTCATTCCTACACTTCAGAAGTTTTAAAGGGAATGTCAGGACTTTATCTCTCTCCTTTTCCTTTCTCTTGCTATAATCACCTATGTGTCCTTCTAAGTTTTATTCCTCTGATCTATTGAACCTTCCATATTATTCTTTTTATTCCTATTTCAAATATATTTTAACTTTCCCCTATGTTTCCCCAAACATTTTCAAAAGCCATTAGAATTCAGGTCTCAAAAAACAAAAAAATTGAATGCTCATGATGGAAATTATCTAAAAAAATATTTTTAACCTTTAAAAATTGTTACTGAATTGTTTTTGATAAACCACATTATTATAATAATATTTCACTTTTTAAAAGTAAAGAGCCCAGGCTGTGTAGCTCAGTGGTTAAACCAGAAGGTCACAGTTCAATTCCCAGTCAGGACACATGCCCTAGTTGCAGGCTTGATCCCCATTGTGGGGTGTGCTAGAAGCAGCTGATCAATGATTCTCTCTCATCACTGGTGTTTCTATCTCTCTTTCTCCCTCTCCCTTCCTCTCTGAAATTAATAAAAAATATACTTTAAAATATAAAAGTAATGAAATATTTTGAATATGGTGAAGTATTTTTAAAATAATTGGAAGAAAATCCATTAAGTTATTCATTAAAAAATATAATTGTGTTTACATGTGTGTAAGACCAGATAAACTATGTATCAATGCCAACAAGCCGAAGAGGAGTACTCTAATCTTTCCAAACCCAAAGAAGACTTATGTAAATGTGCTTCTAAAATAAGTAAATATTAACATGTTTCTTTTCCAAATCTATGCTTTGTACAGACCTAATATGCAAGTGTCTCCGTAACTTTTCTTTGTGTTTCCATTCTTGTATCACAGCAGTCCACCTAATACCACTACCAGACATGTCTTCCCAATGGGCAGCTTGAGTTATGGCACTCATGTACTCCTAAGCCTTCCCTCCATGCCTGTCAAATAGAGTTTACTTTAGAAGGATGTCTCCTCATCTGGCTTTCATCTGTTTTCTGACCTAATGCACCAATGAGGTGGAGAGTGTATCCTTATGCTAGCAAATTAAACTTTCAGTCTCTGCCATTGTTCACATTATTCCCCAGTGTTCTTCACTCTGCTTGGCTAGGTCTGAACTCTGCCACTTCACTAAAAATCAGTTTCTTGAAAACTTGTATTCCAACTAACTGGGAGTAATGGTTCTTTAATTGCTCATCTGTTGCACTATTTTCCTATTTGTAGTTTCCACCTTCTGACTCTAGGTAAAAGAACTCTAGGTGAAAGGAGCCTCATGCTTGCCTCCTCCCAGTGTCCATCATTTGTTTACCATGCACTTTATATTACACTAGAGGCCCAGAGCACGAATTCATGCATGGGTGGGGTCCCTCAGGGTGGCCAGTGGGAATCAGGCCCCAGCTCACACCCCCAGCCTCGCAGCCCCACAGCCCCACCTGGCACCCTGCCATTGCCTAGTGTCACCTTCTCTACTATCCCGTTTGCAGGGCAATCGATCAAGGCCAGGCCCCCCACTTCGCCGCTGGTCACCATCTGCGGGGCAATCAGACCTAAAACAGCAGTTAGACATCCTCTTGCGATATGGGACTGCTGGCTCCTAACCATCCACCTGTCTGCCTGTCTGATCACCCCTAAGCATTCTGTCTGCCTGCCTGATGCCCCTAACAGCTCTTCCCTGCTGGCTTGGTTGTCCCTAATTGACTCTGCCTGCCTGCATCATCTCCCTTAACTCCTTTACCCCTACTTGCCTGATTGTCCCTAACCACTCTCCTCTGCTGGCCTGATTGCCCCTAACCATGTCCCCTGCTAGCCTGATTGCCCCTAACTGCTCTCTCCTGCTGGCCCAATTGCCCCTAATTGCTCCACCCTTCTGGCATGATTGCCCGTAACAACTCTGCCTTGGCCCCCACCACCGTGGCTTTGTCCAGAAGGATGTCCAGAAGGACATCTGGAAGATGCCCAGTCTATCTGGTCTAATTAGCATATTACCCTTTTATTAGTATAGATCAGGTTATATGTATTGGATAAATGATTTAATAAATGAGTACATCTTTAAATTATTATGGCACATTGCCGAAACCAGTTTGGCTTAGTGGATAGAGCATCAATCTGCAGACTGAAAGGTCCCAAGTTTGATTCCAGTCAAGGGCATGTACCTTGGTTGCGGGTGCATCCCTAGTAGGAGGCGTGCAAGAGGCAGCTGATTGATGTCTCTCTCTCATCGATGTTTCTAACTCTCTGTCCCTCTCCCTTCCTCTCTATAAAAAAATCAATAAGATATATTAAAAAAATATATTATGGCACTATATAAGGAATTACATGAAGGGAATGTCAACTATTTGATTGAAAATACTTCCAAAAAAATATACTTTCAATGTAGAGGTCTCATCCCTCACACTTGTTGCCTAAAGTACCTCCAACCCTTTCTTTATGAATGTGTAAAGAGCACTTAGCAGACCTCCATTTCTAGGGGACATTTCCTAATCTGATTAGGGCTGCTCTCTGACAGGAAAATAAACTACTGAGGAACAATTCTTGTTGAAAGCATCTTTCTATGGAAATGAACACCTAAATATTAAATCTCATCAATGTTTCTCTATCCACTACCTGTCTACTTCTTTCTTGAAGTTAGCTCATCTAGGATACCAGTAGCTTGGTAATAGACTAGACCAGTGATTTGCAATCTTTTTCACTTCATGGCACACATAAAAGAGTTACTAAAATCCTGCAGCACAACAACATGTTTTTTTTGCCCATCTGAAAAAAATATAGGCATAATGTTGATTTATAAAAAAAAATAATAGTCATTTCCTACCTTTTTTGGTCCAAAGTGACTTTTTAAAAAAGCAGGTGCCTATATTTGTATATAAGGATTTCTGTTACTAAGAATTAACCAATCAGATTTAACCTTATTAGGTCACATGACAAATAAGATACAATTCTATTATATAATGTATATATGTATGGTTCAAGACAGGCAATTCACACTGGGTGGCTATTGTTGTGTCAGCTGCTGTCATTTTTTATTTGACAATTGAAGGAAAAAGAGTTCAGAGTCCCTGACTAAATAGTCTGTTATTGCCTGTTTTAAAATTTCTTGCAGCACAATGGTTGAAAATCACTGGACCTTTTCTTCTGCCCCTGATATTTCTCAAGCAAAGCATGTTCTGGTAGCTGGACAAAGCTGAGCATGTTCTACTTTCCCCGGAAGACTTCCAATTCAGGCCCTGATTTCTGTCCTTGGTCCTGCTCTTGGTACAGTGTAGGTTGTTTATAGCAAAACATGTTTTTTTTGTCATAATAGAGTACAACCATTACAAAAGAAAAAAGTTATATTGATGACAGTTACTCCTATTGCACCTTATGGATTTGCAATGTGATACATGAGACTGAAGGCCTTTCAGTCAAACAGCTTTTCAGAAAGCTTTTAAGATTGAGACACAGAAAATAGCATAACCTTATTTCAATTGCCATTTTACGTACACTGGATTAGTGGATTAGTGACATTCAAATAGGTACTTTTGTTTCACTGATTCAAATGTTATAAACAAGAAGTAACTACTAGACTTTTTTTCTTTTTTCATTTTTCTTTTAGGACAAAAATTATAAGAAAAATGTTTCACTGTTAAGGATAACTTATAAGGTAAGAAAATAAATTTTTGTAAAAAGAACTGCCAATAAAATATAATTTTACTTTAGAAAATGTATATGGTACTATTTTAATAGAAATGTAATATAAAAAATTTAAATGCCCTTTGGGAGGAATTAATAATTGCCCCAAACTATTTTCCCATGACCTTTTAAAAAGGGGTCATACAACTTTTGAAATATTCACTCTAAACTGTTCAGTTCATACACTTAGTTCTGTACTGCTTATAAATGTTCTCCTATTTTTGGCCATTAGGCCTTTAAGGAATCTAAAAAATGGTATATCAACTTGTGCTTCCAGTATGGAACCTCACATTGATGTACTTAAAGAACTTCTAATATTTGGTTGCCCTAGTAAAATAGGTATTTTGTTTCTCTCTTAGGCTACTATAAAACATTTCTATGATAGTGAGTATTTAATGCAACTTTCCCCACTGGTTACATTTTAGATATGGGATAAGTGATTTTTGCTGTAGTTGACATTAAAAGTACATAAATATTATGCACCATTGAAGCACACCACTAATGTTATATTCTACCAATCATTAAGATCAGTGATCAGAGATGAATAAGATGCCATTATTAAGGATTTAGTGTTATCCATAAATTTATCTTGAACATATGTCTGCTTAAAATAATAATGAAATTTACATATGAATTTAAATATAGAAATAGGATCATATAAATGACTCAAGGCAAAAAATAGTTTTGGCTGAAATATTAAAATATGGAAAAAGGATATATCTACAGATGGGTTCATACTTGTTACTCTAATAACTATACTGCTGTTTTTTTTTCATTTGTATTTACAACTATAGTTAGCCAGCATGCCTATAGGCAAATATAATAAAGTATATTTTAGCACAAACATTTTGGTATATCCATGTCTTATACTTAGTAAAGAAAAAATGTAGGTGATTTTCACATTTTGTGAAATCTGGGTGAAGAAGAAATAATCTGAGTAGATTATAACAAAAAAATAAAAACCTTTACCCAGATTATAATTTGCATAAGTATCTTTTGTTGAAGTGTCCAATCTATTCTGGTTTAAGATGTTTCTTTCAAGTTGAGTATTTATGTGTAATTTTCAGTAAGTCTTTTCCTGGTATATTTCCAAGTTAAAATCCCTGATATGGAAAAATGTCTATGCTGAGTGAAGTGCTCTAATGACAATGTTAGGGTATTAATGAACAGCAGAATCAGTGAAAGGTTTCCAGGCAACTCTCACAAGACTACACAGTGAAGTCATAGCATTTATCCTTTATTTAAGATGACAAAAATTTAAACATATCCTCTTTCAGTACTTTCTCTCTTTATCTCACACAGATAGACTATATATCAGTAATCTGGACACCAAAGTATTTAAAGCTATTATTTAGTAACATTATAAGTAGTAATTTAAATACAAGGTAAAGTCACCACATTGTCTTGTTTACCACTGATGTTAATTTCAAGCTGACATTCAATGCTTCCCCAAAAGGCAGCCTGTGATTTGTTATCATTAAACTGTCAAATCTGCCTTCAGTTGGAAATAGATTCACACTACATCTTTTACAGATTACCACTTTATTTTCTATCAGTCAAAAAATTCCAGAATAATTTTAATTGTGTCTGTGCTATTTTTCTATTAACTGTTTTAGGCATTTTTCTGGCCTTTTAATTGCAGTTTAATAGTGGTCATTAACACATTAAGGGATTTTACAAGAACATTTGAAGTCCTCTTGACTTCTACCAAAGTTGACACTTCAATGCTAGAGTAATTTCAGCTATTCATTTATTTAATAGTGACCTATGCAAATGTGGAACCATGTCATTTTACAAATTGACTGTAATAATTAACTACAAAGGCAGAGTAAAATGAAACAGGTTACAATTATAATATAACTGCTACAGTATTACGTCAGCTAGGATAAAATCTCAAATGATTAAATTGGTTTCAATTATTAAGACTCAGTTTAATGTACCCACTGTTCTGATTTTTACATTTCTCTTTTATTGTGTGTATGAGATGTCATCTCATACAATTTATGTATTTTATTCATCTTGGTTAAACAGGCATTACAAAAGTTTAATTAAGTAGTAAAAGACTTCACATTGTTCTGCTGAATTCCAAATTAGTGGTAGAAACTAGTCCGAGTGCATGCTACATACTACTCAGAATCATTTCAATTAGCCATATCTATTAAGCCACCCAACATTCCCTTTCACAGTAAATATATGTAACATGTCAGTAGCCATCAGAATGTGTATTTTAATTACATAATTATCACAACTTTCCCAACTGGTTCTTGGACGTATCATCTTTATCTATATCACTTATATTTTTTAACATAACAACTGAGCCATCTTTTTAAAATCCTAAGAATTTTCTACATTCAAGACTCCTATACACGGGGTGGCAGGGTGGCTTTCTGAGCATGCAGCCTATACAATAGCACAAAGCCTTCATACTCAGTAGAGATCCACACTTGGTTTAGTGTTCTGCTATTGCTGTTTTGAAAATTTAAAGATTTTTTTAACAATTTGTCTTACATTTTTATGTTATGCTGATCCCTTCAAATTATGTTGCTAGTCCTGATTGAAGGATTTCACACACAAATATAATAACTTGTTCACTTTTGGCCAAATATTTAACACTTCACTCAACATTCATCTGGTTTTTAGGAACTCACTCTCCCTAACATGCAACTTCAAGAAATTGTCCTGTGGGGGAAGTGTGGATAAGGAGGATATCTACCTATCCAGTTAAATTAGCCAACAACCTTGGCAATCAATGGAGCCTAAATCGCAGCCAGATCATTTCCTAGTAGATAGACTGTGTTTTAATTAGCATTTTCCTACCTCAGTAATATATTGGTTTTAGTTATTAATTTCTTCTCAAAACAATGAAACCATATAACAATGGTGTTAAAGTCAAAGGAGTATTTGAAATATGCTTAAGTTAAGATCGTGTTAAGAAAAATTCATTTCCAGCCAATCCATATCTCCAAATTCTGTAATATTCTTTACCCTATAAGTTTCTAATATGATGCCTGGGTAGTTTTAAATCCATTTATTTAATAAAGATGAACTCCAGTGACCTCAACATTTGGTTATTTTTGAATCAAAGTCTGGATTTTTATTTATGGATGAAATGCTCTATTCCGTGATAGTATGGCTGTGGTATTATATTTCTCCCTTTTATTACAAATGTATTTATTCTAATTGATCTTGATATGTTTAGCACTTTGAGGGGTAATCTTAGAAGTGCAATCAAGAAATTTCATGTATCATGATCAACTAGTACCCTAAATATGCAAATCCCTATTGAATCAGAAATTGAAGTCTTTGGCTTTTTCATATGTTATTCTGTAATTTAGGATCCCCTTGCAAAACACAGAGAAATGATTTTTTGATTTTTTTGGCATACTGTTACATAACCTGGTGGGATATTTAGCATGTACATGTGGCTTTTGTGTCATAAGAAAGGCTTTTCAAAACTCCAAGGTAAGGATTGATCAGAATACATTTAAAATCCTCTTTCCTGCCCTAGCTAGTTTGGCTCAGTGGATAAAGTGTCAGCCTGCAGACTGATGGGTTCGATTCCAGTCAAGGGTACATGCCTGGGTTGTAGGCTCCATCCCCAGTTGGGGGCATGCAGAAGGCAGCCATTTAATGATTCTCTATCATCATTGATGTTTCTATCTTTCTCTCCCTCTCCCTTCCTCTCTGAAATCAATTAAAATATATGAAAATCCTCTTTCCTCTGCAAATTCAATATTAGTGTAATCTAATCCATCCTGGAATTCTAGTGATATTTCCAATGGTTAGAGCTTATAGTTTGGAGAATTGTAAAGAAGCTATTATTTTATCTAGAAAATGGTCATCTAATATTTTGATATACTGTGAGATAGTTGTAAGAACTAAGCATGCTCCCGAATTGACTAAATAATCCAGAGACTGGGTCAAAATTAGCATATCCCTATTTGAAGTGTTTTTATAATTCATTCCCAAATATTTTGTTATTGATTTATTTTTAAGATTCAAAGTTATATATCTGGAGATAACCTCAAATACATCTAAAAATAAAATTGAGCCCTAGCTGATTTGGTTTTGTGTTTAGGGGGTCAACCTGTGGACTGAAGGGTCCTAGGTTTAATTCAGGTCAAGGGTACATGCCTGGTCTCTCTCATCATTGATGTTTCTATCTCTTTCTCTCTTCCTCTCCCTTCCTCTTTGAAATCAATAAAAATATATTTTAAAAAATAAAATTGATTCACTGATGTAGTGTCCTAAGAATTTATATGTTATTGTCAAATAAATTATATCCTTTCTACAAAATTTAGAGACCAATAGTCTGCCATCTGGGCTATTATAATTGGTCAATTCAATAAAATACATCAACTCAACAATTTTTAACAACAATAAACCCTCCTCACTTTTAACAAACAGAAATAACGTATACAACTAGTTTTCTGATTGATTTGATTCTTCTTTTATTGGTTAAAGATGAATATTGAATAAAAAATACAATATATTCAGGTCATTATGAGGTTAATTAGCTAAAAAGAGAAAATACTTATTCTAAAGAGAATAAGAATAATTCAAAAAAACAACATTTAGGATTTGAAAGAATACCTTAAGTTTGAAAATTACTTCTACTTTTTTAATGGAATTGGGGCTCTTAATTAAAATGTAATTATAATTAATATTGTGCAGTTATAATAATAAAATTATTATTAATTATATTTTTCAAATGTAATTAAAATCTATTGCTTGGAACAAAGGCAATCACTGGATTACAATTATCTGTATTTCTAAAAGAAACAATTAGTATGACAGATTTCAGATACATAGTATGAGTAACCAGGTATTATATTTCTTATAACGATTAATTCATATACTTGGAATAATAGTAAACAGGTAATATATGCACTTTTTATTCTAGAAGATCATTTTTACATAACTGTCTTTAATGGATTTATTATTTATTTGGTGATTTTAAAAAGCACCATTCATTTAGACTTCATTCTACATTTATGTGTGACATCTTGAATGATATATAATTTTACTTTCCAGAATCATATATATAATATTATATCACAAACAGCATTATTAGTATTTCAAATAGGGGGGTTATTTCTATAGTCTTTAATTAGAATTTAATAGTAGATTACATATAATTACAAGTGCATTCTCATAATAGTGCTAAAGTTGTCAATTAAATTTTATCGTAGGAGGTTAAATTTTCTATGAGTTCAGAGACAATGGCAAATTTCAAATTCTGAGATTTATACTAATATCACCCATATGATTTAGTCTACTTTTTAAAAATCTCAGTTTATGCAGTAGTAAAATGGACTGAAATTAGTTTCATTTATTCTAATATGTGTGGGAAGATTAAAGCCTGCCTTCAAGATAAATTGCAGAATAGACTATATTAACTTATAATTGATGACAGGAGAATTATTTCATTTACCTAAACTCTGTTGTAACTGATTTGACTATAAAATAAACAAAAAGACAAATTAACAAATAGGGAGACTATTTTTTATTGTGACTGTCTTGTAATGATGCTCTATTCAAATGTTAATGAAGGTATTGCTTTTAATGAAGGTATTATTATAGAAAATATATTTGTATGGATGAAGAGGCAAAACACTTTTTTTTTTTAAATTCTAGTTTCCCGGGAGAACCCAAGATGGCGGCATAGGCATAGGTAATCACCTACACTGCTGCCTCGCACAACAATTTCAAAACTACAACTAAAAGACAGAACGGACATCATCCAGAACCACGGGAAAGCTGGCTGAGTGGAAATTCTACAACTAGAGAGAAAGAGAGGGGCTCACGGAGACCCAGAGGAGCTGCAAAAAGCTGAGGTACAGAGATGCGCTCGTGGAGAGAGCGGGTGCTGGAGTACCTGGCTGGCTTTCTCTGGCAGGAGGGAAACAGAGACTCTCAAAGGCATTGAACCCCTTATCCTACCACACTAAACCCCAGATCCAGCCCAAACTCATATGGGAGGAGCTGGCACTGTGAAAAGGGAGAGATGCATGGAAATTTAGGGGAGTCGCAAAAAATCAGAGGCCTGGTGGTGCGCACAGCACTGCACGCAGAGGACAGACTGCTCATTGTGCTGCTGGCTTTCGCGAGTGGGCAGGAGACAGACCCTCCCAACTGTACCACTTCTGACTCCACTAAGCCCCAGTTTCGGGTGAAACCCTGGGGACCCAGACTTCTGTGGTCCTGGAGTGCAGGGGGGCCGGAAAGGCAGCGGTCTAGAGGCACTGTGCACGCGCACAAGGATCGCTCCAGCCATTACCCAGTCATGTGAGACTCAGGGGCCGTGGTGGGCGGGGCTGACTGGAAGGCAAGGCAGTCCCTTAAGCCCTGAGACTCCACCCATCTCAAGCTCAACAGAGCGACTTCTGCGGTTTTGCAAGTCTGGTATCATAAGGCTGAATCTAACACAGAAGTTCTCCCGGCATAGTGAAAATGCTGAGACAAGGAAAGGGATCACAAACAAAAGAAATGGAGGAAAACAAACAACTGGATATAGAGTTCAAATCCACGCTTATAAGGTTTTTCAAGAATATCCTAGAAAAGTTGGATAAAGTTAGCGAGAGCCAAGAGGAAATGAAAAAGGACCAACGAGAGATGCAAAAGATCCAACTAGAGATGGAAAAGGTCCAACTAGAGATGAAAATGGACCAACTAGAAATTAAACATACACTTACTAAAATAAAAAATATTATACAGAGTCCTAAGAGCAGACTAGAGAAAGGCAAGGATCAAGTCAAAAATTATAAAGAAGCAGAAAACACTCAACTGGAAAAGCAAGAAGAGAAAAGAATCCAAAAATGTGAAGATAATGTAAGGAGCCTCTGGGACAGCTTCAAGCGTACCAACATCAGAATTGTGGGGGTGCCAGAAGAAGAGAGAGAGCAAGATACTGAAAACCTATTTAAAGAAATAATGACTGAAAAGTTCCCACATCTGGTAAAAGAAACAGACTTACAAGTCCAGGATGCACACAGAACCCCATATAAAAGGAATCCAAAGAGGACTACACCAAGACACATCATAATTAAAATACCAAGAGCAAAAAACAAAGAGAATATTAAAAGCAGCAAGATAAAAACAATTCATTACCTACAAGGGAGCACCCATACGACTGTCAGCTGATTTCTCAACAGAAACAATGCAGGCCAGATGGGAGTGGCAAGAAATATTCAACGTGATGAATAGCAAGAACCTACAACCAAGAATAATCTATCCAGCAAAGCTATCATTCAGAATTGAAGGGCAGATAAAGAGCTTCACATAGAAGAAAAAGCTAAAGGAGTTCATCAACTCCAAACCAGTATTATATGAAATGCTGAAAGGTACTCTTTTAGAAGAAGAAGAAGAAGAAAAAGGTAAAAGACAAAAAATTATGAACAACAAATATGTATCTATTAACAAGTGAATCTAAAAATTAAGTGAATTAAAAATTTGATCAACCGAATAAACTGGTGAATATAATAGAATCAGGAGCACAAAAAGGGAGTGGACTGATAATTCTCAGGGGGAAAGGGGTGTACAGGAAGAGACTGGACAAAAACCATACACCTATGGATGAGGTCAATGGGAGGGAGGTAAGGGCAAAGGGAACGGTGGGAGTTGGGGGGAGGGAAGCTATGGAAGGGAAAAAAGAGAAACAAATGTAATAATCTGAATAATAAAGATTTAATTAAATAAATAAATTCTAGTTTTTCATCTATACTAATTAAAGCCTAGGTGACATCTCAACCTTGTGTCAACATAAGATGGCAGCTCCATGTCATTACAACATGGTTGTCCCACATTGTCACAAGATGGCTGCCACAAATGGCCACCTCCCATGTCATCACAAGATGGTCTCCCCCACATCATTCCAAGATGGGCACTACAAGATGGCTGACACAAGATGGTAAACAGGGGAGGGCAGTTTTGGGTGATCAGGCCAGCAGGGGAGAGCAATTGGAGGCAATTGGGCTGACAAAGGAGGGCAGTTGGAGGTGACCAGTCCTGGAGGGGAGGGCAGCTAGAGGCAACCAGGCTGGCAACAGAGGGCTGTTGGGGGTGACCAGGCCTGCAGGGGTGGGTAGTTGGGGGGGGCAGGCCTGCAGGAGAGAGCAGTGGGTGGGATCAAGCTTGCAGGGCAGGGCAGTTGGGAGAGACAAGGCCTGAAGGGGAAAGCAGTTGGGGAGGACCAGGCCTGCATGGGAGTGCAGTAGGAGGGCACCAAGCCTGCAGGAGAGGGCAGTTGGGAGGGACAAGGCCTGCAGAAGAAGGCAGTTGGAGAGGACCAGGTCTGCAGGGGAGGGCAGTTGGGGCCAATTGGGCTGGCAGGCAGAAGTGGTTAGGGGCAAGCAGGCAGGCACTCAGGTGAGTGATTAGGAGCCAGCAGTCCTGGATTATAAGAGCGATGTCTGACTGCCGATTACAGGATCAGGCCTAAACTGGCAGTCAATATCCCCTGAAGGGTCCTAGATTGGAGAGGGTCCAGACTGGGCTGAGGGACACCTCAGCCCCCTCAGTGCATGAATTTTGTGCACTGGGCCTCTAGTTAAGAAATAAAGAAAAAGCCCTGACCAGTTTTGCTCAGTGGTTGAGAGTCCTCCCATGCACAAAAAGATCACCAGTTTAATTCTCTATCAGGGCACAAGCGCATGTTGGAGTTAAACAGGAGGCAACCAATTGATGTATCTCTCTCACATTGCTGTTTCCCTCTTTTTCCTTTCCTTTCCTTTCCTTTCCTTTCCTTTCCTTTCCTCTCTCTCTGAAATTAATAAAAACATATTTTCAATTAAAAAAAGAACTAAAGAAAAAATACCTTAAATACATCTAACTTAATGTAAGTTCAAATCTTAGCATAAACGTTGTATTCAGAGAATCAAATAACCACAAACCTACAAATAAAATATTAAAATATTTGCTCAAGTTTCTCCATATTGCAAAGGAAAAAAGTAAATGCTTTGGATGGCAAAATCAATAGGATTATTCTTGTAACTATCCCTATTAATTTACTGAACACATATGGAGTGATGCTCTCAGAAACCTCTCTAATCTCAAAGTTCTCACTAGATCACTGCCCAGCTCACCCCCCACCACTTTAGAATAATTTCCCCACATAAATTCTCCACAACAAAACAAATAAACTAACAACAGAGAACTCATCCTTTAATAGAATCCTCTAGGTTAGAACTTTTTCTTGAGAATAGGAGGGAAATAATTATAGATAATATCTAAATAAATTAATCTGAGTAACAATTTCCTCTTGGTGGATACATCTTCCATAGTTCCACAAAATACACTCCTGATATTCATTGCTTATTCAATTGTTCCTTGAATTTATATTTTCTACCACCTGTTCCTCCAGTGATATTGCATAAGTGAGCTTGCCCACTTCCCTCCTACCCCTTCTAGGCAAATCTGATCTGGAATTCAAACATGCTTACTATCTCTCTTCTGGCAACATTCAAAGGATATGTTCACTATGCAAGCACCCTTGCAGCCAATGACTGCCTGCTGAAGCAAAAGTGGCATTGTCACAACATGTGGTTATTTACCAAATGTCAAGCCTTTGGTAAGGCTACTAAATTTGCACCTCCTTTGCTGGGAGACACAAAATAACAATGACTGAAAGCTGGTCAAGAATGAAAAGCCAATAAGGTCCTACCAAATTTGACTCCAAATTTGGAGTCCAGTTCTCTGGAGGGGAAATAAGGAACCCATTTATTGCTATTCACCAGTACCTTGCCCATGGATATTTCAACTTTATAAGGCAAAAATATCCCTGCACCAATTCTGGTCTGGGTTTATATTTTACCACCACAATAACATCTGAATTTCGTCATGCTAAAGCACTGCAGTAACAGCAAGGATTGAGGAATCCATTCTGGCAATGAAGGAGTCAATGATTTTTCACATAATTTTCTCAGAATATGATCCACAGAAAAAGCACACTTTTTAATTCACAGTGATGGCAGAAGCTAGAACACACATTTCCATAGGATGATAGTAATACCAGAACTGGTTGAGCAAGAATTCTTTCCAGGGTCATGTCTCATGGAATAGAAGAATGAAACAGTGCACTAAAGGAGCTCAAGAAAAGCAGAAGTTTGTTGTAATAAAATACAGACTCCTGGTTTGGGGAGGGGACCCAAATAGGTTGCCTTTGAGGCATTTTGCTCTTCTCCCTTATATCTGCTAAAAACCCAACCCTTGTTTATCTCTGTCACCCTCTGATTAGCTTAGCAACAATTTCAAAGTCTACCATTCACTCCTCCTCCTTCTCCCCTCTTTCTCCATTTCTTTTGCATCATTTTATTTTACACTTGAAGAAAAACATCTTTTTCTCATGACATACCATTTTCCTGTTTCTGACATCTGTTTTTCTGTAATACAAACATTTTGTGGTTTCAGCTAGCTCCAACTGTCATGTCCATGCTTCTTCCTGCTTCCGTTCCTTACTCTGTTTGCCTACTACTATTTCTAACTCCTTTCAGTCCCACCCTCCAATTAGGAACCCCAACTGCTGATGGGAACAGGGGTGATGGCCACTTTAGCTGCTTCCTACTGAGTAGGGGTATTGATTGGAAGAAGCTGTCAGGGTCCATCAGAGGTTGCCTATCTGGTAGGGGTCCAAGTAAGAAGGTTGCCTGCATTTGTAGTTCCATCTGTAGGACCATCTGGAGTTTTATAGCCTCAAGAAGAAACAAAATTAATTAGAAAGTTTAACAAGCATTAAGAGGTGTCCAATTAGAAGTTGAAGCCAGAGACCTAAAGATTCTGTAGCCAAATGCCCCAAGATTCCAAAAGTTGTCAGACTTTGAGGCTCTATCAGCTAGATTTTTGGCCCTATCCATTACTATGCCAGACTTATTGGTATAGAAACAGCATTCTTCCTCTAGGAATAGGCATAGCCCCCTTTCTCAGCTGTGAGGAGGTCACTCTCTGATTTTGGAGGGTTACTGCTGCCAACGAATCTATTTGATCCTGTTCTGCAGCATTTCTCTGGGCAGTTTCCTCTAAGATACCTGTCTCCCTGAGTAAGTTGATATAAACAATTTACCCTCTGGTTAGGGAGGAAAAATGCAAATCATTTACTCTTAAGAGTCCTTGGTTTAGGAAAGATAGGATTTACTAGATGGCTCCAAACTGCTGTTCAACCATCTCAGTTCCCTATTCCACTTGTCCTGGCTTACTGGCTTGTGCCATGTATATAATTTCCTTTCAACATTTATCTTTACAAACATTCTATAACTTTCACAAACCTTCCTGAAACTTTCATAAACCTTTCTTCACAAAACTTACAACTTTCAGATATAACCATCTTTAGAACCCACTTTCTTTTTCTTTCAAAATGCATCCCCATGCCTCATGCTTTTGATTACATCAAAGTCATATAATTTATTTTAAATTAGTTAGAATTAATACTTCTAAATACTTAGATATTAAATAATTTTTACTATTTAACCAAGCAGAACTCCAAAATTTTAAGTTACCGAAGACTTTAACATTTTTTCTTTATATAATGGGATTGACCCCTGCCCCAGGCCTCTTGTGAAGCTCTGGCCCTATCTAGGAGAAAAACTTGGGGGGGGGTGGTTTGGAAGATTTATTTTCCATAATTATCTTTCTTGAGTAGACTGTAACAGCATGAAATCTTGCATATAAGGAGATCTTATCCTATTTCAAAACAGAAACAAAAACAACCCCTAAAGTAAATAAATGAGTGCTCCCAAAGGAGGGACTGGGACTTTAGCCTTATAATCTTATTTCCCAGGACAATAAAGGACTTTGGGTTCTAGGTAGCCAAATGTCAGGGTTGATCTCAGCCTCTATCAGTGGAAAACACCATACTTGTTCTAGGCACATATGCATAATTGTTCTAAGCTATACCATCCTAAAAGGGTCATAAGGGCTTTCAGGAAGGCATGGGAATAGGACAGCTCATCCCAACTGCACCATAAATATTGGGAAAAATATCTCTTTAGCAGTTTCCCAGACACTCCTGTGTTGGTCACAGCCTCTGAAGAATATTTACCACAGTTCAAAAAGAGTACAGAGAAAGTAGCTCCAATATTGAGGGTGATATTAATTTCCTTGCACTCAATAGTCAGGATTACCTGGTGATCCTGGGAGGAGATGACAGTCCTATGAGGATCCTGGGCCCATCAATCCTGTTGGACCAACTGAATTGTTGGTTCTGCTACATGGGACCTTCATCTCTGAGGGCAGTTCAGCCTTCAGTGATCTCCTTTACAGATATCACAGGGCTTGGGGAATAGTTTCCCTCGCCTCTTTGGGAAAATCTGGTGCATATGTCCAGTTTGGCTGCAGTTGTAACAAGTGACTACGACTAACTGCCCATCTCCACATCATGCATGGAGAGCCTTATTGGCTTCTTGGAGTAGGGCCACTCCAAGGCTAGAAATGGACCTTCTCCATTTTCTAGCCTTGGCCTGGTCTCTCTTATTTTTTCTCTCTTTCTCCTCCTGATATATATTATAAAATACAGGCGACAACTTTCAAGAGGTTCTCTAAGGTACTCTCAGTACCAATAGCCAATTTCTGTAACTTTTTCCTGATGCCTAGAGTTGACTGGGTAATAAATTTATCCTTCAAAATCAGTTGTCCACCTGTAGGATTGAGGGCCATGTTAGTGTGCTTAACCAGTGCCTCCCTGAGTCTCTCTAAAATGGCTGAAGGGTTCCATCTGCCCCACTGTGTAATAGTGGCCAGCCCAGAGTAACTGATGGCTTTGATTTTACTACACCAAAGGCCCTCAATTATTCACCCTGGCAATGTCTTAATTCCCATATTTCTGATTCAGCCTCCCAGTTGGGGGTCCATTGGGGGAACTGCCTCATGTCCTATCAACATTTTTTTTTCTTTTCCTTGGGGTCCTCTACACTTCGAGCATAGGTAATATAATGTTGGTCCCCAAGTTCCTTCACCTTTTCTAGTATAGTTTATTTCTCAGTGGGTGAATTAGGCACAATAAAAGCATAATGTCTTTATAAAAGAGATCAAACATCTGGATGAGGCTTTGAAAGACCTCAATATACTTGACTGGGTCATCTAATAATTTTCCTAGATCACTTAAATTTGACTTAAATCCCAGAGTATAAAGGGATCTGTACCAGGGTAGGGCGAAACTCTCCATCTGCCTGTTAAACTAAGAGATGCAGACCCCTGGGTTAGGCTGAGACCAAGTCAGGTTTAAGTGTGGATCTCCCTGCTGGAGGATATGTTTTCTCAAGCGGCCCTGGGTACGGTGAATAAGAGGGTTAAAATGGTGCACTGGTAATGGTGTGCCCTCCACTTTTTTTTTTCCCGTGCTTCCTGTGTTAATATGGTCAAAAGTGAGGGATTGATTTTACAGTCCTTATGTAACCTGGTTTCTCTCTTATGGTAAAGAAAGCCTGGACATATGGGACTTCCAACTATTGACTTGCTTCTGCAAAAGATGTCTACTTGTAAAATGGTATTATAATTGAGACACCCTTCTGGAGGCCAGCTCTCCCCATATACTACCTGATACTGTGGCCAGATCTGGGTGAAAAAGATCAGATATTTTTCTTTGGAGTCTGTGGGTCAAATGTATCTCAGTGTTTAAGAATGGAGCCCATGGAGCTGTCTACACAGGGTGAGGATGAAGCATTTCCCATCTGTAGCATATAAAAGGATGCCCATTATGTTCTGTGACCCTCCCTTCTCTATTTGGGGCATTCCTTTACCAAAGGGATGTGAAGAAAACACATGTTTAGCTCATTCTCCTAAAAATGAACAATTGCCTCATTGTGTGCAACCACAAATGAGGGTCTGCCATAATAGTCGCTCTTACCAGTGAGACCTGGGATACCCGAACCTGCTGCTGGGCGCCCATCCTTCTGATTTGGGGAAACCTATTTTAACCCTTGTTTGCTGTCTAAAATACCCACAGTGATATACATATTTTTGTAGGGCCCAGATCCCCCCCTGTAGGAGAAGAATTAAGATGGTCTGCAAGCAGATGGTCTATAAGGGTGGAATTTCATGTCTTGTCCTCCAGGATATCCGAATAACCCTTTGGACCCTAGACTTGTATTCACCAGGGCTCTCCGAAAGGTGGCTGTGAACAATGGCTTCCTGAAAAATGGAGCTCAATAAAGGTGAGTGAATGAGAATGACCCTCACTTTAAGATTTTGTCCCCTGTGCAGGGTCAAAATCCCTAGCACCATAGTGAATAAGATAGTGTGGAAATATGCCCTTTTCTGGGAGGGAGGCACATGGTCAACCATTCTTGGCAGGTAGAGAAATGGTGGAGGGCTACCACCACCACCTGATTAGCTCACCAGAAAGACTTAGGGTTGTTGGAGTCTCATGCCTGAAGTGGGAAGAAAAATTAGGTCCCCATTGAACTGGAGAGCCATGAACATGCTCCATGGGCAGCAGGGTCACAACAGGGGAGGTGGCTCTAAGAACCATCTAGGGAGGTAAATCCTCAGTTGTTTAAACAGGGACCAATAAATGGGGACCATGAAGATTGATTTAGGAAGGTCTGGCCCGAGGAGCCAGTGGTCCTCTTTTGGGAGGGGTGGCTCAAACAAAAGGGGGGTTCCCATTTGAAGCCATTGGTGTGTCCACTCAAGGAGAACAAGAGTGGTATCAAGGGCAGTGGATGAGTATCCAACCTACCGGGGACACAAGCTAGTAGTTGGCCCAGTGTTGTGGGTCAAAGTGCGTTATTTATGGAGAGAGTTCCCAGAAGAAGTGATGCTTCTGTTCATTTCCCTCCTCTTACATGTCTCAGTTTCTCTCCCCAGTTGTCTAAATCAGCCATGAGGAACAGGAGCACTGGGTGACTAGCCCTATGTGCACTCCCTGGACAGATTGAAGTTTGATTGCAGCTGCATACTGGAGTCCTTATGAGGCCTCTGCACATCTTAGTGTTCAATACAAGACACCTCTGTTAGTTCCTTACTCATGTAAGAACATTAGAGAGAAAACCTGAGTTAGAAAACCCAAGTATTTTATGATGACTTTTAAGACAACATGAAATATGACTACATCCATGTGATAGGGATGCCAGAAGGAGAAGAAAAAGAGCAAGGGATTAAGAATTTAGTTGAATAAATGTCTAAAAACTTCCCTAAACTGGTGAAGGAAAAAAACATACTGAGATGGCAAGCCCCTCCCTGATTGCCATCTCTATGTCCCTTCCTGCTTGCCATCTCTATAACTATGCCTCAACTTCTGTAATCTCACTCTATTCTTCTGCTTCTGCTATAGCAGGATCTGATGCCAGTCAAGTTTCTGCTGTCTCAAGTTTCTGTTGTGTCCCCTCCTCCCCAACTTGCAACAGATACCTGAGAGCTTAACATGTAACATAAAAGAAATGTCTAGAATGTGTATATATACCACATATGGAAGACAAAGAGCCTAGGGAGATATTTAAGGTCAAACCCCACTTTGTTCAAGGCTAAGCCTTGGGAGTTGACTCCACTGAGCCAACACCAGTGCAAATAAACAGTCCTTTCTGAACCTCCGAGTGTGTCTGGTTTGTTGCTTCCTGCTGGCCTGATTTCTGTCATATCAATACAAGTTCAGTAAACACAGTGAGTCTCAAATAAGATATACCCAAGTTAGATAATTATTAAACTAAAAAAAGTTAAAGACAAAGAGAAAATTTTAAAAGCCACAAAATAAAAGTAGTCAGTTACATATAAGGGAGCTCCTATAAAACTCTCAGGTGATTTCATAACAGAAATACTTAATACTAGAAGGGAATGGCATGAAATATTCATGGTGATGAAAAACAAGACCCATAATCAAGGCTACGATACCCAACAAAGCTATCACTTTTAATGATACAATAAAAAGCTGAGGAAGTTTTCTACAACCAAGCCAGCATTACAAGAAATGTTAAAGGGCTTGCTTTAGGAAGCAGAAGACAAAGAAAAGAAAAGAAAAATGGAGGAACATAGTTAAAAATATAAAATGGCAATAAATACATATTGAATATAACCAATTTTAATGTAAATGACTTAAATGTTCTAATAAAATACATAAGATAGATAAATGAATAAAAACACTAGATCCAGGTATATGCTATCTTCAAGAGACTCAACTCAGAATGAAAGATACACACAGATTAAAAGTAAAGGGATGGGGAAAGATATTTCATGTGACTAGAAAGGAAAAAAAAACAATGCTGGGGAAGCAATTCTTTATATATGAAAAAAAAATCAACTTAAAAACCAAGGATATAGTAAAAGAGAGAGAAAGGCACTACATATTAATAAAGGGATCAATCAAATAAGAGGCTATTACTCTTATAAACATTTATGAACCTAACATAGGAGCTCCCAAATATGAAAAACTTAATGAACCTAAAGGGAGTGATTGACAGCAATACAGTTATAGTAGGAGATTTTAACACACATTGACATCAATAGATAGTTCTTTCAAACAGAAAATCAATAAGGAGATGGCAGCCCTAAATGACACACTAGATCAAATGAATTTATTTGATCTTCAGAGCATTCCACTTCAAGGCAGCAAAATATATATTCTTTCCAAATGCACATGGAATGTTTTCTGGGATAGAGTACATGTTAACACACAGAGCAAGTCACGATACCTTTAAGAATACTGAAATAATATCAGGCATCTTCTCTGACCATAATGCTACCAAACTTGAAATCAGCCACAAGAAAAACAACTGAAAAACACACAAAGACATGGATGCTGATCAACATGTTACTAACAATGAATGACTTACCAATGAGATCAAGAAAGAAATCAAAAGATACACTGAAACAAGTGAAAATGAGAACACAACCCCAAATTTATGAGACACAGGGAAAGCAACCCTAATATGTTATCTCAAGAAACATGAAAAAGCTAAAATAACAATTCTAACTTTACATTTAAAGGAACTAGAAAAATAACAACAAAGTACAGAGTGAAAAGAAAAAGGAAATGATAAAGATCAAAGCAGAAATAAAAAATATATAGTATAACATAAATACAAAAAAATCTATGAATCAAGAACTGGTTCTTTGAAAAGACAAATAAGATTTACAAACCTTTAACCAGATTCATCAAGAAAAAATGAGGAAGGGCTGAAATAAATGCATTAAGAAGTGAAAAAGGAGAAGTAACAACTGACACCCCAAAAATATTCAAAAGATTGTAAGAAAATATTATGAACTAATATACCAACAAATTGAATAATCTGGAAGAAATGAATAAATTCCTAGGAACTTATAATATTCTAAAACTAAATCAAGGAAAATCAGAAAATCTGAATAGACAGATTACAACTAATGAAACTGAAGCAGTAAAAATAAACAAAAAACTTCCCAAAAAACAAAAGTCTTGGACCTGAAGGATTTACAGGTGAAAGTTACCAAACTGAAACAAGAATGAACATCTATCCATCTAAAAGTATTTTAAAAAATTCAAGAGTTGGGAAAACACCCACACTCATTTTACCAGGGGAAGATTATTCTAATTCCAAAACCAGATAAAGACATGCCAAATAAAGAAAATTATGGGTTGATATCCCTGATGAATATATATGATAAAATCTTCAATAAAATATTAGTTAACTGGATCCAGCAATACATTAGAAATATCATGCACTATGATCAAGTGGGATTTATTCTAGGGATTCAAGGTTGGTTCAATATCTGCAAAGTAATGAATATGATATACCACATATAAAAATTGAAAAATAAAAATCACATGATCATATCAATAGGTGCAGGAAAAGTATTTGATAAAATCCAGCTGTAATTTATGATTAAAACTCTCAGCAAAATGTGAATAGAGTGAAACTCCTTCACCATAATGAATGCCATATGTGATAAACTTACAAACGATATCATACTCAGTGGGCAAAAACAAAAGTCATTTCCCATAATATTGGGAACAAAACAGGGATGTCCACTTTCACCACTTTTATTCAACACAATACTGGAAAGTCCTAGCTACAGCGAGCAGATGAGTAAAATAAATTAAAAGCATCCAAATTGAAAAGGAAGAAGTAAAACTCACTGTTCGTGGATGACATGATACCATATATAGAGAACCCGAAAGATTCTACCAAAAAATATTAGAACTAATAAATGAATTCAATAAAGTAACAGGATACTGCTAAATATTTCCAAATCAGTTGCCTTTTTAATAAACAAATAATAAATTATCAGAAAGGGAAACAAACAAAAAGATCAAAACAATACTACCCCATTCACTATGGCTTCAAAAATAATAAAATACTTAGGAATAAATTTACCATGAATGTAAAAGATGTGTACTCAGAAAATTATAAGATGTTGAAGAAAAAAGTTGAAGAAGATACAAATAAGTGGAAGCATATAGCATATTCATGGGTAGGAAGAATTAATAATGTCCACACTGCTCAAAGCAATCTACAGATTGAAGGCAATTTCTTTTCATAAGCCAGTCAGATAAAGTCAATACCATGTGATTTTACTCATATGGGGATTTAATGAACAAACCGAACTACCAAGCAAAATAGAGACAGGCTCATAGATAGAGAAGAGGCAGAAAAGCTTGATGAGGTGAAACTGAGGTGGGGAAAAAAAAAGCACTCATGGACATGGACAACAGTGTGGTGACTACAGGAGTGGAGAGAAATGGGTCAAGATTGTAGAGGGTATAGAAGAGATACAAGCTGATAGGAAAAATTAAATTAAAAAAAGAACAAAAAACTATTTTTGGTACCTATCACCATAATTATTTTAGAAAGTTCATAGATATGTGGGAATTTTTCTGATTGGGTCATGCTACTGTCAAACAAGGACACAGAGAATTACTTTAAGTATTTAACAGAAAAAAAAATATGTTTACATTCCAAAATGTTATGACAAATAGTTATCAAATATTTATTACTAGAGGTCCAGTGCATGAAATTAGTGCACAGGTAGGGTCCCTAGGCCTGACCGGTGATTAGAGCCAATCAAGGCCTTCCAGCTGTTGGTCAGGGCCTTCCTTCCAGCTACCTGCTGGAGCCTGCCTTTGTTCCGTGCCACCCTGTGGTTGTAAGTGCAAGTCATAGCAAGTGATCAAACCCCTGGTCTTCTGAGGGGACACTTTGCATATCTAGTATATATATATATATAAACTAGAGGCCTGAGGTGCATGAAATTCATGCACTTACAGGGGGGCATCCCTCAGCCTGGCTTCTCACAGTCTGGGAGCCCCACAATCAATTGCCCCACAGAGGGAGGCCCTGCCCACCTACCGCAGACTGCCAGTCAATGGCCTGGGCATCCCTCTCTGGGGCAATCATGGAGCCACCCAATTAATCCCCCCGCTGACTGGTGGCCTGGGCCTCCCTCTGTGGGCAATCATTGGGTAATGATTGGGCCCCCTGACTAATCACAAAATATCACCTTGACTAGCCTGGCATCAGTGAGTGTTATAATGTGGTTGTCAGGAAGTCATTACACTATTCGGCCATTCGGTCGATTGGCATATTATGCTTTTATCATTATAGATGCTTTTTTTTATAGATGACTACAATAAAGTAGAATAATACATACACACATGCACACACACACACACACACACACACACACACACACACACATCCTTCAAAGGATGTACTACTGCTGATTTATAGGGATTAGGCCTAAACCAGCAGTCGGACATCCCTCTCACAATCCAGGACTGCTGGCTCCTAACCACTCACCTACCTACCTGCCTGGATTGACCCTAACCACTCTGCATGCTGTCCTGCTTGCCCCAAAATGCCCCCCATGCCAGCCTGATCACTCCCAACTGCCCCCCATGCCACCATGCACATCCCAACTGTCATCCTGCCAGCCTGCTTGCCCCCAACTGTTCCCCTGGCTGGCCTGCTTTCCCCCAATTGCCCCCTCTGCTGGTCTGATCACCCCCAACTGCTCCCCCTCCCTGCTGGCCTGATCATCCCCATGCTCCCTCCCCCCCCACCAGCCTGATCACCCACAACTGCTCTTCCCTCTTGGCCTCTAATCACCTCTACGTCAGCCCTGCTACCATGGCTTTGTCCAGAAGAATATCTGGAAGGACTCCCAGTCTAATTAGCATATTACCCTTTTATTAGTATAGATAGAGGCCTGGTCCACAGGTAGAGGCTAGCTGGATTGCTCCAGAGGGTGTCCCAAATCAGGGTAGGAGTTCCCTTGGGGTTTGGGGCAGCCTGGGTGAGAGGCTGATGTTTGTTTGCAGGCTTGACATGCCCCCCAGTGGGGGCTCTTACTCCATGGGGGTGTGGCCAGTCTGAGTAAGGGCCTGGGGGACATTTTCAGGCTGGCCATACCCCCTTCAAAATAGGGGGTCCCACTAGGGTGCCTTGTCAGCCTGGGAGAGGAGCTAAGGGTCGTTTTCAGGCTGGTTACAACCCCTTCAGGGTGGGGGTCTCCACTGGGGTGCCTGGCCAGGCTGAGTGAGGAGCTGATGGCCATTTGCAGGCTAGCCAAGCCCCCAGCAGGGACCCTCACCCCATGGGGGTGTGGCTAGCTTCAGTAAGGAGCATTTTCAGGCTGGCCACAACCCCTAGTGATCCAGGCTTCCAGCCCCTCCTTGAACAGAGGCCAGGGAAATTTGGCTTCCTTCATCGATGGAGGCAACCCAAGCCTCCTGCTCACTCCAGCTCCATGGCCACCACCATCTTTGTTGGGATAATTTGCATAGTCACTCCTGATTGGCTGCTGGATGTAGCAGAGAGATGGCCCATTTGCATGTTTCTTTTTTATTAATATATATATAATATATACCTAAGCAACCAACCAACTGGCTGACCAGCCAGTAGTTATTACATGCAATGACACCAGGGGGAAGACACTTAATGCAGGAGCTGCCGAGTGACACCAACTTTGCAAAGTTCCCTCTTGCCCTCTGGGACCCCTTGGGGAATATCAGACTGCAGTCTAGGCTGAGGGACTCCACCTGCCAGAGGGATCCCACTCACTCTGCAGATGCTCTTCGAGCCCTGGCGCCACCGCAAGTGTGGTCGGCTGGGGAAGAACCATGGGAGGTTGGCTCTAGCGTGTGTCCAGCTCGTTTCATCCAGTCCTGCACTGTCAGCCACCTTCTAATTAATTTATTTTCAATGTGCACAAATCTGTGCACTGGGTCTCTAGTATACATTATTCTACTTGTTCTAGGATTTCATATAAGTGAAATCATAGTGTATGCATTATTGTGTATTTAGCTTCTCTGGCCATCATAATTTTTTTTTAGATTCCTTCAAACTGATGTTAAGTGGTTAATATCTGTATTTTTAAAATCACTGAATAACATTCCATTGTATGAATTGTATAAATATGTGAAGATTTACTCATCTATCTATTCATCTTTTATGGATGTTTTGATTTGTGTTTGTTTTTTTGTTATTGTTTTTCAGTATGGGGTAATTTGAATAAATGTGCTATGAATATTTATGTACAAGTCTTTTTATAGGCATATTTATTTAGTTCTTTAGGGTGAATATCTAGGAATAGAATTGCTGATATATGTAGTACACATATACTTAACTTTATAAGAAAGTGTCAAAAACTTTTCCAGAGTGGTTGTTTTGTTTTATACTAACACAAGGTATTTCTGAGAGTTCTCATTGCTCTTCATCTTGCTAGTACTTTAGGTCATCAAGTCATGTCAATTTATGAGTATGTATCAGTATCTCAATGTGCTGTGATTTGCATTTCTCAGATGATTAATGATGATGAGCAACTTTCTAAGTGTTTATTGTGAAGTGACTTAAAATATTTTGCCTATTTTTAATTTTATTGGGATTTTAGTCTTGAGGGTAAGGAATTAAAAAAAAAGGCATATTCTGAACACAAACTCTTTGTCAGATATATGTGTTAGCAATATACTCTTCAGTCAGTAACTTCCCTCTTATTTTCATAAAAGTTTCTTATAAAAAACAGATATTAATAATTTTGTAAATTCTAATGCATGTCTTTTTATATTAAAGTTTTCCCTATATAAGATGTATTTGTCTATTGAAATATCAAATTATTTTTCTTTTATGTTTATCTTAGAGTATAATAGTTTTAGATTTTATGATTAATTATATTTTCATATCAAATTAATTCTTTATTTAGTATAAAGGTTGAGATATTTGTATTTCTGTACAAATGTCCATTTGCTTTATCAACATATGTTGAAAATACTCATTGCATTAATTTGGCAACTTTTTCAACAACCAATTTCCCAGATGTATGTGTGTTTATTTCTAAGCTATCTATTCCTTTTAATTGAATATGTTTTTACCCTTACCATTATCACACTGTTTCAGTTACAGTTGCTCTTCTTTAAAAAGAGCTCTTTGCTCTTTGAGGTTCTTCATTTTTCTTAATAAATTTGAAATCAACTTACCAAATACTACAAAATAATGCTTACTGGAACTATGACTAAGATTAAGTTGAATTTATAGAAATGGAAAATTATAATCAAATTGTATTGAATATTTCAAATGATATAACTATATATTAAGATTTTTATCTCAGTAAAGCTTTATAACTATAATATAAAGATATTATAAATATTTTGCAATTTTTCTGATTTAATATCTTGTCAATATTATTATAAATGGTATTTTTGATATTCATTTTTCAATTGTTTATTTTTAATATAAACAGTTACAGACTATTATATATTGATTTTGTATGCTACAACCTTGATAAATTTGCTTATGAGATATTATGGTTTATTCCTAATTCTTTAATTATGGAAACTAAATTACAATGTAATATGTAAATAAAGACACTTGCTTTTTTTCCCCTTCAACATTTATGTCTTTGTATCTTTTTTTTAACCTTATTTTCAATGGCAACCATACCTCAAACCAAGTTGAAGTAAGAGCAAGTATCTTTACTTAGTTCTTGATCTTAAGGCAAACTCATTCTGGAATTTACAATTCATTATGAGTGTAAGTGGGGGTTTTTAGTAGATACTGTATCAGTTTTAATGAATTACTTTCTTTTCCTAATCAGTTTATAGAAGATAGATATTAAATACCATCAAATGCATTTTCTACAACTATTACAACTATTATGATTATGGCTTTTCTCTTTTACTCTGTTAATATGGTGAATTTTATTGACATATTTTTGAAGGATAAACCAAGTCATATGCCTGGAATAAACCTCACTTGGTATCTTCTATTACATTCTTAATATGAATCATTTATGTTTTTATCTTACTTCATGGTGAGTCTGGCTATATGTGTATAAATTTTATGGGCTGTTTTAAAAACACAACATTAGTTTCACCAATGTTATCATTTTTTTAGTTTAATTGGTTTCCACTCTCACTTTTCTTTTTACTTTTTTGTATTTATCTTAAGTTCAATTTAACACCCCCCTTTTACTTCTCAAGATGGAAGCTTAACTCATTAATTTTTAACATCTTTTTAAAGTTAGCATTTAAATATATAAATGTTTATATAAGCATTATTTTATCTGAATACCACAAATAATATGTTTTATTTCTCTTTTTATTCAGTTTATATTATATTTTAATTTTTTCCAGGGGTTTTTACTTCAATCATATTTGGATATTTTCATAAATCTTTTTATAACCTAATATCAGAATTCACAGCATGTCATCTGATGTTTTTGATTTTAGAAAGTAGAGATTCTAGGGGCATGGCCTGTTGGAAGCCATCCATTGTATTCACTAGCAGAGAGATGTAGACAAGGAACCAGCTGGAGACCTTGAGTTCTGAAAGATCAGAGCTCTGCACCCACTATTTAGTTGAAACAATGGTAGCTGAAGCAACTTCCAACATTTGGTTTTATGTAAATCCTCACTGATTGGCTATTATTGGAATTGCTTGCCTAAGGGCTATGGATGTATCCTAAAACCTGAATAAAAGGGATCTCAAGGCCAATGTAAAGTGGAGTTCTTCCTTTTGAGCTGGGCTCCTGCCTGGCCACCAATTCCTAAATTTATATTTTATTGTCTAGTCTCTTTCATTTGTGTGCAACCTCCTCCAGAACCCTGAACCTGAACCCTGAACCATGGGGAATGTGAGGGGTGGGGGGAAGGGAAGGGATGAGGACACTCACAGTGGCTATCTTTGAGACCACTTACCACATATGTAGAAATACTTGGCATTATGTCTTCTGGATGAGCTGATTCTTTGTCATTACATAATTTCTTTATGTCTGAAAATATTTTTTGAACTGATTACACTTTGATATTAATATACTCAAGTTCTTTGATGATTGGTGATTTGATATTTTATGATTTTTTTATACTTTCTATTTAAACTGTCTTTGTATTTAAATTGAGTTTCTCATGGAAATTGCAAAATTAGGTCTTGATTTTTAATTCAGATATTTTAGACCATTGACAAATAATGTAATTATCAATGTACTTAGCTTGAACTTAAAGCTACAATGTTGTTATTTGTTTTCTATAGATCCTTCTGTTCTTTTTAATCCTTTCATGCATTTTAATCTATTGACTACTTTTAATCTTCTATTTATTTTAATTATTTCCCTTCATTTACAATCTACCTTTAAATATATTATATCACAACATATAATGCAGAAGTCTTTCTATTTCATCCACCTCTTTTTTGTGCTTTTGCTGTTACATGTTTTACATTTCTGTATATTATTCGCCTCAGGTACATTTCATTTTTTCTATAAAATTCAATTATATTTAAAGTAATTTAAATGAGAGAAAAATAACATTTTATATTTTACAAGACATTTACAATTTCTGAAAAACTTCATTCCCTTAGTGAAAATCCAAAATTTCCATTTAGATCATTTGCTGACTCAAGTTTGCATTTGGGTTATTTCCCTTCAACTAAAGAACTTCATTTCTATTATAGATTAATGGATATCTGTAGGATTTATTTCTCTTGGCTTTGTCTGGCTGAAAAATGTATTTATTTTACTTTACTTTGAAGTACATATTTACTAGCTCTAAAATTCTAAGATTTCTTTTCATTTTAGCACATTAATGATGTCGCATTGTATTATCTTCCATTGTTTTATAAGAAATAGTTTAGTAGTTAATATCTTTGCTTCCATGTCTGTAATGAGTCTTTTTTTTTTTTAGATACTCCTAGGAGTGTTTCTTCATTACTGTGTTTTAGCATTTTGATTATCATGTACATTGCTTTAGATATTTTTTATATTTAATTTGGTATTTGTTTAGTTTCTTATATTTGTTAATTTGTTGATTTTACCAAATTATTAAATACTTGGATATTATTTATTCAAAATTTTTTCAATTGTTGCTTAATATTGTCCCAAGTTCACTGAGACTATCTGTATTTTAGCTTTCATGTTGTGTGCTTCATTTTTCATAGTTTCTCTTGCTATCTCTTCACATCCAACATTCAGACTCATCTACTGCATATTTAATTTCGGTATTTTTTTTGTTTGTTTTAAGTTACATTTTTCATATCTTTCATCTCTCAGCTTGAAATATTCATATTTTTCCTTAAATTCTTCTCTTATAAATATTTATAGTTCAGATTATTACAATTGCTCCCCTTTTTTCTCCCCATAGTTCCCATCCCATCCTCTGCCCTTACCTCCCTGCATTGTCCTCATCCATAGGTGTATGATTTTTATCTAGTCTCTCCCTGCACCCCCCTCACCTCTTTCCCCGGAGAATTGTCAGTCCACTCCCTTCCTATGTCCCTGATTCTATTATATTCACCAGTTCATTCTGTTCATCAGATTTTTTATTCACTTTATGTTTAGATTCACTTGTTGATAGATATGTATTTGTTGTTCATATTTTTATCTTTCCCTTTTTCTTCTTCCTTTTCTTAAAGAGTACCTTTCAGCATTTTATATAATACCGGGTTGTTGTTGATGAACTCCTTTAACTTTTTCTTATCTGTGAAGCTCTTTACCTGCCCTACAATTATGAATGATAGCTTTGCTGGGTAGAGTAATCTTGGTTGTAGGTTCTTGCTATTCATCACTTTGAATATTTCTTGCCCCCTTCTGGCCTGCACAGTTTCTGTTGAGAAATCAGCTGACAATCATATGGGTGCTCCGTTGTAGGTAATGACCTGTTTTTCTCTTGCTGCTTTCAATATTCTCTCTTTGTCTTTTGCTCTTAGTATTTTAATTATGATGTGTCTTGGTGTGATCCTCTTTGGATTCCTTTTATTTGGGGTTCTGTGCACTTCCTGGACTTGTAAGTCTATTTCTTTCACCAGGTAGAGCAAATTTTCAGTCATTATTTCTTCAAATAGGCTTTCAGTTGCTCTCTCTCTCTTCTTCTGGCACCCCCACAATTTTGATGTTGGTATGCTTGAAGTTGTCGCAGAGGCTCCTTACACTATATTCACATTTTTTTAATTTGTTTTTCTTTTTGCTTTTCCAGTTGCGTGTTTTCTGCTTCTTTGTATTTCAAATCTTTGACTTGATTCTTTTGTTCCTCTAGTCTGCTTTTAGGTCTCTGTATAATATTTTTTATTTCAGTCAGTGTATGCTTAATTTCTAGTTAGTCCTTTTTCATCTCTAGTTTGTCCTTTTTCATCTCCTCTTGGGTTTCATTAAATTTATCCATCTTTTCTAGGAAATTCTTGAAAAACTATAACCATGGTTTTGAACTCTATATCCAATTGTTTGTTTTCCTCCATTTCTTTTGTTTGTGATCTGTTCCTCTGTCTCTACATTTTCACTGCTTCCCTGAGTTGGTAGAGTAGCTTTGTGTGCTAGGTGTCCTATATGGCCCAGTAGCTCAGCCTCCCCAGTTATCTGAGGTGGACTCTCTTGGTGCACTCCTTTTTGGACTGTGTGTACAGCCTTGTTTTAGTTAAATCTTTTTTTTTAATTAAATCTTTATTGTTCAAATTATTACTTTTGTCTCTCTTTTTTCCTCCTCCATAGCTCCCCTCTACCTGGCTCCCACCCCTCCCTCTACCCTTACTTCCCACCACATTGACCTCATCCATAGGTGTATGAGTTTTGTCCAGTCTGTCCCTGCACCCCCCTCATCCCTTTCCCCCTGAGAATTATCAGTCCATTCCCTTTCTGTGCTTCTGATTCTAATATATTCACCAGTTAATTCTGTTCACCAAATTTTTAATTCACTTAATTTTTAGATTCATTTGTTGATAGATATGTATTTGTTGTTTATAATTTTTTATCTTTTACCTTTTTCTTCTTCCTCTTCTTAAAGAGTACCTTTCAGCATTTCATGTAATACTGGTTTGGAGTTGATGAACTCCTTTAGCTTTTTCTTATCTGTGAAGCTCTTTATCTGCCCTTCAATTATGAATGATAGCTTTGCTGGGTAGAGTATTTTTGGTTGTAGGTTCTTGCTATTCATCATGTGGAATATTTCTTCCCACTCCCGTATGGCCTCCATAGTTTCTGTCGAGAAATCAGCTGACAGTTGTATGGGTGCTCCCTTATAGGTAATTAACTCTTTCTCTTGCTGCTTTGAATATTCTCTCTTTGTCTTTTGCTCTTGGTATTTTAATTATGATGTCTTGGTGTGGTCCTCTTTGGATTCCTTTTATTTGAGGTTCTGTGTGCTTCCTGAACTTGTAAGTCTATTTCTTTCACCAGGTGGGGGTAGTTTTCAGTAATTATTTCTTTAAATAGGTTTTCAGTATCTAGTTTTCTCTCTTCTTCTGGCACCCCCACAATTCTGATGTTGGTACCCTTGAAGTTGTCCCAGAGGCTCCTTACATTATCTTCACACTTTTGGATTCCTTTTCTTCTTGTTTTTCCAGTTGAGTCTTTTCTGTTTCTTTGTATTTCAAATCTTTGACTTTATTCTTATGTTCCTCTAGTGTGCTGTTAGGTCTCTGTATAATATGTTTTTTTTATTTCAGTCAGTGTATGCTTAATTTCTAGTTGGTCCTTTTTCATCTTCTCTTGGGTCTCGCTAAATTTATCCATCTTTTCTAGGAAATTCTTGAAAAACTTTATAACTGTGGCTTTGAACTCTATATCCAGTTGTTTGTTTTCCTCCATTTCTTTTGTTTGTGATCTCTTACTTTGTCTCTGCATTTTCACTATGCCGGGAGAACTTCTGTGTTAGATTCAGCATTATGGTGCAAGACTTGCAAAAATGCAAAAGCCTCTCTGTTGAGCTTGAGAAGGGTGGAGTCTCAGGGCTTAACAACTGCCTTACCTTCCACTCGGCCCTGCCCTATGCGGCCCCTGGGTCTCAGGTGTCTCTGGGTAATAGCTGGAGCAGTCCCTGTGCACAAACTCAGTGCCTCTAGACCACTGCCTTTCCATCTCCCCTGTGCTCTGGGACCATATGAGTCTGGGTCCCCAGGGTCTCACCCGAAACTGGAGTTTAGTGGAGTTAGAAGTGGCACAGTCTGTAGGTTCTGTTTCCCACCCACAAGCCAGTGGCACAATCAGCAGTCTGTCCTCTGTGCACAGCAGTGAACACACCCACAGAATTCTTCCCTTTCGCAGCTCCCCTAAATTTCTGTGCACTTCTCCCTTTTCACAGTCCAAACTCCCCCTGTATGAGTTTTGGCCAGACCTGGGGATCAGTGCTGTAGGATAAAGGGTTCAGTGTAGTTGGAATTCTCCCATCTCCCTCCTGCCAGAGAAAGCCAGCCAGGCAATCCGGCACCTGTTCTCTCCCCACTCCAGTCTCTGTACCTCAGCTTTTTGCAGCTCCTCTGGGTCTCTTTGAGTCCCTCTCTTTCCTTCTAGTTGTAGAATTTCCACTCAGCCAGCTTTCCTGTGGTTCTGAATGATGTCTGTTCTGTCTTTTAGTTGTATATTTTTGTTTTGTTTTGTTTTGTTTTTTAGTTGTAGTTTTGAAATTGTTGTGCGAGGCAGCAGTTTAGGTGTTCACCTATGCTGCCATCTTGGTTTCTCAGTCTTTTCTTTAAATTCTTGAATATATTTAAAGCAACTCATTTAAATTCTGTAATCTATGCCAATTCAGGGTCTTATTAATAAAAGTTTTTACTTTGATATTAGTCATGTTTTCATACTTTTTCACATGTCTAGTAATTTTTTTATTGGATGCTAGATATTATAAATATTATACTATTGATTTTCTTCAGTTTCTTGATTTCTTAAAGTATATTAGATGTTATATTAAAAAATAATTTATCTTGTCAATCAGTTTAATTTTTGTTGTGCTTATTTTTGTTTTCTTATTCCAGATATAGTATAGTTTTTTAACTGTATTCTAGTTCTAGTTTTACCTTACTAACTAGGTGTTGCCCATCTGGTATATTTACCAAAATCCTGATTGTTCATTGAGGTGTCTCCACATTGACTGACTCAAACTTAAGTATATTCCACCCCTAGAAGCTGTTAGAATTGTTCAGTTTATAATCCCCAATTATTTTCCTAATAGTTTTGCCCAGTCTCAAGGCATCTCACAGTAACAAATGTGCATCTTAGAATTCAGCAAAAAATTTGGGATTTCTAGGAAGCTTTATCCAAACACTTAATTGTATAGTTCTCTCCTCTCTGATATTTTGCCCTATACATTCCAACCAGTACAGCTTCACTGAACTCTGATTTTTGTCTATTTAACTTTACAAGACTACCATAATTTATTTCAGTTCTCCTTCCCTGATTATGCTTTTAATCAGAGAGTCAGGAAAATTATAGAATGTAGACCAATTTTTTTATTTCAGTAATCATAGTCCTGGACTTTCAGTGGTATAATGTCTGAGGACAATTATTTCATATATTTTGTTGAATCTTCTAGTTGTTTAAAATAGGAAGTCATGTCTGATCTACTTATGTCCTGATGGTGATAAATAGAGTTCACTTTAATTTCAATATTTCTACCAATTTTTTTAGTTTAATAAACCTAAATTATGCAGAATATTAATTTATAGTTATATTTTACAATAAACTCTTTTGATGAAACCTAAACAATTGCATTTTTGAAAAAAAAAAAGAAAAGGATTATAACACATGATGTATGAGATGGCTTTAGGAACTATTCTCTATCATAAGCATTGGTGCTATCTCCTGCATGGAGGTAACATTATCCTCAATAAATATAATTTACTGAATTTAAAATTAGTCTCTTGAGTCTCCCAAATCACCAACTAATCAAATAGCAGAGTATAATATTCTATTAAAATTGAAATAAACATTTTTATTGAACAAAACCGTTAATGGACTATTTATAATATAACAATCCATCTCTTTATATTTATGACAAATTTAATAAAAGAAAATAACCAAAAATATAAGTAAGATAAATAGAAAGAGAACACATAATAACTCCTAAATAAGATTATAAAAATAATAAAATATATGTCGAGCCCTAGCCAGCATGGCTCAGTGGATAGAGCATCAGCCTGCAGACTGAAGGATCACAACTTCAATTCAGGTCAAGGGCAAGCCTCGGTTGTAGGCTCAATCCCCAGGAGGAGGCGTGCAGGAGGCAGCTGATCAATGATTCTCTCTCATCATTGATGTTTCTATCTCTCTGTCCCTCTCCTTGTCCCTCTGAAATAAACAAAATATTTTTAAAAAAATATATGTTGAATGTGGCCAGAGAAAGGAGAGGAATTGTGAAAAGCAAAAGTGATAATTGGGGAACAGTATAACCAAGAAATTCAGAAGTGAATTACTTAACTATAGAATTCTATTCATTCCATTTGTGCGACATTCACATGATGTGACTTGAAACTCCCTTTAAATAATGGTAAGAGAAGACAGCAGGATTTTAGGAAGAAAAGCAGATCAAACTTAGCAGACAAAAAACATGACTAAAGGATAAAAGTGAGAAAGTGCAAGGTAAGTTCCAGAAATGAAAATAAAACCAGTTTGGCTACAATGAGGGGGAGTGCTATAATATAAGAATAGAAAATGTAAGATAAATTGGGGCCAAATTGTATACGTCTTTGAATGCCAGGCTGAAGATTTGCTGCTCTTTTTGGTTAAAAATGGGGACTCATTGAAGATTTCTGAGTAGGGGAGTAAATTGACTTTGGGTCAATTACTCTGGCTACAATGTGTAAAGTAGATTGGAAGAGGGAGAGAATAAAAGTGAAGAGACACCCTGGGGAGCTATTGAATTAGACTAGGTGACAGGTAATGAGAACCTGAGTTATAAAAGTAGCAGTAGGACTGGGAAGAAAAGGATGAATTCAAGATACCTTTCATGGGTGCAATCTATGGGGCTTAGTGACTAATGAGATCTGAGGAAACTTACAAAAAGATTGTGAGATTTTTAAGCTTGAGTTACTGAGGAAGTGATAAAGTAGGGACATAAGCAGAGATAGCATACTTAAGTGATTGTAGGTATATGTGGATGGGGAGTGTTGGTGATGATATATTTCATGGTGGTGAGAATTTTATGTATGAAGTAGATTTTGATATTTTGCCATTACCAGTATTGGAGGATAGCAGTTTTCAGAAAATGAATAGAGTAATTAAATTCTAACATTAGAAGGATCGCACTTAGTTCATAGTTGGCTCTTAGTTGACTGAACCAATCCTAATTAATTCCGAAGGACATCTTTCACTCTTCATTCAACAAATACTTATTAGACAGGTGCTCTAAAGTTGAAGTGGTAGCAACCTTTGTCTTCATGACTCAAGTTTGGAGAATATAGCAAGAGATGTCATTACTCAGAATACTGACATACTGTATTTTCTGGTGTATAAAACGATTTTTTAACCCAGGAAAATCTTCTCAAAAGGCAGGGGTCGTCTTATATGCCGGATGTCATCTTATAGGGTGAGTATATCCCAAACTCAATATTTTAACTGGAAAAGTTGGGGGTTGTATTATACGCCCAGTCATCTTATATGCCAGAAAATACACTTTTTGAAATCAATTCATGATATGTTTCTGCAAAACTGCTAATAACAGAATGAACATTGTCTTAGTCCACTCAAGCGTCTATTACAAAAACACAGAGACTAGGTAGCTTAAAGAGTGAATATTTGGCCCTGGCTGGTTTTGCTCAGTGGATAGAGCTTCAGCCTGTAGAGTGACAGGTTCTGGGTTTGATTTCGGTTAAGGGCACATGCCTGGGTTGTGGACTTGATCTATATGGGAGGCAGTCAATAAATGATTCTCTCTTATCATTGATGTTTCAATCTCTCTCTCCCACTCCCTTCCTCTCTAAAATCAATATTAAAAAGAGTGAACATTTATTTCTTACAGCTCTAAAGGGTAAGAAGTTCAAGATGAAAACAGTGGCAGATTCTGTGTCTGATGAGGGCCAGTGAATTCAAATGAGAGTGATTAGGACAAGAAGAATAAAAGGAGTTATTTGTTTGACCTATAGGACCTTGGGTAAATGAATAAATTCGTAGTGGGCAGATTCTCATAGCATAACTTATATTGAGAAATCTGTCAACCCTTGTAAGTTTTGGAATGGACATGAGTCTCACTTAAAAGATCAGTTAACATGAGGAAAAACACTTCATGATATACCAAAACAGAACTGGCACAGAATTGGCCTAAAAATAAAGTTCTTCCCCATGCATATTAATGCCTTGTGGAATTTAGCATGCCTATCTCCAATGGTAAGACGAATAAGCAGAATAAATCTGAATAATCTAAAATACCATCAACACACTGAAGATTCCTTCATTTAAGACTCTACCATAGCATTTCTCTGTGTCTCGAGAACTCCATATCCAGGAATCTCAAATTTAACATTTCCAAAGCAGGAATATTTTTCAACTCTGAACAGATTTAGCTGCATAATTTATAAGGCCCAGTTCAAAAAGTATTAACAATGTCATTTACATATAAAAAGATAAAGCTTTTTACTTTCTTCTATGCTCCCTCTCAATTGTCATGACCTTACTTTTAATTTTTTATTGTGATCCTCCAAAAATGAGAAAAGAATCCTGGGCCAGCATAGACCATCACAGGGCCAGAAGAGATAGCAGCAGTAAAACCTACAGATAGTGCTTGAGCTGCGGACAAGATAGCCGTCAGGTATCTCCTCTTCCCTGGATGTGAGGTGGCCTAAAGAAAACATGGGATGGGCATGTGCACTGCGGCAGAAGACCTAGAGGTCACTAGATGGGTGAATAGAGAAAGCTGGACAAGACCTTATGTACCTGCTAAGAACTCATCCTATGGAAGCAGGGCATCAGAAGGAGGTATAACCATGCATGAGTTGAACCTTTAGTGTCTCACCCTGTGTCTCACACTGAACTTCACTTACAAAACACAAAATCAAAGATAACATTTTTATAATTTAAAGATGGCCAGCACAAAGCATTAAGCCCCAGTGTGAGGCCCTTCTGGGTATAGCAAACTGTGCAAATACATTGGACTTAAACCAGTGGAGCTAGCGCTGAATTCACTCTCAACCCAGCTACTCTCTTAATCTCCCATAAATCAGTAAATAACATCCGAACTTTCCAGTTACTCAAGTTTTTAAAAAAATATATTTTATTGATTTTTTACAGAGAGGAAAGGAGAAGGATAGAGAGTTAGAAACATCAATGAGAGAGAAACTTCAATCAGCTGCCTCCTGCACACCTCCTACTGGGGATGTGCCCACAACCAAGGTGCATGCCCTTGACCGGAATCGAACCTGGGACCTTTCAGTCCACAGGCCGATGCTCTATCCACTGAGCCAAACTGGTTTTGGCTCCAGTTATTCAGTTTTTATACCCAATTGTCATCCTTAACTTCTTTATTAACAATCCTATATAATAAAAGCCTAATATGCAAATTGACTGAAAGATGGAACTATTGGTAGAACGACCAGTTGCTATGATGCACACTGACCACCAGGGGGAAGATGCTTAATTCAGGAGCTGCCCCCAGCTGGCCAAGGCAGGTACCATTTGGGGCTCCCAGATCACCCCACCAGTTGCCCCACAGATTGGCCCTGATCATCAGCCAGGCCTAGGGACCCTACCCATGCACAAATTTTGTGCACTAGGCCTCTAGTCTATTACATTAAGGACTACATCTAAAATAAAATAAAAAATTATTATCACAATAATTTTTTAATGGTTTCTCTTGCTTTCATTCCTGTTCATCTAGATCTGTCCTCCACAAACAACCTAATCATCTCTTAAAAATATTGATCAGGTCATTTTACTTTTCTTCTTAAAAATCTTCCAATGACTTCATATTATGCTTAAAAATAAAGTTTTATCATGGTTTTCGAGTACTTACAAGATTTGAACCCTGCCAATCTCTCACCTTATATTCCTTGAAACTGAAGTGTTTTTTTTTAATAATTTATCTTCTATAACCTTGTAACATTCTTCCCAGATATTGTTTTCTCAGATGTCATCTCCTTAGAAAGATGTTTTCTGACTATCCTATTGAGAGGCTGCACTGCACTTCTGATTAATTGACTATAAGTTGGGAGTTTTATGACCCCTTTCTCAGAGTTGATAATTTGCTAGAATAGTTCACAGGCCAATACTTTACTTGTGTTTACTGGTTTATTATAAGGATACAAATGAATAGCCAAATGAAGAAGTGCAATAGAGATAGGTCTAGAAGAATTCTAAGCATAAGAACTTCTATCTTCATGAAATTGGGGTGTGTTCTCCCATCCCATGTATTCGCAGAACCAACTGAAATGGTTAACAACATACTGAGTTGATTTTTATAGACAACAGATCAAAACCCCTAGTCATACAGCTGAAGCATGCACAGTGGAGAGAGCTTTTACCTCCAGCTGTGCCCGAAACTGAAGTCTCCACTTAGACATACACATGCATAGAACCAAAGGACTGGGAGATAACTGAAACATGAACAATGAAATCCTATCAGAGACAAAGGGTCATTGTCCAGAAAGATGCCCTTTTAGTATAAATGGACAAGTTCCATGGCCCTTACCCAACTAGCACTTTCGCATAAGTATTCCTCATAACCCATTAAAAACCTTTAAACCTGGTCCAGTAAGAAAGATGGATTGAGGCACCATTAGGTCTTTCATCTTCTCAATTGGCAATTTCTCAATAAATAAACCTGTCTTGATTCCAAATTCTGACATTTTGAGTTTTGGCCTTATGAAGAGTCAGTCACACAGAGTGTGGAAATTTTCATTCATGTGTACACTCTCTGAACTTCTTTCATCAATAATTTTTATAGAGCTCAATCTTCAGCTCTGTATTCCCTTCCTAAAGAGTTGGGCATAAAGTTCCAACTCTCTTATTACTTGGTTTGTCTGGTGAATGAGTAACCCTATTTGAGGTTACTTAGGGGTCCCACCCTAAGTCACCTCATTAGCATGAATTCAAATGTGAATAAAAGCTGCTCAGGGTGAATAATGAAAGATGCTCTTATTCAAGAAATTCCAAGAATTGTAAGAGCTCTGTGCCAAGAACTGGGGACAGAAACTAAATATATTTTTGAATTATACTACATTTATCTAAAATAATAAACTTGCATTATTGTTTTTCTCTTAGCTCAATTTTTTCTTCTTATACTTATCACAGCATTTTCATATATTTGTATATATATTTATTTTCTATACCCTGTACAGGAGGAACAAAGTTTCCTCTACCCTGGTTAGTCTAATAAATCAAATAAAAATTAGACAGATTAGCAGGAGGAAATAAACAAGTTTAATACATACTTATGTATGAGAACCCCACATATCTGAGTCAAAGACTCCACATGAAGGAGAGATTCTGAGACAGAAAGAAGGATTAAGGTATATAAGACATTCTCAGCTGGAGATGAGGTAATGAATCTTGGGGGCTTCAAAGGGTCATTGAAGGATGATAAGAAGAGCAAATGTTTAAAAATAAAAGTTTGCCCTGCCATATAGGTGAGTTGAAAAGCTTGTGGCTGATAATCTCTTATGGGTAGAGCTTCTAATTTAAATTCTTCTAGGCATTTAAGGGTAGGGTGGCAGAAGTTTCTCCAGAGCTAGCTCAAAATGGTCTGTATACTACAGAGACACATCTTGGGGTGACTCGTTCTGGACTTCCACTCTTTTATCACCTAAATTTATAGAATAAATAAAAAAATAACTGATTATAACCATAAGTTGTTACATTAAATTTCTCATATAAGGTAGAACCAGGGCTTATAATTAGAAATTAAATTCAAGTATAGATTTGCCTACTTGAGTCTTTACTACTTAATTTATGGCCATTATGTCTCTATAAACTCCATAACTACTGCTTCAGAGACCTTGAATTAAACAATGCTTTACATATATGTAAGATATTGTATTAGTATTTATTTTTCCTGCTGTAACAAATTGCCACAACTATAGTGATTTAAAATAACACATTTATTATTTTAGTCTAAAGGTCAGAAGTCTGAAACATATCTCGATGGGCTAAAATTAAGGTTTTTGCAGCACTGTGTTCCTTCCTTGATGTTCTAGAAGAAAATCTGTTTCCTTGTTTTTTCTAGCTTCTAGAAGTGGCCTGCATGCCTTGGCTCATGACCTCCTTACTGCATATTCAAAGCCAGTGATGGCAAGGTTAGTCTTCCTAATGTAGCATTTCCCTGTTCATTCTTCTGGTTTCCTCTTCTGTGTTTTTAAAAGTGTCGTATGATGAGATTGAGCCCACCTGCATAATCTTTCTATTCTCTGTCCTTAATTTTAACAGGTCTGTAAAGTTCTTTTGCCTTATAAGGTAACATATTCATAGCTTCTGGAGATTAGGATTTGAACATTTTGGGGGCTTAATATTTAGCCCATCACAGCTAGCAATTAGTGTCAGTGTCTGATAAATAAGGGTTTTTTTTACTAATTTTTAAATATCTTAGTGAAGGTGTTATTAAATAGTCAAGTGACTACAACAGCAGCTGAGGATCTCAGTGCACAGTAGAGCATAGACTCCAACTAAGGGGTCAGCAGTTTTCTAGCTCCAACCAAATGTTGCCATGCAGAGATGTGAGTCCACTTTTTCAAGACAACCTACAGATGCAAATTTATATGTAAACCCCCCTAACTTTTAAAATGTTGGCAGTAAGTCACATGAGGTTTTTCAGAACAATGCAGGCTTAAACAAAACGTGTCTATAAGTTGATTAGGATTCCTGAGCTACCAGTGTGCTGCCTCACTTCTGTATGACCAACAGGAACCTATTTTGTTAATAACTAAAACAAACTTCTATAGGCAAATATTGCATGTTTGTCAATAACTTATGTTCCAGGAATTAGAACGAATGTATAAAATTTTAATTCATCAACCAAAGTCTATCTTTTGTGGCATGATATTACTTGGAGTTAAACCATACATTGGTCCATGGAATTAATATTTATTGCTAAAAAGAAATTTAATTAAAACAATTTTGTCTTGCCTGGCCAGTTTGGCTCAGTCAGTGGTTGAGCATTGCTCCTTGAACCAGAAGGCCTCAGTTCAGTTTTCAGTCAGGTCACATGCTCCTGTTATAGGCTTAATCCCAAAAGCGTGGCATGCAGAAGGCAGCCAATCAATGATTCTCTCTCATCATTGATGTTTCTCTCTCTCCCTCTCCCTTCCTCTTTCTGAAATCATAAAAACCTATTTAACATGAAAAGAAAACAAAGTTTGTCTTTATTTACTCAATAAAGAACATTTAATAAGTACCTATTTATTGGACAAGTCCCCCATGAAGCACTATGAGGAATATGAAGACAAATCAGATAAAGTCCCTAACTCTAAGGAATCTGTCATCAAGAACAGACTTATTAAAATTTTAACAAAGATTATTAAACTTTAATGGAAAAAAAGTCACTTCTTTTGAGAAGGATTAAGTCTTTACTAGAAAAGTTGAAATAAAGTTAGGCTTTGCCCTAGCCATTTTGGCTCAGTGGATAGAGCATTGGCCTTCAGACTGCAGGGTCCCGGGCTCCATTCTGGTCAAAGGCATGTTGGTTGTAGGATCCTCCCCAGCCTGGGCCCTGGTCAGGATGCATGCAGAAGGCCACCAATCAATGTGTTTCTCTCACATCTATATTTCTCTCTGTCTTTCCCTCTCTCTTCCCCTCTCTCTAAAATCAATGGAAAAACATCCACAGGTGAGTATTAAAAATAATAATAAGAATAATAAATAAAGTTAGGCTTTAAGGTATGTATACTAAATACTCCATACCTCTTGCTTATAATTTTTTTCTATGTATAACTTGACATTCTTTAGACTCTAGGTTTATCTATACTAATAAAAGGGTAATAGGCTAATTAAACCCAATAGACCGTAAGTCTTCCAATGTCCTTCCAGACAAAGCCGCAGTGGCTGCAAAGGCTGAGAAGGGCTGGCAGCTGGCAGGGGCAGCGGTAATGGGGTGATGGGGGCGATGCCTTCCCCTGATTGGCCTAGTTGCCTCCCAAAGAGGGAGACCAGACTGTGGTCAGTAGAACATCCCCTGAGGGCTGTGAAAAGGGGGAGGCTGGGCTGAGGAACGCCCCCACACTCCCATCAGTGCATGAATTTCTGTGCACTGGGGCTCTAGTGTAGATATAATTATGTAGCTTATTAATGAGTGCAATTTTAAAATCATGTACTAACAAAAATGAATAACTGATAAAAATGTAATCTGAATCCAATTTTTCTTATGCCACTTTAGTAATGCCTAGATAGATGGAAAATACTGTGTATTTGAACCTAAAGTTATAATAAGTGCTAGTGCAATAAGAAATGTTAACTGTGATGGGCAAACCAGCTGAACAAACAGGCTGGAAATTTGTTTTATGAAACTCACCTTACAGAATTTCACCCCATAAAACACATACACATGCAGGATTAATTTTTCCTCTGCCTATGTACCCTCAGAAAAGGCCCTTTTTAATCACATTCTGGATATACATTTGGTCCTATTTGAACACAATTTATGAAAACTGACTTTCTTATTTGAATTTCACCTTTTGACAACTGGACAAAAATCCAAGTAAGGCAGCATGGTTAACTGTTATTCTAATATACAGAAATCTGAATCTTAATGTTAAACAACTCAAATTCAGCAGAATACAACTTACACTGAAATTGTTACTTTTATTTTATTTTATTGTCCTCAATATAATCCCGTGTCCTTTTCAAATTACCTTGCAAATAAATATTTTTGAGCCCAATTCAAAGAAAATACAAGTTATCTAATAGCGACTTTTAACAAAAACCTCAGACTATCTTAATCATAAATAAAAACTAATAAAGCAGGAACTATAAAATCCAAAAATGCAACCTTTCAACTCCTCTTTTTTTAATATTATCTCCAGAAGCCTGCACTCTAACACTTTTTCCAGCCCAGACATAGATTTGGCCAGAAATGAAAGAACACAGGGCAAAGTATATTAACAGCTTTGTCAAATAGACATTTAAATATATTTTTTCACTTTGTTTTCCCTATTAATTCTAAAGCACTGTGACTGGGTTAGACAAAAATCTTGTTGTCATAGTCTGTAAATTTTGCCTATTGGGGCAGTAATTAGCACCATTAAGTTATAAAGGCATTTGAAGAATTTAGTGTGTGTCACTATTATTTCCAATGCCATGATAGTTTTCCTTTGGCAGACTTTTGTACAGCACCACTTACTGACTAGACAATATTTTTGCTATTTGCTAATTTCAGGTTAGTCTGCATTTCATCACACACAGATTTCCTGAACCTTCTGTAGTAGACACAAGTAGACCAAGGACAGCAGGCCAGGTACAGAAAGCTCTCGGGTGATAAGCCCAAGGTGCCTAGCAATGGTCAATATAGTTTACACCTCTTGACCTTTTATATTGCTGGTCATGTGGTTCATCTTTCCTCCCTTGGCATGTTGCTGGTCATGCATGTTAGACCAATTTAGATCAGGCAGTGAACAAGAGGGCTAGAGAATAGCCCTTAAGCACTTTCTTCTTGGACCTAGGAATAATCTAGGCCTCAGTTGTATTTCAACTCCAGGCCCAGAAGAAAACAGCAAAATCAAATAAGCAACACCCAACCCCATGGCTGATCTCTCTCTGGACTAATTGCTTTGAATAATGACCCCCTGATCTGAGAAGAAGAGGAAGAGAAAAAGGGAGAAGGAGGAGAGAGAGAGAGAGAGAGAGAGAGAGAGAGAGAGAGAGAGAGAGAAACATCAATCAGTGGAAACAAGGAATTTAAAAGGACACATCTGGAAAGCTACTGAATATTTAATTGAGATTCTCCCATGCAATGTCTTCTAAAATCTCCACCCCTAAAAACCTTGGGACAGAGAACCCAGTGTGCTCTCCTCCTGGAAAGGTGCCCACACCTTACTCCTCCCCCACTTTTTCCTCCCAGGTACTTTACCTTTCTTTCTCCTAAGCTCTAATGGAGAAAGAAAGGTAAAGTACCTGGGAGGAAGAAGTGGGAAGGAGAGAGTTGTGGGCACCCATTTTGGTCTCTGCAACTTGTTTCCCAAAACCATTTCTTCTATCTCTGTGACTTTCTAAACAAACTTTCTTTTATAGTTTGAGTCTTGGCTCTGAATTATTTCCTAGGCTGAACTCAAGTACCTAGGTTGCTGAACCAAGGCCCAGTCAATCACCAACATTATGGAGTCATGACTTCGATGCTCTAACTTATTTGAATTGTGTCATCTTGGTGTAGTGCAGCAGGATTCCAAAGAAGCCCAGCCAGAATGACTGCGGACCTGGAGCTGTGCTCAGCACCTGCAGAGGCTCATTGTGCTTCACTGGCTCCTCACTTTGCATTGGGTGGACTTAAATGAGTTTTCCTTGGAATTATGGACCTCCCTATTTTAAAGTATGAGGCTGACTTTCTTTGAGCTGTTTTATTTTTAATTCCTTGAGTTGAAGCTAAAAGTTAAATGAAAAACAAAACAAAAAAACAAAACAAAACAAACAAACAAAAAAAAAAAAACAACAAAGCAAATGGCTGGTTTTACCTTTGGCTTTTCAATTAGAATTGCTTTCTGAGAGCATGAACAAACCTTTTTGCTGGATAAATGAGAGCCTGAACTCATTTGGTTTAGAAAATAAGGAGGATTTTCTTTTTCCAGTTCAAATCTTGTTTATTCTTAGGGAACTAAGAATTTCTGTAGAGATGTCAAGGGGCATCCCCTACAATGTGTCAGAGCCCAGTAGGAAAGGCCAAATAATTGTATTGCTTTGGGACATACACATAAAGTTTAGTTTCCTAGAATTGGGCCATTAAGTCCTCATAGCTGTATTAGAGAGCTAAGGAGAAACACAGAGACACACAAAGGGATTTGAGATGACTTGGGAGGCAACAGTGCTTTGTAACACAACTCACAAACAGCACCCATAAATCCACTACATGATATCCCTAGACTCTATGGATCCCAAAATACAACTAAAATTAACATGGAAAATCCTGCCTCCCAGGCCAGAAAATACCAGCCTCCAGCCCTCAATAATATAAGGAAAGAATCCTTTACTTACAAGTACTTACAGAAATGGGAAGATTAGATAAAAAGTGATAGCAATTTAAGAAGGCCAAAATGTGGCCAGATTATTATGCATTCAAAGATCATAACCTGGCATATATATATGGCAAGTATGTGTGTGTGTGTGTGTGTGTGTGTGTGTGTGTGTGTGTGTGTTGTGTGTGTTTGTGTGTGTGTGTTTATTGATCTGAGAGAAAGAGGGCGAGGGGAAGAGGAAGAGAGAGAGAGAGAGAGAAATATTATGTGAGAGGGAAACATCAATCAGTTGCTTTCTGCATGTGTCTCAATTAGAGATCAAACCCGCAACTTAGGTATGTGCCCTAACTGGGAATCAAACCTGCCACCTTTCAGTGCATGTATCATGTATGACGGTCCAATCAACCAGGGTGGGAAGCTTATATTGATTTCAAGTGAGGAGCTTCTAATTGAAGTACAGATAAATTACATTCAGAAAAGAAAACCAGAAAGGCAGGTCTTAGGCAGAGGGAAACCAGTGGTTGTATATATGCCTTGGATTAAAAAAGAATTAAGAAATCTATCTAAAGATTTTCCTGACTTTCTCTAAAACTGGTTTCTGGGAGAAAAACAACAGAATGACTAAATACAGCAAGATGGATGACACCTACAGAACCAAGATGGCAGCATAAGGTATACACCTATATGCACTGCCTTTCACAACCACACCAAAACTACAACTAAAAGAGAAAATTACTGTCCCCCAGAACTATGGGAAAGCTGGCAGAGTGGAAGTTCTACAACTAGAAGGAAAGAAAAAAAGTGCATTGAAACCTGGTAAGATGTGCAGAGGCTCAGGAAGGCAGAGGTATGGAGACACGCATTAATCAGGCAGGCATGTGCTGTTTTTTTCAATGTGGGGGAGGGGGGCGTGGGTTACAAGTTTCCAACTGCTCTGAACTCCAGTTACTGGCAAGATTCTGGGGACCTAGACTCATTTAGGGAGAAACTGGACTGTTGGCAATCGGATCAGAAAGAGATGCTGACTTTCTCGCAGAGGTGCACAAAGGAATCATTGTTTACTGTTCTGGGGCACAGGATGCAGGATGTGGGATGCAGGACAGAATGAAGAAACACAGAGACGTAGAGAGGGCTGACTGGCAGCCATCACTGTTTGCCACGTCCTAGCCTCATGATTCCCTGAGACCCTGCCCCACCCAATTTATAAACCCATAAGCCTTTGCATATGAATGGCTTACCCTCTAGTAGCTTAACCTAACAAATTACAACTGGGTCAGACAACTCCAAAACTTCCGAACTCTAAGCAAAGAGGAGAAATCTGCAGATCTCCCTGTAGCTCCTGCTGAGGACCTCAGACAGTAGCTGACTTGCACCTCTTTGGAAATCCAGGAACCAGTTTACCTAGAGGTCAGTGTGAGAAGACACCAGATTTCAACTTCTCACATACATAAGTGACACACTCAAGAGGCAGACTTGGCAAGCACCAAAACCCCACTGATGCAAGTCCTGCCCCATAGAGGTGTCTCCAGAACAGCAGTTCTTCCATTACAGACACAACTAACCCTCATAGTCAATTGGCCTGGAGGTCAATTCCTCCCAGTGTACCAATAGCAATCAAAGCTTAACTACAACAATACTGTGTAACCAGCCCATAAAGGGGTGCACCAAGAGTGTCCAACTCAGGTGATTGGGGAGGTGGAGCTACTGGGCCCTAAAGAACAACTAGCATGCAAAGCCATTCCATCAACACAGGGAAGCAGCCAAAATGTGGAGATCAAGAAACATGTCACGAATGAAAGAAATAGAAGAAAGCAAACTACTGGACATAGAGTTCAAAACCACATTTATAAGGTTACTCAAGAATCTTCTACAAACCACTGAGAAACTTAGTGAGACTTCTCAGAAACTTAATGAGACCTTCAAGGATCTTAATGAGAATGTCAAAAAAATGGAAAAGGACTAGTCAGAAATTTAGCATACAGTGTCTGAAATAAAGAATTATATACAGTAATCCAACAGCAGTCTAGAAGACCCCAAGAATCAAACCAAAGATTTGAAATTTGAGGAAGCAAAAAATACCCAACCAGAAAAACAAAAAGAAAAAACGAGTCCAAAAATGTGCAGATAGTGTAAGCCTCTAGGATAACTTCAAACGTACCAACATCAAAATTATGGGGGTGCCAGAAGAAGAGAGAGAGCAAGATACTGAAAACTTATTTGAAGAAATAATGACTGAAAACTTTCCCTAACTGGTGAAAGAAATGAACTTACAAGTCCAGGAAGCACAGAGAACTCCAAACAAAAGGAATCCAAAGAGGACCACACCAAGACACATTATAATTAAAATGCCAAGGGCAAAAGACAAAGAGAGAATCTTGAAAGCAGCAAGAGAAAAAATTAGTTATCTACAAGGGAGTACTCATACAGCTGTCAGTTAAGTTCTCAACAGAAATTATGCAAGCCAGAAGGAAGTGGCAAGAAATATTCAAAATGATGAATAGCAAGAACCTACAAACAAGATTATTCTACTCAGCAAAGCTATCATTCAGAATTGAAGGTCAGATAAAGAGCTTCACAGACAAGAAAAAGCTAAAGAAATTCATCACCACCAAACCAGGATTATATGAAATGCTAAAGGGTATTCTTTAAGAAGAGGAAGAAGAAGAAAATGGTAAAAATAAAAATTATGAACAACAAAGTGATAACAAATACATACCTATCAACAAGTGGATCTAAAAATCAAGTGAATAAAAAATCTGATGAACAGAATAAACTGGTGAATAAATAGAATCAGGGGCATAGAAAGGGAATGAACTGAGATTTCTTGAGGGGAGAGGGTGTGAGGGGTGCCGTAAGAGATTGGACAAAAATCTTACACCGATGGATAAGAACAGTGGCGGGGTAAGGACATGAGGTGGGAGTGGGGAATCAAGTGGAAGGGAGCTATGAGGGAAACAAAAGAGGAACATCTGTAATAAACTGAACAATAAAAATTTATTTTTTAAAAAAGATGGAAGACTCCTGTGGAGAAGTCTGTCTTTATTGTAGAAATTTAGGTCAGCTTAAAAAATATTGTAGAAAACCAAAATAAGATTTACAAAGAGAAAAGAAATAGAAGCAAGCATAGGGTTGCTCCAGAGTTTTTCCCTTTTTTTCACTGATAGTTTGGAAGAGGTTGGGATTATTATAAAAGGGGAAGCTCTTGGAACATGAAAGATAGGGAAACAGATCATTAGCTCAATTACTGGAGACCAGAGTTATAGGATGAGTTTTTTATCTGAGGTGACAGAGATATTAGTCACCCCTTATATGGACAAACATGGTAGGGGACCTCCAGTAAGTCTAGTTAAGTCTTGAGATTGCTTTGGGTAGAGTTGTGTCCACTTGTGTGAGCAGAGTCAGTCCATCATTTCAGTGCTCAGCATTCACTGTGACCATTGGTAAGTCTGCCTTCAGAGCACTGGGTAGTTCTCTACATCTGGATGTATCTGGATGGCTGGGTATCCCTATGGAGTGGAATTCACTTAACTGAACAAAGTAAGTCCATCTTCCAATGTCTGTCAATCATAGTGGTCACTGGTAAGTCTACCCTCAGGGCTTCCGGTGTGCAGTTCATATCTGGGTAGTTCCCAGGCAACAGGAAACCCACCCTACTGTGGCTCTCAGGCTATCCAGCAGGCCAATACAACCCAGAGGTTAGCAGAAAGGCCTCTATATCCCAGTCTCTACATAGATGGGAACCAGTCCATAATACCTCAAGATACCACTTTTGAGGTGCACACTTGACAAATGGGAGGCATTTGTTCCTGAGTCCCTCAGGAAAAAGAAGCACAATTTCTTCTGCAACACAATCTGGCCCCAATACAAGTTGGGCATGGAAAGGTTTGGCCAGTCAATGACACCAATAATTTTAATACTATCTTACAGCTAGACTTGTTTTACCTTTCCCAAGGGAAGTAGATGGAAGTTCCATACACCCAAGCTTTTGTGGCTCTCAGAAATGACCCTAGGCTATGTTTTGCCTGTAACCTAGAAAAATGTACACAGATGGAAAAATAATTTCAAAAGTGGGTGAATTTTTTAGTCTTTTGACAACATTTGGGTGGCAACCCAAACTTTGAAGTATTAAAAGTAACTGTCTTATTTTACAAGTGAAGTTAATACAGGCCAGTAGTGTGGCTCCAGAAACATTTCAAAGCTCAAAAAATATTATTTGGGTCATCTTATAAATGCAAGTGTCTGGCATTGGCTGATGTGGCTCAGTTGGTGAAGCATCATTTCATATGTCAAAAGAGGTTGTGAGTGTGATCCTTGGTCAGGGTGCATGCAGAAGGTGGGGACCAATTAATGTTTCTCTCTCATGCCTCTTTCTTTCTCTCTCTCTCCCCCTCTCCCCTACGCTTCTTCTCTCTCTTCTTCTGTATAAAATCCATTTAATTTTTTTTTAAAAATTCAAATTTCTGGGATATAATCTTCATTGAAAGGACAAAGAAAAAGGACCTTAGCTATCTGAGCAGGTCAACTTAACTTATTTCATCTGTTAATTATTGATCGCTAGACAAATTTTAATATATTTTATTGCTTTTTTGTTGATTTTTTACAGAGAGGAAGGAAGAGGGATAGAGAGTTAGAAACATCGATGAGAGAGAGACATCGATCAGCTGCCTCCTGTACACCCCCTACTGGGGATGTGCCCCCAATCAAGGTACATGCCCTTGACCAGAATGGAACTTGGGACCTTTCAGTCTGCAGGCTGATACTCTATCCACTGAGCCAAACCAGTTTCAGTTGCTAGACAAATTTTAAGCTCACCTACTTTTGTCTTTTTATTTCAGGTAAATTAGAAAATAGATGTGGAGCTGTTTATGAATATTCTGTGAATTATTAGAAATAACATGTGTCTCCTAAAAGTGTGTGTTGGCCAATTGAAGAGCCTATGTTTTTAGATGCTATGAAATATATTTGCCAATCTAAAGAATGCTAATTGCTTACTCTTTATTTTCACTTAAAAAAAAAGTTTCTAAGAATTAAGAATTCTAATTAATTGGAAAGAAATTCTATAGTTTAGTAATAAAAGGTACAAAGTATGGAAATATTAATTGAAAGAAAAGCAATAAAATTCATTGTTCCAAAGCTGGTTATTTCTGAATGGATATAGAAAAGAAATCTAAAAAAGACTAGGAAAATTGTAGAAAAGTTTGTGAAAATTGGAGAAGGTTAGGAAGGTTGTAAAATGTAGGAATGTTGGTGAAAGGTGACAGAGGTTTGTGAAGAGAAATCTCAAGAGGAAAGTAAATAAATTTAAATATCAAAAGTAACCTAATACAGAATTTGAATTTGGTTCTTTTCACTTTGTTTAAAGGGCAAGAATTTTCCTCTTGTATTCTAGGTACAAGGAGACTTATTTTTTTAAATATATTTTTATTGATTTCAAAGAGGAATGAAGAGGGAGAGATAGAAACATACATATGAGAGAGAATCATGGGTTCCCTGCCTCCTGCAAGTCCCCCACTGGGGATCAAGTCCACACCTGGGCATGTGCCCTTGAACAGAATCGAACCTGGGACCTTTCAATTAGCAGGCTGACACTTTATCCACTGAGCCAAACCAACCAGGACAGAAAACTTATTTCTTAATGCAATTTGGTAAGTTATATATTTTTATCTCTATTCCCTCCAAAATTTGGTAACTATTAATGAGTATTATTATTTTCATGGCAATATGTTTGTTTGCATATGTAAAAAATAATTTATCCTCTTTATAATAAGACACATATAACTAGTTTCCAATTGTGATTTTTATAATCCAAAATTTTGAAATGTCATGTTTGAGAAAGACATGCCTAGACTCTCGATGTTACCAGAAAGCTTTAAGGGATTAAGATTGATTTTGAAGCTGATAAGAGCCCCTTGGAGAAATGGCCTGGTAACTTGCTTATTCACATGGTTCATGCTAGTCTTTCAGGTAAGGAACAAAGGTTACTTTCCTGGTAGATGGCAAAAGAAGGACGTTAAGACATGCTTAGGGACCTTGAGAACTTTAGAAATTTACACAAACTTATAAGTATTGCAAGCAAAGCCTGATATGGCTTGGTTTCTTTGTCATTAAGGCCTGATTAAGACTTAACTAGTAATTCCTTATGAGAGTGTAGCAAAGCAGATTTACAAGAGCCTATATGATCAATTGCAATTCTTACTGTTTTTTATGCAAATAATGAGGCCAGATTGAAACCTGACTGAATGCAGTAAATACAATTGGCCCTTTGGTAAACGTGAGGTTAATTTTGCCCTGGCCCATTGCTCAGTGGATAGAGCATTGGCCTGTGGAATCAAAGGGTCACAGCTTTGATTCTGGTCAAGGGCAAGTACCTTGGTTGCAAGGTCTATCTCGGCCCTGGTCAGGGTGAGTGTGGGAAGCAGCTAATCAATATGTCTCTGTCACAATGATGTTTTTTTTCTCTCTCTGTCTCTCCCCTTCTCTTCCACTTTCTCTTAAAAAGTCAATGGAAAAATACCCTCTAGTGAGGATTAACAACAACAAAAAGTGAGAGTAATTTAAGGAGGAAATACACAATTCTGTAATACACAGTTGTGGTTATTGCATTGTCTTCAAAGTTTTATTTTTCACTTATGAGCTGAACTGTATGCTGAATATTTCTAGTTTTCTTAAATATTGGGCTACAATATTCCACACCAATGTTTCATTTTACTTTCATCCTTTGACTTGGAATTATTGAGAACTAAAACTTTTTTTCTTACCTCAAACATTCATCATAATTCTCTTCATTCTAGCTCTTGCCAGAATAATATTGAGATTTATAATACAGTTTGTCTACACTAGGTCACAAGCTCTACTCAAACTCAGGGAACATTAGCTCTATATGCCATTGCTACCTTCTTTTGTGGCCAGGCCTAACCATACCTCTGACAGAGAGCAAGGATATCTTGACTCTGAAGGAAAATGCTGGCCCTCTTTAAAAGAAAGCAGCTACAGAAGAGACACTGGTCCCTTTTTCCTAAAATGATTCATAGCCAAGATCTTTGAGTAGGGATTGTGGTAGGCAGCTATGCAGATATGAGCAGAACAAGGAAAATAGTCCAGGTACAGAAGATTATCAGGATGAAAACATTTGGTGTTTAGCAATGAGAAAAACTGGTAAAACAAATACTTAGGTGCCAAGATTACCTTTTCTCCCCTAGCGTGGCACTAGCCATGGGTTTTAGACCTCCTGACCTTTCATATTGCTCATCATTCAGTTTGGGACCCTACCATGACCTTTCCTCCCCTGGCATGTTCCGAGTCATGTGAATTAGATCACCTTAGACTGTGGAAGGAACAAGAAGGTAAGAGAATAGCCCTTAAATATTAACCCATTGGTATAACATTAGGCTTCAGTTGTGTTTCCATTCCAGTGTCAAAACCAAACAAGCAATGCCATAGCTGCGTCAGAACTAGCTGCATTGACTAATGACCCCCTGGTCTACTAAACCAAGGCTGGGTCTGCCTCAAGTGGGGTAAAACTTTATGTGGTTCTCTCTGCTGTCAATACTTTTATCCTTTATATGTGTTTTTCTGGTAATCTTACTAGAGTTCTCTGTATTTTTTAAGCCCACAAGAATTCAAGTAAAGACTTTTTTATTTTGCTTTTAATAATAAGTTGTGAATTTTAAACAACTGAGTACTTACATGTGACTTGTTCTTATGGCATTTGCTGTTTTCAAAAATAACAACAGATATTTGATTGGTGGTCATCAATCTTTACCTCCTTAAAGTTAATTAAAGCCATTTGAAGGTCACAGATATATTGTAGTGGCAGGATTTGGTCAATTTGCTAATCTATAGTTTGCTGATTGTCCTGTTGCACACTAGTGTAGACAATCTCTTTGTAAGAGGAATCCCTAGGGACAAGTTTGAGAAGGCGCTGAGTTGCTTCACAGAGTAGCATATCTAACACTAAAAAAGAATCTGTTGTGAAAGAACTGGCAGCACTGTATTGCTGTGCTGAGATTATTTTTCTGAGAAAGTAGAATTCCCATAAAGGGATAGAATCACAATGTCCTGTATCTATTAAGGTGGAAGACAGCAGATTCTTGTTCTTTTTGGTTTTGTTTTGTTTTCAATCTTTTACATGTGGGCACTTTTCTTTTTTACTTTGATCCCAGAGGACTTAAATTCCATAGGAAGCAAAGTTGCATGTTAATTTTAGGTTGTTTTTTAAAGTATCCATTTAAATGGTAGGAACTCATCAAACTTCTGCTTATAAATGTTCTGGCAAGGTTGGTCATTCAACTTACATAATTTCAGGGTCCTAAGTCTCCTGAATCTAACCTTGCACCAGAGTTCATAGATATCAGATTTTGATTTAAAAAATTTTTTTAGAAGTGTTCTAATGCAATATAGCTGAAACATACACACAAATTTTTTTAGAGTATTTTATAAGTTGAGGCCTCAGAAAACTCAGTAATACATTTAATATAAAATGGCATGCAATTTATTTCAATTTACCTTGTTTGCTTTTTTATAAAGTTAACTTTTTGTTTTAAATAGCTTTTCAAAGAGATTCTTGTTAAAGGAATCTTTTGGCAGGCTGGTCCCCAAAACCAGGGCGGGGAAAAGTGGGAAGTAAAATGGAGATGTCAGAAATTAAATGATGCCTTTAAATTGACTGATAACATCATTTCCTATTATTGCTACCTTGTCGACTGCCAAAGAACTAGCATATTTCAGACATCTAACGTAATTAATTCAGGATCACAAATCTGAATCACAAGTCTATATATGGATTCAACAGGAAGGAAAAAAAATATGGTCTGGAAGAAGGGAAAAATCTTTTTGCACAGCTTCCTCTAATTTTAAACAGGGTATAAATTAAACTTTCTTTGATAATAATATGCAATGACAGCATAATCATATGCTAACATTTAATCATCTTTTACATATAATATTACCCTTATTCTTTTTAAAAATTTTATGTTGTATATTGCTGTACATTTTTCTTGCTGATCGATTCTCTTTATTACTGCTGATTTTATTTATGTTGCTAATTTTTTTTCCTTAGCATATATTTTAATGAGTAGTTTTGTTCAGCTAATGTCTACAGAATAGAATTCAGTACACCTGCTTAAATAAGATGCTTGAGATTACTGAGGAAAGAAATTGACATTTTACTTTACCCTCAGCATGGAGCCAGGGGCAAAGTTTGATCTGAAAACTTGCAAATTAACCAAAACTGTCACTCAGGAGTTATGGGCCTGAATGCTGCAAAATATGTTCTTTGAAGTCCTCATTTCAGCAAAATTATTAAAAACTTTATATCTAATTAAAACTGTAACTGCATTCCCATTTTTCAAAATCCCTATATCCTTAGGGCCAATTGGGATGAGTGAATTTGTACCCTCCTCTCTTCAGCATGCTGAACTGCTCCGACAGCAATATCAGATCATTACCATCTCCCCAGCTGAGAGGGAGCAGCCATTATCATGCAGCATTATTAATCTTCTTGTCTTATCAACTTGCAAATCACAAGCCATCTAGCCTTATGGTATGGTTCTGGGTCTATAGTTATTCATTTTGTAGGCCTACATAATCTTTGAGTCACCTTAATCGCCTGAAGGTTGTCAGTCTCTTACCTTGGTCTGCCCCTGTGGCCCTTCACAGTTCCTGTTAAAAGTCCATAATATTCCCTCTCTCTTCCTCTCTCTCTCTCTCTCTCTCTCTCTCTCTCTCTCTCTCTTTCTCCCTCTTTCAAAAATAAATAAATGAAGACTTTAAATTTAAAAGTGGGAGAAAGAGAGAGTGCACATGCATGGAAGGAAGATAGGGAGTGAGAGAGACAGTAAGGAGGATGAATTTCATTAATAGATGTGAATTAACATCATACTGCCAAGAGCTGACCCTTTCTCCTGACATGTACGTCTAAGTCATTCTTGTCACTCTTTTCCCCATTAATATTCTGAAAAAGACAGTGCATTGAAGAGAATAGAATAAGATAGTTTCCTTAAACAGACACTGTTGACCTTAGGTTGGAAATTTTTCTTTAATTTGCTTTTCTTAAAAATAAAATATTAATCATATTGGAAAAGGCAAGGAGAGTTTCTTTACATTTTTTCAATATACATATTCCATTCCTAATATTGAATTCATTAAATTAAGTAATTGAACATTTTGAAGTGCCAAAGGAAAATAGAAATATAATGTCCAAGGGAAAGTAGATGAGACAGGCTGAAAGACCCTTGTGACAACTCCTATATCTACCAACCTCAATGTATACATTATAAACACTGGTCTGTGGGGCCTGAAATGCCTCCTGATTATTGTACTATTATAAGTTTTAATTTCATAAAAGTACAGTTGATCTAATGTGATTTTTGTCTCTTAGCAAAAATTCACTCACAGGATCTTTAGCACTAATTAGATTTTATGGCTGCTCTTATTAAAAATTATAGTTTATGATTTTGAGCTGTTGCCTGCATGTGGGAGAGATACAACATAAACTAAAACAAGTATTACACCTAGTTGTTTTTTTTAACTCAATTTATATGTTCAAAGTAATGCAGAAATACTTGTTTGTATTATATGTAGGGATATATTAACTATCATTATCATATGTAATGATGAGAATAAGATTTTGTATTTAAAATAAGTTTGCCTCCAGGCTAGTGTGGCTCAGTGGTTGAGCACTGACCCATGAACCAAGAGATCAGCAATTTGATTCCCAGTCAGGACACATGTTGTGTTTGCTGGCTTGATCCACACTAGGGGGGTACAGGAGGCACCCAATTGATGGTTCTCTCTCATTGATGTGATGTATCTGTCTTTCTATCCTTTTCCCTCCTTCTCTCTTTGAAATCAATAAAAACGTATTAAAAATTAAAAATAATAAGTTTGCCTTTGCCCTAACCAAGTGGCTCAGTTAGAACATCATCCCATATACCAAAAGTTTGCACATTTGATTCCTGGTCAGGGCACATACCTAGATTGCAGGTTCATCCCCAGTTGGGGTACGTACTGAGAGGAACCAATCAATGTTTCTCTCTCACATGAATGCTTTTTTCTCTCTCTCTGTCCCTTCGCTTCACTATATAAAATCAATTAAAAAAAACCACATCCTTGTGAGAGAAATGACTACAGCATACAATGGATTAATGAACTAGCTTTTTTATTTTTGAGTCCCAAATTAAAAATGCAACTTAAGACATTTGTGGAATGAATTTAACAGTAATGATAAATTCCTGAGTGCCTTAGTATACATACACATCTTAAAACTTTAAAATGCTCCAAATTAGATATCTTGCACCCAAAAAGTAAAGGTTCTACTTCAGAATTAAAGTATATAGATCTACCTGAGGATTTTGATATTTTCAGGAAACATGCACTCCCTACACATTATTTATGATTGAATTAAACTAAATTAGTGAGGAGGTGTGTTGGCAATTAGACAGTGAGTAGAGCAAGGATGATGGGCCAGGTATAGAAGGTCACCAGGGCAAAAAGCTTCAGGTGCCTAGCAACTGGATAAACATGGACCTTGCCCCAGGGTAACTGTTTTCCCCTAGTGTATCTCTGATCATGTGGTTTAGATTCCACCCCACCCTCCCAAACTTTCATATTGCTGGTCATCCTCGTTCTTCATTTTAATTGTCCTAGTATGTGCAGGAAATTGGCTTAGGCTTATTAGCTGAGGGCTAGGTTAGCTAGGAGTAGAGTAAGTTGCCAATGCATTTAACTTAGTAAAATAAGCAATTAGAAAAATTCTTCTCCAATTTTTAAAAAGATCAAATATACTTATATGTGTTCATTGGAAAATAAACACTTATTAGGTCTGATCAAATAATCGAATTGATACCTTCTCCCCTGGAAACTGACCTTTAGATTGTTTTGCAAATGACATTCCCTTTCCATAGATCACATACCATTTGCTGAGACAAATAACTTTTCCCTCTGAACTTGACTAAGATCCAGACCAGCCCAAAGAATTCCCTGCCAAAAAAGCTTACCTAGAGTATTTTAAAATCTCTGACTCTTCATCCCTGGGGCTCAGCCCATCTGGTTTCCAGATGATCCATAAATTTATAATTCTTTACCACCTTTGTCTTTATGGGCACCTCCTTTGGTAACCCTAAGATTTAGTACTGAAACTAAAGTGGGTCCACAGAGAAGGGGTGCCATCACTCCAGCTTCAGTTACCCCAAGTCTGCTACTCAGAGAGCAGTAGGCAGCAGTAGCTTGTACTGGGCTTACTTCTGAATTCTACTTGGGTAACATGATCACAGGCCTTGATTAGACCTCCCTTCCTTTTGGGCCTTTCCAAACAAGCCGAAGAGGACATGAGAAGAGGAACCTCTCCTCTATTGCTGAGTCTCCATCCCATTGGCCAACTTTCTCTAGGTGAGTGACGTTCCATAATTTCCATCGTCTGTCCACTTATTATCAAAGTCTGCAAAGTCTTCTTTTCTCAAAAATCCTAGTGATAGGCCAGAATACTCCTTGTCTGTTCTGCTTCAGGTCCTTCTGGATTGGGGATGCCCAGTTTGGAGGTTCACCCCTCATTTCTTGTGGTGGTTTGTTTAATGGTGGGAACACCTGCTCTAAACAATCACCTTTGGACTTGTGGTCTGTCACTCACACTTCATCTCTCATAGGCCATGCTTATTCTCCTTCATGGGAAACACTCCCTCTGCACCCCCTACAATGATCCCTCTTGGCTCTCTCCTTAAAAATCTCAACTACCTTAGACTCACAACGGAGATCAGGCTTAAGCACCACATTTTCTTTTGTAACACTGTTTGGCCACAATATAAACTAGATAATGAGTCCCAATGGCCTGAAAACAGCACTTTCAACTTGAACACATTGCACAATTAGATAATTGCTATCATAGCAATGGAAAATGATCCAGGCCTTTTTACCCTTCTTTCACCCTATCTTGACCCTCTCTCAGTTCTTCCCTACCAATCAGATCCTTCACACAAAAAAGTCATATGCCTAACAGTTCTGATTCTGAATCTAGTTTTGATCCAGCAGCTCACCAACCTCCATCCCCTTATGATTCCCCTCGCTTACCTGCAGTAGCTTCCCAAAACCTAGATCCTCCTAACCAGTAACAACCTTCTTACCTGGCCCCTTAGGGCTCAAATCCCCAGAACACCACTTCCACTATAGCCTTTTCCCCACTTGAAACTCACTCATAGGCCTAAAGACTGCCTTTTTCAATAGCTGCTTCTATTTCCATGCCCATTCTACCCCTAAGTGAGATAGCAGGAACAGAGGGCATAGTCCAAGTCTATGCCTCATTCTCTATGTCCAACCTTTTCCAGATTGAAAAAAGACTAGCATCTTTTTCCACTGACAAACCACCTTTACTAAGGTATTTGAGTACCTGCCCCAGTCCTGTGACCTGACCTGGTACAACATCTAAGTCATCCTGTCCCCTCTCTAACCTAGAGGAGGAGCATGTCTAGCTATCAACTCAGGACCATGCCAATGCCTCCCATAGACAAGACTCGGCTGCCAATCTGGTTGGTGCTCACATAGTCCCCTGAACTGACTGAAGATGGGATTGTCAGGTTCATTCTCCAGGGTGCCAGCTCCATACCTATATGATTACCTATCTCATTTCTGGCCTCAGAAAGGCTCCCCATAAGGAGGTCAATTATGACAAACTTAATAAAAATCACTCAGAGCCCTAATGAAAACTCAGCTCTCTTCTTCTCCTGCCTCACGGGGTTCTTACAGAAATTTACCACCTTAGACCCCACCTGCCCAAAGGGAACCCTTATTTTAAACACACACTTTATATCTCAATCAGCCCTTGACATATGCCCACAAACTTTGAAAAATAGACACAGGTCCACAAACCTTTCAAAAATACCTTGTTAACCTGGCTTTTAAGTTCTTTAATAAAAGAAACAAAGAGACCCAAATGCAAAAGCAAAAGCGAGAACAAGCCAAGGCTGGGCCCAGAAGGAGCACATTTACCTCCTAGCCACTGCTCTCATAAATCCCAAACAAAGTGCTGGCCCTCCAACCAAGGGTGACCCAATGGTTCAGCCTCACCTGGGCCCTTGCTTTAAGTGCAAGGAGGAAGGATACTGGGAAAGTCCTGCCTAAACTTGAGATCCCTGCCTGAGTCCTGCTCAAGGTGCCAAGCTATGAGAGAGAAAGCCACTGGAAATCTGACCACCAGATCAGATCTCAGCCAGTCCATCAAGGCCACCCTCTGGATCTAGTTTGGAGCTTTGGACTGGCCACTGAAGACTGAAGCTGCCCAGGCCCTGACAAAGCCCCACAGACTTACATCACCAGGACAGAGCTTCAGGTAATGATCGTGGTGGCAGGTAAGCTGATCTCCTTTTTAATGGATACTGGGGCCACTTATTCTGCCCATCTTGGATTCGATGGAACCTGGTCTGCTCCTCAGTCTCTCTTATGGGGGTTGATGTATTAGTTTCATAGCCATCAGCCACCTCTCCTCTACACTGCATCTTATTAGACATGCCCTTGATCCACTCTTTTCTTGTTCTACCTCAGTGCCCGACAAGTGCCACCATGAATCCCCTCATAAAGTCCAGTTGTCCTAAACCACAATCACCTAACTTGGTTTCACTTGCACCCCACAAGGCCAAGCCATTACCATAGACCATAAATGCCTTATCTCTCATGACTATCCATTCCTCTTCTTTCTCAAGTTCCCTGGGTACTCTTGCCTCTGGGCAACTTTAGTCTTCTTGAGAGGCCCCTCTATGATATGACATCAGTTCTGTCAGATTATCAACTTCCATTCCCTTATGTGTCCCCTCCGTCACTTTAGATCCCAAGGCCAGCATTCACCCCCTTTAATGCTCTGAAAACTGCCCTCATTTCCGTGCTTTCTCACCTCCCCACAAATAACTTTCTTTATTGCATAACTGTATAAGCTTACTTAACAGTTCTGTTACTAACAGAAGCTGACCATATTATCAACCAAATCTTAGCATGTTATCTCTAAGGAAAAATCCAGCGGTTTTAAGTCCAAGTGGCTGGAGGGCTGGGAACTACAACCCTAGCACAGGCTGCAGGGTCTGCTCCCACCCCAAACCCACCCCCACCCTGCCTTTTGTCTAGTCTCATATGCCTACACATAATTTTTCAAAGTCTTTGCTAATTTAAGAGCTTTGGAGTATTGCTGGATTAAGTGATAAATATATAAATATTTCAATAATTTTTTTAAGTTCATCTGATTTTAGCTTTTGCTACAGAAAACCTATAAGATAGATTTGGAACTGTTAATAGAATGTCTGGTACGTTGTTGAAGGTGTGTTTCTTGAAAGTGAGAGTGTTCATAAATGTTAACCTAAGAAATGCTGGTTGTTTACTTTTGTTACCATTGTCAATTAAGGTTCCTAAGTGTTAAAAGGTTAAGTTGGAAAAATGATATGGATTTAATAATAGAAGGCATAAAGTATAAAAATTGCAGGACAATAATTGAAATTGAGTTTTTCTAATTATAGTGATTTCTGAATGGGAAAAAATGGTTTGTGAACATCATAGAAAGGCTTGTAAAAGTTTTAGAAAGCTTTGTGAAAATTTTAAGTTTAAAGGAACCCCAGTCAAGCCCCAGTCCTCTTCTTTCATCTAATTTCTCTTTGGTGGACCTAGGGTTGCTTTCATTACTCTTTCTCTAGCCCTTGTTGGGGTGAGAGAAACCTACCTGTCCAGCCTCTGAACATAGAGTAACCTACACACACAACCATCCCCATTAGACACCTGGGCAACGAGATGCAGTGAATCAGAACATATCCTTAATGTCCGAAGGGTCCCCTTCTCTCCTAGTATTTCTAACAACACCACACTTGTCACATCACATCTTATGTCACTAGGGTTTCTGACTTCTCAGTGACTCAAAGCAATCCTGTCCAGGCTCTCTCCTGTTGCTTAGATCAGAGCCTAGACTTTCTTTATATCCACCATTCATTCACAGTCCTTGACACTATCATTGAACATCTCAACGCTCTTCCTGCTTGGTAGTTAGGGGCTTCTCTCCCCTTTTCTAGTCTTCTTGAAAGAACTTGAAGGATTCACCCAAGCACACAAGTACTGTAGGAAAATCTGATGGCAGGAACACATTTAAAAAAACATTTTAATAATGTCCTAATATCTTTCACCTGAAGTCAAAACTTCTGGGTAAGGATAATGCCTTACTGTAAGGGCTAATTAAAGCTCAATCACAAGATTCCAGCAAAGCAGGTTTTTAAAAGCCTACATAATCAGTCCTAGCAAGTTTGGCTCAATGGCTAGAGCATCAGCCTGCAGACTGAAAGGTCCCAGGTTTAATTCTGGCCCAAGGCACATGCCTGGGATGCAGGCTTGATCTCCAGCAGGGGGCGTGCAGGAGGCAGTCGATCAATGATTCTCTCTCATCATTGGGTTTTTATTTCTCTTTCCTGTTCCCTTCTTCTCTAAAATCAATAATATATATATATATATTAAAGCCTATATAATCAATTACTATTCCTTATTGTGCTTCATGCAAATAATCAGGCCAAATTGTAACCTCAATAATACTAAAATTTATAGAACACTTTGTCTTACCAGATTACAAACTCTACTTGTATTGAGGAAATACCACCCTTAGACACTATCCTAACCTCCTTCTGTACCCACGGCTCATTGTCCCTCTGACAGAGAGCAAGAATTTTTGGTCTTGAAGGCAAATGTCACCCCCTTTCAGCAGGAAGCAGTTACAAAAAAGAAAACCTGTGCTCAGTTTCACTGAAAGAATTAATTTCCAAAATCCTTGAGGGGTCTGTAGACCCCAAGAGCAAGGATAATGGGCCAGGTAGAGAAACTTACCAGGGCAGAAAACTCCAGATGCCTCCTAAGGGGCAAAACTGGGAAAACAAGAACCTGGCCCCCAGAGTAACCTATTATCTTCCAGCATATCACTAGTTAGGCAGTTTAGGCCTCCTGACCTTTCCTCCCTAAAGATAACACATAGGCCTTATTTATATTTCAGCTCCAAGCCCAGAAAATCAGCAAAACCAGACAAGTGACACTTGGCTGCCTCAAGACCACTTTTTACCTCCCAAGTCACCTCAGACTTGGTTATCACATACAAACTCTACCCAACATCTTAATTGAACACTGACTGTCATGAGCTAGGGAATTTTTTTTCTACATCCCTTCAACATAGATATAGTCCCCCAATAATCAGTCTTTACCTGTCCTCATTACCATCATATCTGACACAAAAGGGCAGTCCAGACAATCTCTCTCCTCATAACCCTCGGTATCTCAACAGATTTTGGGATTGGCATAGGGGTATTCACCACTGCTTTATCATAGTTTGCAAATTCATGAGACTACTAGCTAAAAGATAAAAATCTTCCTTTCATAGGGCCATTAACATTTCTATTCATCATCCTCAATTTTTGGCCCATGTATTCTGCATCATTTTTCATTTCTCCTTCAGGATCACTTTCCAGCCTCCATCAACTGTCTCTTGACCCCCTCGCTCCAACCATGAGAAATCTATAGTGTTCTAGCCAACTACAATTGAAGTCTATCCCCTTATGATCTCGACATCCTTTCTCAGCAGAAAATAACTATGGAAGAAATTATCTCTATCCCTATTCCATAAAACAAAAAGGCTGGAATGTTAGGTCTGATCAAATAATTGAATTGATACTCCGGCCCCTGGGAAACTGACCTTTAGATCATTTTGGAACTGACATCCCCTTTCTCTTAGACTACATTCCATTTCAACGTCAAAGCTGTCTTAGAAACCTAGGAATTACTCTATACAATATGTCTTCTCTTTTAAATGCATCTTCTAGAAGAAAATAATTTTACAAAATCTTAATTGGGTAAATTAGTGATTGATTTAGTGTTAATGCCTAGTAACCTCATTATGTCAAAGAATCAACAAAATCTGTATTTACATATACATAAGAGAAGTTAATATTTTATAAGTTTCTGTTAAAGTGTTTGTATTGGATATATGACAATTAGGTCAAGATTTTCCAGTGACTTTTCCATGTTTGTTTTAACTCTCATTTAGTATATTAATTTGAAAAGGTAATTTCTAGCCTCCTGATTTGCCACTAACAACATATGAAAAACTTATATTATTAACATTCACCATTAAGAATACATTATGGTGTAGTGATTAAAAGCTAGGTTAATGGAAGTTTGGTGATGATGGAGACCATGTATGATGAATTAACAGTAGAAAGCTTCATGCATAGAAAAGCATCATTAATAAGATCATGTTCATTCATTTAACTTATTTACTGCACATGTGCTAGAAGTTAGATATTGTGCTATGTTTGGGATTACAGTGATAAACTAAAGCAAACATAGGCTTGCTGTCATGTAGCTCAAAGTCTAATGGAGGGTCATTATTTGAATGATCACAGGAACAAATGCAAAATTGCAAAGCTAAAAGCTCTGAAGAACAGGGGCAGGATGCTATTAAAGTATATAACAAAGGAAGCTGACCTAGACTATGAGGAAGGGAACATTTTCATGAGGATATTAATCTTGAGCTAAGATATGAATGGTAAGTGGGAACTCACAAGGGGAAATTTATTGGGTGGTAGAGAGAAATTTCTCAGAATAGAAAAAAGCACATTGAAAGACCCTGTGATAATGCAAGAGGCCACTGATAGAAGGTTTTCAAAGGCTAGGACAAGGTGCAAAACACGGAGAATGTCTCAATATAAGACTTAAGAAATAAGCCAAAACCACATCACAAGGGCCTTATGGAACAGATAAAATATTTATAATTTATCCTAAGACCAGTGAAGACCTTGACTACATTTCCATGTGATACGTCAGTGCATAAGCCATATTGCTGTAACAACAAACATTTAATGCACTGGTTCAAATAAAATGGAAGTTTTGTTTTGTTTTGTTTTTCTCATCTATAATATTTCAAAGCAAGTAGATGGCTCTCTTCCAGAGAGCTGTCCATTGACCAAGCTTGTGAGACACTTTGCTATCCTTACCACATTGCTGCTTTGGTTCCTCCAGACTTTTCTTTCTATTTGTAGTGAGTAGGAAGAGAGAAGGGAAAGCAAAGGTTAAGGGGAAAAGCATTTGTGTTTAATGAGATGAAAACAATACTTCCATCCTATTCTATTGGCTTAAACTAGGTCATATGGATAAAATATTAATTTTCAGTAAGGATTTATTTCCTTTCAAACTGTTTAATGGCTGTTGTATGTTTATCTAAATAATCTAGGAACAGGAAAGATATAATAAGCAATTTTACTTTATTTTTTAATCCTCACCAGAGGACATGATTAAAGAGAAAAAGGGGAAAAAATATATATATACATATATATATACATATATATATATATGTATATATATGTATATATATATACACACACACACATATTTATAAGTAAATATATATGATATGATATGATATATATATATCTATATATATAGATATACATATAGATATAGATATATAGATATATGAGGAGAAACATCGAAACATGGATTGGTTGCCTTAGGTATGTGCCATGACTGGGAACTGAATTGGCAACCTTTTGGTACATCAGATGTTGCTCAACCTACTGAGCCACTCCAGCCCAGCAATAAGCAATTTAACCATGTTCTGAAGCGAAGCGTTAAAATTAGTTGACAAAAAATGTTAGTTATCAGAAAACATAGTAACAGTCAGGTGTTGACAAGCACCAATAATTTACAGTACCTTTTCTAAAGAAAACCTTCACTGTCAAATATGATTTGACTAGAGTTCAGGTATCATCATTTACTCACAACTTAGAAAAAGTATGCAACAAAACTGACATATTGATGATGCCTTGACATAGAGATAGCTATTAAAAAGAGAGCTACCAAACAGTATTTAGAGTTGGAAAAAAAAGTGTTCAAATTTCTTATGAGTTTGACTGAAAAATATATTGGTTCCAGGGAAAGCAGATTTGGGAGAAAAGATAATGAGTTCTGTTCACTCACTCACCAACAATTTTTAAGTCACAGTGCTGAGTTGCTGGAATAACAAAGATGAAAAAGATACAATTTCCTGTGTAAATCATTGTGATGGTGGATAGTTATAATAAGCCACATTCTGATCTGGTGACTATATAAAATAAAGAATAATAAACTCTATTATACAGAGCAATTTATATTACAAGGAAGAATATATGGTTAATTTTAATTAAAAAAATGAGTTCCAACTTGTCCAATAGACACAAAGAAAGCATTTGATTCATAGGGAAATATATGTGTTAAGTTGGAAACATGAAATGATGAAATACTAGTAGAGTACATTAATTTGGTAAATATTAATTGTATGTCTATTATGAACTCTTAGTGCTCTGGAGGTATACAGTATACCCTCAATTTTGCATACTTTGATTAAATGGATTTCAGCTTAAATTGACAAAATTTCTTGTCTGTATGTCCTATGGGAAAATTAACACCCTGTTAATTTAATTGTATTTTTTAATATATATATATATATATATATATATATATATATATATATATATGTATAGTGTTACATGTATACATATCACCCCATTGTCCCCCTAACTCCCAGGCATACCACAACCCCACAGTGTCTGTGTTCATTGGTTATGCTTATCTGCATGCATATAAGTCCTTTGATTGATCTCTTATCTACCCCACCTCTCATTAAACTTCCTGCTATAATTTGACAGTTTGTTTGATGCTTTACTGCCTCTGTATCTATCCTTTTGTTCATCGGTTTACAATGTTCTTTATTATCCACAAATGAGTGAGATCATGTGGTGCTTCTCCTTCATAGACTGGCTTATTTCACTAATTATAAGGCTCCCCAGTTCCATCCAGGTTGCTGCAAATGGTAAGAATTCCTTCTTTTTAATGGCAGCATAGAATTCATTGTGTAGATGTACCACAGTTTTCTGATCCACTCATCTGCTGACGGGCACCTAGGCTGTTTCTAAATTGTAGATATTATAAATTGTGTTGCTATGAACATAGGGTGCATAAGTCCTTTCTGATTGGTGTTTGTAATTTCTTAGGATAAATCCCTAAGAGTGGGATTGCTGGGTCAAATGGGAGATTCATTTTTAGTTTTTTGAGGAAACTCCATACTGTTCTCCACAGTGGCTGTACCAGTCTACATTCCCACCAACAATGCACAAGAGTTCCTTTTTCTCCACATCCTCGCCAACACTTGTCCTTTGTTGATTTGTTGATGATTGCCATTCTGACCAGTGTAAGATGGTATCGCATTGTCGTTTTGATTTGCATCTCTCAGATAATTAGTGACTTTGAACATGTTTTCATGTGTCTCTTGGCCTTTCTTCTGTCGTCTTACGAAAAGGTTCTATTTAGGTTGTTGCCATTTTTTTATTGGATCATTTATCTTCCTTTTATTAAGTTGTATGAGTTGGCTACAGATGTTGGAGATTAAACCTTTATCAGTGATAACATTTGCAAATATGTTCTCCCATACAGTGGTCTTTCTTGTTGTTTTGTTGATGGTTTCTTCTGCTGTGCAAAAGCTTTTTATTATGATATTGTACCATTTGTTTATTTTTTCTTTAGCTTCCTTTGCCTTTGGAGCAGTATCAGTGAAGAAGTTCTTTCAGCATATGTCTGAGATTGTGCTGCCTGTGGATTCCTCTAGTATTTTTATGGTTTCCCTTCTAATGTTTAAGTCCTGTATCCATTTTGAGTTTATTTTTGTATTTGGTGTAAGTTGGTGGTCCAGTTTCATTTTTTTGCATGTGTCTGTCCAATTTTCCCAACACCATTTATTGAAGAGGCTATCTCGGCTCCATTGAATGTTCATGCTTCCTTTGTCAAATATTAGTTGAGCATAGTTGTTTGGGTGGATACTTGTTTCTCTATTCTATTCCATTGGTCTATATTTCTGTTCTTGTGCCAGTAAAAGGCTATTTTGAGAACATTTGCTTTGTAGTATAGCTTGAAATCTGGTATTGAGATCCCACCTACATTATTCTTTTTTCTCAGAATTGCTGTAGCTATTCGTGGTCTTTTTTTGTTCCAGATGAATCTATGAAGAATTCTTTCTAGGTCTGTGAAATATGTCATTGGTATTTTAATGGGTAGTGTATTGAATCTGTAATTGCTTTGGGTAGTATGGATATTTTAATGATGTTGATTCTCCCAATCCATGAGCATGGTATGTTCTTCCATCTGTTAACATTTTCCTCTATCTCTTTTTTCAGTGTCCTGTAGTTTTCTGCATACAGGTCTTTTACCTCTTTAGTTAGGTTTATTCCTAGGTATCTTAATTTTTTTGGTGCGATGGTAAATGGGATTGCTTTTTTAGTTTTTTTTTCTGTAATTTCACTATTAGTGTATAGAAATGCCACAGATTTCTTAGCATTAATTTTGTATCCTGCTACATTGCCGAATTCATTCATTAAGTCAATTAGTTTTGGAATGGAGTCCTTTGGGATTTTTATGTACAATATCATGTCATCTGCAAATAAGAATAGCTTTACTTCTTATTTTCCAATTTGGATGCCTTTTATTTCTTTTTCCTGTCTAATTGCAATGGCTAATACTTCCAATACTATGTCAAACAGGAGAGGTGAGAGTGGGCACCCTGTCTTGTTCCTGTTCTTAGGGGAAATGGTTTTAGTTTTTGCCCATTGAGTATGATGTTAGCTGTAGTTTTATCGTATATGGCTTTTTTGATGTTGAGGTATGCTCCTCCTATTCCCACTTTGCTGAGAGTTTTTATCAAGAACGGATTTTGGATTTTGTCAAATGCTTTTCCTGCATCAATTGATATGACTATGTGATTTTTATCTCTCAATTTGTTTATGTGATGTATCACATTTATTGATTTGCAAATATTGTACCATCCTTGCATTGGGATGAATCCAACTTGGTCATGGTGTATGATCTTTCTGATGTACTGCTGGATCCTATTTGCTATAATTTTGTTGAGGATTTTGGCATGTATGTTCTTGAGATATATTGGCCTATAATTCTCTTTCATTGTGTTGTCTTTATCTGGTTTTGGTATTATAGTGATGCTGGCTTCATAGAAGGTGTTTAGAATTGTTCCTTCTTCTTGAATATTTTTGAATAGTCTGAGGAGGATAGGTTTTAATTCTTCCTTGAATGTCTTATAAATCTCTCCTGTGTAGCCATCTGACCACAGGCTTTTGTTTGCTAGAAGCATTTTGATGAATGCTTCAATTTCTTCCATAGTTATTGGACTATTGAGATGTTTAGATTCTTCCCGATTGAGTTTTGGAAGGTTATATTTTTCTAGGAATATGTCCATGTCTTGCAGGGTTGTCCAATTTGTTGGAATAGAGTTATTCATAGTATTTTTTAACAATCATTTGTATTTCGGCAGGGTCTGTTGTTAATTCTCCTCTTTCATTTCTGATTTTGTTTATTTGGGTCTTCTCTCTTTGTTTCTTGGTGAGCCTGGCTAGAGGTCCATCAATCTTGTTTATCCTTTCAAAGAACCAGCTATTGGTTTTGTTGATCTTTTGAATTATTTCTTTGGTCTCCATGTTGTTAATCTCTACTCTGATCTTTACTATTTCCTTCCTTCTGCTTACACTGGGCTTTTCTTGTTGCTCTCTTTCTAGCTCTTAGAATTGTAGGGATAGGTAATTTGTTACCATTGTTTCATTTTTTTGCAGCAGGTAAATAGGGCTATGAACTTCCCTCTGAAGACTGCTTTCACTGTGTCCCATAAATTTTGTATTGTTGTGTTGTCATTGTCATTTGTTGTCATGATGTTTTTTTTATTTCTTCCTTGATCTCTTTGGTTACCCAGTCGTTGATAAATAGCATGCTGTTTACTCTCCATGTGTTTGATTTTTTTCTATTGTCTTTATTATAGTTAATTTCCAGTTTTATGCCACTGTGGTCTGAGAAAATGCTTGATATGATTTCTATCTTCCTGAATTTGAAAAGACTTTTCTTATGACCCAACATATGATCTATCTTTGAAAATGACCCATGTGCGATAGAGAAGAATGTATATTTTGCGGCTTTGGGGTGAAATTTTCTGAAGATGTCAATTAATTCCAGCTGGTCTAGTGAGTCATTTTGGATTGATGTTTCTTTGCTGATTTTTTGTTTAGAGGATTTGTCCAGTGTTGACAGTGGGGTATTAAAGTATCCTACTATGATTGTATTGCTGTCAATCTCTTCCTTAACCTCCTCCAGGAGTTTTTTTTATGTATTTAAGTGCTCCTATATTGGGTGCATATATGTTTACCAGAGTTATTTCTTCTTGTTGGATTGTTCCCTTTAGTATTATGAAGTGGCCATCTTTATCTCATGTAATGCCCTTCACTTTGAGATATAATTTGTCAGATATAAGTATTGCAACCCCAGCTTTTATTTCATTTCCATTTGCCTGAAATACCATCTTCCATCCCTTCACCCTCAATCAGTGCGCATCTCTTTTCCTGAGGTGGGTTTCCTGTAGACAGCAGATATATGGATCATGTTTTCTTATCCAATCGGTTACCCTATGTCTTTTGATTGGAGCATTTAATACATTTACATTTAAAGTTATTATTGATAGGTACTTATCTGTAGCCATTTTTAGTCTTTACCCCAGACTTCCTCCTTCGTTTCTTATTTCTTTTTATTACAGCAGACCCTTTAACATTTCTTGCATTGCTGGTTTGATGGTAATGTATTCCCTTAGTCCTTTTTTGTCTGTGAAGCTTCAATTTTGATTGAAACCCTTGCAGGGTACAGTATTCTTGGATTCAGACCCTTCCTTTCCATGATTTTGTATACAGTGGTACCTCGAGATACGAGTTTAATTCATTCGGTAACCTTGAGGCATGGGAAACTATGAGACGCTCGAGTCACGGTAAACTGGTGGGTCCTGTGCAGCTGGCCGATCCGCGCAATTACTCGTACCTGAAATGTTGCTCCTTTTTTTCAAAGCAAAAATTGCTAGCTCCACTGCTCATATCTCAAAAATCTGGTATGTTAGGGCACTCATATCTCGAGGTACCACTGTATTTCATTCTATTCCCTTCTGGCCTGATGAATTTCTGTTGAGAAAATAGTAGCTAGTCTTATGGGGGTTCCTTTGTAGGTAACTTTCTGTTTCTCTCTGGCCGCTTTTAAGATTCTTATTTTGTCATTGGTGTTTGCCAATTTAATTATAATGTGCCTTGGTGTCAGTTTTTTGGGGTTTATTTTGCTTGGGAATCTCTGAGCTTCTTGGATTTGTGTGGGTTTTTTCTTTCCTACATTGGGGAAATTTTCTGTCATTACTTCTTCAGACAGGTTCTCTAATCCTTGCTCCATTTCTACTCTCTCTGGAACCCCAATTATGCAGATGTTGTTTTGTTTTGTGTTATCCCAAAGTTCCCTTAGGCCAGCGGTTCTCAAACTGTGGATCATGACCGCACCGTGGGTCGAACAACCAAAAAAAGGGGTCACCTAAAGCCATCGGAAAATACATAATGCATATCAGGTATTTACATTCCGAATCATAACTGTAATAAAATTACAGTTTTGAAGTAGCCACAAAAATTATTTTTTGGTTTGGGGTCACCGCAACATGAGGAACTGTATTGTGGGGTCACAGCATTAGAAAGGTTGAGAACCACTGCCTTAGGCTTTCCTCTTGCTTTTTAATTTTTTTTTTCTAGAAGCTGCTGTACTTGGGTATTTTTTCCTACCTTGTCTTCTAGCTCACTGATGCAGTCCTCTGCTTCTTCTTGTCTACTTTTGATGCTTTCTATTGAGTTCTTTATAGCAGTGATGTCATTTTTCATTTCTTCTTGCATTTCTTCTTGCTTCTTCTTCATTTCCTCTTGGGCCTTCTTCATTTCCTCTTGGTGCTTACTCACATTATTGATTTTGTCTTCCATTCATTTAATCCACCTTATGATCATTTCTCTGAACTCTTTCTCTGGCAGGCCTATTTCTGCTTATATTTCATTTACTTCCTTTTCTGGTGATACCTGCCTTTCTGTCGTATGCGGGCTATTTTGTCTTCTGCCCATGGTCTTTCTTCTCCGGGTGTCTGGTTATGTAGTTCTCTCTCCTACGTTGATTCAAAGGCACAAACTATAACATGACCAGGTACAGCACACAAGGCACTGACCAGAAATGTATTTACAGTATTAGTAATCACAAATAAGGTGACCACCAATGAAAGAGAAATTAGGGGTAAATAGGGAAAGAAGAAGAGGAAAATGAGGAAAAAATAAAAGAAAGAAGTGCCAAAATCAAATTGGAAGAGGGAGGAAATAAATAAATAAATAAATAAATAAACAAACAAACAAACAAAAATGAAAAATAAAAATAAAATAAATAAAAAGAAGAAGAAGAAGAAGAAGAAGAAGAAGAAGAAGAAGAAGAAGAAGAAGAGAGAAAGAGGAAAAAAAGTCAGAGAGAAAAGAAAGAGGATAAGAGAGAAAAGGGGAACAAAATATAGATGTCAGGAGAAAACTCCAATAGAATAGTCACTAATCCCAACAAATGTCAGCAACCAGTACCTGGAGATTAATACAAACTACAAATAACAACTGGTATTGAGGCAGGCAAGGGAAAAGAGAGGTAAAAAACAAACCAAACAAACCAAACAAAAAGCAAAATAAAACAAGTAGAATAAGCTAAAACAATCTCACAAAAAAGTACAAAAAATCGATATAATCACTGTTCAGGCAAACAGCAACAAAAGGACATAGAGAAAAACAACTTTTTAGATAGTAAAGACAAGAAGAGAGAGGTTTGTATGGACTTGGGATAGGGGATTTGAAATTAGATATATAAGTGGGGTAAAATTTTAACCAGGTAAAGAACAAGAATAGGGAGAATCTAAAGTTGGAAAAGGGAAAGAAAAACAAGACAACAAAATGGGGAAAGTTAGGAGGAAAATGTTGGCATAAAGGTAGAGTTGAGCTAGAGTAAAATTATGCTAAAGGAAAGATGAAAATAGAATGTAGAACTCTAATCCTGAAATAAAATAAAGAGAACACAAAATGACACTTGTTTTTTCCAAAAAGGTAAAATAGTAGTAATAATACTAGTTGAAAACAAAAATGTAATAATTAAAAAGGTATAATCAATTGAGGAGGAAAGAAAAAAATAGTTTTTAAATTAAAATACTCAAAAATGAAAAATAAAAATTAAATTAAATTAAATTAAAAAAAATAAAATAAATAAAATAAATAGAATGGTCATTCACTTCCACTGTTGTTCTGCTTGGCACTCCTGTTTCCCAGTAGACCTCCATCGCTGAGGTCTTAATCTCTTTATTCTTTTGTGGTTATGCGAGAGTCAATTTATGCATTATCCATTGGGTGGCAGTGTTTTGGAATTGACCTCTGAGACTAAGCACAGGACCTCTCTAGGCTCTGCTGAGATCCTGCCACTCTGTGGTTCTCAAAACTGGTTTGTAGGGATTTTGCAGCCGGGACACTGTCATAACTCCCAGGCTGTCCTTTTGCATCAAGATAAAAATGAGTCGTTTTCTAGAGCTCCCCTCTGTCAACAGCTCTGAGAGTTTGCCTCCACCCTTAGGGATCACGCCCTGCCCCACATTTGCAGACCTCTCCAGAAGCAGCTTTCCCACAGCCGGTTCCCACAGTGTGTGCATCTCTGTTCTGCGGGAAAGGAGATCTCACCTTATCCCAGGCGAAATCTGACCTTTCCATGTGCGTGTGGATCTCTTCTGAGTCTACGTGTCTGCGCCAATTAGAGAGCAGTTTTCTGGATCCCCTGCTGTTTGGTGGGTGCTTCAGCCACAGCTTTCAGACCGCCGCAGGCATCCACCTCCCTCTGCAAGATGGCACAGTCTCTGCATTTGCGCTGTTGGCTCTGGCAGACAAAATCCTGTGGCAGTGGGGCTGCCTGGCCAGGAGAGGCCTGTCCAGCAGTCTTCCACCTTCTCCTGGAGGATAACTGACTCTTAACTTGCCAACAAACACTCCCAGTGCGACTCTCAGCTGCTCTCTCTCCCTCTGTCGAGTGACAAAGCTCCAGACGCATGTTTATTCTGCCGCCATTTTTCCTCCCAATATGTATCACCCTGTTAATTTTAAAATATTTTAATCAAGATTTGCTTATAATGAAATTAATAAGGTATGCTTTTTTATTAATTCAGTTATTTTAAACAAATTTTAGTGACTAGGCCATATGTTGGATAAAACACTGTAATAATTTCACTGACATATATAAATATTGCATATCTACATATTTAACTCCAAGAGTCACTGTTAATAAACAATGTTCAGTGAATGGTTAGCATGTGATCACACACATGGTGAGCAGTAATTGGTTCTGTTCTCCCCTGGCATGACTTTCTGCAGCAATTTTAACATGAGTCAGTTGATGTTCTCACTTGGACTAACCCACACCCCAGCCGTGTGCATTTGTTTACTCACAGTGACTGGTGAATGCATGCATTTACTAGACATAATTCAATAAAAATTTAAAATTATAGTAATACACATAAAAATTTTCTGTGAAATTAAACTTTTCATACATAATTTTAATTATACAAACTTGTCTACGTAAGTAAAAACAGGTAAACTAATTTGTCAATTTTTTAACATATGCTTTTGGGAAACCTACTTTATTATATAAAAGAATTTTGGCTAATGGACACCCCCTCATCTGAATTAGTAAAGGTTTTATTGTAGTATGAGTTATAGGTAAGAAAATCTCTCTTTCCCTATTATATAATGGGGAAAGACAAAATAAGCAAATACTATATAATGAAAGCCTAATATGCTAAGTCTCCAGTCAACAGTTCAGCCATTCAAACAATCAAAACATAATATGGGGAAAATCAGCCAACTGGTCAACCAATTGCTATGATGTACACTGACAACCAGGATGCGGATACAGTGGTACCTCGAGATACAAGTTTAATTCGTTCTGTAACCTTGAGGCATGGGAAACTATGAAACACTTGAGTCGCAGTAAACTGGTGGGTCGTGTGCAGCAGGCCGATCTGCATGATTACTCCTATCTCAAATTTTGCTCATATTTCAAAGCAAAAATTGCTTGCTCCATGGCTTGTATCTCAAAAATCTCATATGTTAGGGCACTCATATCTCGAGGTACCACTGTACTTCTACCAGGAGATTAGTTTACTGCTGAGGTCCAGCTGATTGGGACTGAGCCAGCTGGGCTGAGCATTCCCTGAAACTCTTCTATGGTCCCTCTTTAGCCGGCCAACCTCCCACATCCCTTCAGAGCCCTGATCTTGCACTGGAGGAGTCCCTCAGTCTGGCCTGCACCCTCTTGCAATCTGGGAGAGAGAGACCCCACTGGTGCACTGGGTCTCTAGCCTATATAATAAATGCCTAAGCAACTGTTACACAGAATGACTGGTCTCTATGATACACACTGATCACCAGGGGATAAATGGTCAATGAAGGAGCTGCCCCCTGGTGGTCAGTATGCTCCCATAGGGGGTGTGCTGCTCATCCCAAAGCTGGGCTCATGGCAGGCAAGTGCAGCTGCCACAGCAGGAACCTCCCGGACTCTGCGACAGCAGGCACAGTGGGCCGGGATGAGGGCAAGTGGCTCCTGGCCCTGATTTGGGCTCCTCTCTGGCCAACTGTCATTTGGAACACTGCTACATCCCCCAAGACGTCCTGGGCTGCAAGAGGGCACAGGCCAGGATGAGGGACCCCCACTCCCAGTGCACAAATTTCATGCACTGGACCTCTAATAAAGTAGTATGTCAGAGGAAGAGAAATGCTATGGAGAAAAAGAAAACATGAAAGGCAGCCTGGCCTGTGTGGTTCAGTGGTTGAGCATTGACCTATGTACCAAGAAGTCACCATTGGATTCTAGATCAGGAAACATGCCCAATCCCCAGTGGGGACATGTCCAATTCCTAATGTGTATATTTGTGTGGGCATACATACAGTCTCTGGGATTGGAATATTGGGATATTTGCTTATCCCAATACTGGGATAGGTTTAGAGTAAATTTGAGAAATAACAAAAACAGTGTTGCTAAAGTAGAATGAAAAAAGAAGAGAATGAAAAAATTGAGCAAAGTAGCTCAACATGAGTCCAGCAGGTTTGGCTCAGTGGTTGAGTGTTGACCTATGAACTAGGAGGTATGGTTCCATTCCAATTCAGGGCACATGCCCAGGTTGTGGGCTTAATCCCTAGTGTGGGACATGCAGGAGGCAGCCAATCAATGATTCTCTCTTATCACTGATGTTTCTATCTCTCTCTCCCTCTCCCTTCTTCTCAGAAATATATATATATATATATATATATATATATATATTAAAAAAAAGAAAACAGAAAAAGAAGTTCAACATGAGTCATATTATGTAGGGTCTTATAGGATATTGTTCAAATTTTATTTTACTTTGAGTGAAATGGGAAGCTATTTTGCCATAGAGTCACATACTTTAGTTTAGGATTAAAAAGGATATGCTTGGCCCTAGATGGTTTGGCTCAATGGATAGAACATTGGCCTGCACACTGAAGGGTTCCAGGTTCGATTTCATTCAAGGGCACATGCCTGGGTTTTGAGCTTGATCCTTACTCCCTTCTCTCTCTCTCTCTCCCTCTCTCTCTCTCTCTCTCTCTCTCTCTCTCTCTCTCTCTCTCCTTTCCTCTCTGAGATCAATATATTTGGCTTCTATAATAAGACTACCTGGCAGAGGAAGAAACCAAAATGGCGCCATAGGTGAACACCTAAATTGCTGCCTCGCACAACAATTTCAAAACTACAGCTAAAAGACAGAATGGACATCATCCAGAACCACAGGAAAGCTGGCTGAATGGAAATCCTACAAATAGAAGGAAAGAGAGGGGGTAATGAAAACTCAAAGGAGCTGCAAAAAGCTGAGATATGGAGACATGTGCATGGAGAGGATGGGCAGTGGAGTGCCTGGCTGGCTTCCTCTAGTGGGAGGGAGATGGAAACTCCTGACTGCACTGACCCATAGTTCTGACTGCATTGAACCCCAGTTCCAGGTGAGACTCAAATGGGGGGAGTCTGGACTGTCAGGAAAAGGGAGGAGTGCACGGAAACTCAAGGGAGCCATGAAAGGCAGAGGTATGAAGGCACATGCTCCACTGCACGCAGAAAGGACTGACTGCTGATTGTGCTGCTGGCTTTCCCTAATGGGAAGGAGACAGAACCTCCCGACTGTGCTAAACTCCAGTTCCCAAGTTTTAGGTGAGATCCTGGGGACCCAGACTCATAGGGTCCCTGGAGTGCACAGAAACTCAGGGGAGTTACAAAAAGCAGAGGTCTGGAAGTATGCATGTGAGAGAGGGCTGCAGCAATTACCAAGGGACAGTGAGATCCAGGGGCCTCATAGGGCAGGGCTGACAGGAAGCCAAGGCTGTCTGCTCAGCCTGGGATTCTGCCTCATACTAGCTGAACACAGAAGCTTTTGCAATTTTGCAAGTCTTGTCTCATAAGGCTGACTCCAGCACAGAAGTTCTCCCTGCTTAGACACAGCTGATCCTTACAGCCACTTGGCCTGGAGGTCAATTTCCACCAATGATACCAACAACAATCAAGACTTAACTACAACAAGTCTGTACACACAGTCCACAAAGGGGTGCACCAAGAGTGTCCACTTCAGGTAATGGGGAGGCGGAGCTACTGGGCCACATAGGACAACTAGCACACAAAGATACTCTACCAACTTAGGAAAGCAGTGTAAATGTGGTGACAAAGGAACAGGTCACAAACAAAAGTAATGGAGGAAAACAAATGACTGGATATAGAGTTCAAAACCACAATTATAAGGTTTTTCAAGAATTTCCTAGAAAAGATGGATAAATTTAGTGAGACCAAGAGGAGATGAAAAAGGACCAACTAGAAATTTTAAACATACACTGACTGGAATAAAAAAATATTATACAGAGACATAACAGCAGAATAGAGGAATGCAAGAATCAAGTCAAAGATTTGAAATACAAAGAAGCAGAAAACACTCAACTGGGAAAGCAAAAAGCAAAAAGAATCCAAAAATGTGAAGATAGTGTAAGGAGCCTCTAGGACAACTTCAAGCATACCAACATCAGAATTATGGGGGTGCCAGAAGAAGAGAGAGAGCAAGATACTGAAAACTTATTTGAAGTAAGAATGACTGAAAACTTCCCCCAACTGGTGAAAAAATAGACTTACAAGTCCAGATAGCACACAGAACCCCAAACAAAAATAATCCAAAGTGGACTACAGTAAGACACATCATAATTAAAATACCAAGAGCAAAAGACAAAGAGAGAATATTGAAAGCAGCAAGAGAAAAAGGGTTAATTACCTAAAAAGGAGCACCCATATGATTGTCAGCTGATTTCTCAACAGAAACTATGCAGACCAGAAGGGCATGGCAAGAAATATTCAGTGATGAATAGCAAGAACCTACAACCAAGATTACTCTAACTAGCAAAGCTATCATTCAGAATTGAAGGTCAGATAAAGAGCTTCACAGTAAAGAAAAAACTAAAGGAGTTCATCAGCACTAAACCAGTATTATATGAAATGGTGAAAGGTATTATTTAAGAGGAAGAAGAAGAAAATGGTAAAGATAAAAATTATGAATAATAAATACATATCTATCAACAAGTGAATCTAAAAATCAAGTGAATTGAAAATCTGATGAAAAGAATAAACTGGTGAATATAATAGAATCAGGGGCATAGAAAGGGAGTGGACTGACAATTCTCAGGGGGAAAGGGGTGAAGGAGTTGCAAGGAGAGACTGGACAAAAATCATACACCTATGGATGGGGATGGGGGGGTGTAAAAATAGAGGGTGGGAGCCGGTGGAGGGGAGCTATGGAGGTAAAAAAGAGGAACAATTGTAATAATCTGAACAGGAAAGATTTATTAAGAGAGAGAGAGAGAGAGAGAGAGAGAGAGAGAGAGAGAGAGAGAGAGAGAGAGATATGATGGTAGAAAATGGAAGAAAGAAGCATGAAGATATTATCCTATCTAATAAAAGAGTAATTTGCAAATTGACTGTACCTCCACTACACCCACAAGCCATGCCCACAAGCCATTTAGGAGTAAGTATTCAAATTAATCCAACCAAGATTGCTATGGCCACAGAGAGAGCAGGAGGGAAGCTTGGTTTGCGTCAGAGATGGAGGAAGCCAAGCTTTCCACACACCCTGGCTGGCCCAAGCAGCCACTTAAGGCTACAAAGTTTCAATTATAGAAGATAAATAAATTCCAACAGAAATGGCTGTCGCCATGTAGCGAGCAGAAGACTTAGCTCCACTCCAGGCTACAAAGTTTCAATTGTAGAAGATAAATAAATTCCAGATCCCAGAGCCTTCGCTTGGGTTGCCAGGGGTGTTTGGCTGGTCTGCAAACTACCACAGGCCTCTTGCCCAGGCTGCCCAACACCCTAGGCGAACCCCCACCATGATCTGGGATACCCTTCAGGGCAAACCAGCTGACCCCCACCCATGCACCAGGCCTCTATCCTATCTAATAAAAGAGTAATATGCAGATTGACCATGACTCCAGTACACAAGGTGACTGCCCCCATGTGGACACAAGATGGCTATCACAAGATGAACACCATGGGAGGATAGTTGGGAGCGAGCAGGCCTGCAAGGGAGGGCAGTTGGAGGTGATCAAACCTGCAGAGGAGGGTAGTTAGGGGTGACCAGACCAACAGAGGAGGGAAGTTGAGGGTGACTAGGCCTACAGGGAAGGGCAGTTGTGGGGGGATGCAGACCTGCAGGGGAAAATGGTTGGAGGGACCAGATCTGCAGAAGAGGGCAGTTAGGAGTGACCAGTGTCGCTGGGGAGGGAAGTTAGAGGCAAACAGGCTGGCAGGAGAGTAGTTATGGAGTGATCAGGCTGGCAGGTAGAATCAGTTAGGGCTAATCAGGAAGGCAGACAGGTGAGCACTTGGGAACCAAGCAGTCTTGGATTGTGAGAGGGATGTCCCAGATTGGAGAGGGTGCAGGCTGGGCTGAAGGACTCATGTCCCCCCTACCCCCATGCATGAATTTCATGCACCCGGCCTCTAGTTTTTATTATAATAAACCAAGCATGGAGTAGTAACAAGAAAGTGGCATTGGTGATGAAAAAAAACACATTAAACAATTACCGTTTTTTTGCAAATTTCCTATGTACAAAGTACCATGTTAAAGTTTTACATTAATTTTTCTTTTGTGTCTTTGTAGTTCCATTACAAAACTTACAAGCCCAGGATATTCATCAGGTTCATTTGGAATCTATGGCTTAGATTTATGAAAAATGTTTTTAATGTTCTTTAGTTAAAAATGGTAGAATAAAGTTCATAACTGAAGGCTTTCTTTCTAGCCCATGTAACGATAGATAGCAATGATTGTTTAATTATATATGTTGGACTGAGAAAACCCACCTTAGAAATTGTAGTGAGGGCGATTTGTTAGCTCTAGAATGTAGGTTTCTAATTAAGGAATCAGGAGAAACTACACCAACTGCAGCAAACTTATGTAGTGGGATAACAATTCTGAGGTGCTGTTGACCATTTGAACTACTGATATCAGTGTATGGAAAGAGTGCAGAGTGTTCACTGTAGCTCTCTCTCATATTGAGCTTGTGTTTCATTTATTTTTGCATATATGTACAAAATTACACAATGATGAAACACATACCTAGAAATGATTTTCTTACATGGATGCATGGATCAGGTTTTACTTTTCATCACATCATAATAAGGGCTTTAATTAATGAGAATATCATGTTATGATGAAGCTTGCAAACAGAGCTATCAGACTGAACCATTCAGTTTTCTTTAAACCAAGTTAGAATCTTCAACTGGCATTAGAAAAGCCGTAAAAATGTGTCAACTTTTGGCATAGCATTAGTTAGAGCAAAGCAATAACAATTCTTCATCAAGAATAATCTCAAATATTAAATATTAAAATATTCTTATAATTAAACTAATGGGAAGGTCCATGTAATAAAAGAATACTATAAAATATAAATTAAAATTACATCCATATATTTTACTTCTTAACAGTGATTATTCTATCAATGAAAAGTCTTTAAGGCACTACTAATTAATTCTCAGTTTTGTGGATTTAGAAGCATGTAGAAAATGTGTATACTGAGAACTCATCAATCAGCTTAGTCACATGATCAGGAGGCTCTCATTTAATTAATAAACCCTTTCCATATTCATATAGCATTTTATAAATCTGATATCTTTAAATTTGGCAGACATGCTTTATCTACAACAAAGAAAATAACCAGAATCAAGAATAAAGTTTAATTGGTGATGTTTTAATATGTGAGATGAAAGACATTTCTCGCTTTTGTCAGCAAAAGGGAAATGTGATTACCAAGCTTAAGTATGCTGTGTATTAAATGAAAGTTCTGATCATAAAGAAAGGTACTATATACTCAAAAATATAATCTCTGTACTTTGAAAATCATCTCAGCAAGAATTATCTTCCTCTATCAAATTGTAACACTTGTCAAAATCAACTCTAAAGCATCTCAAGTGCTCTTCTGAATCAACAAAACAGATGTATAGTGATGCCAGGTTGCAAGGCGAAGGAAATAAAATTGAACTAGATGCCCATCAGTGCCCTCAATCTCTTGAACTAACACTTAACACAGTAGACACTGCAGGTCTTTGGGATGCTACTCATAAGGGGAAATGTAAGGCTGATTCTTAATAATATGTAAAAACATGTAAATTTTTCTTTCTCCTTTGCTGTTAGACATTTATTCTTTCTTTATATTTCTAAATAGGCCATAGACCTGTAGTATAGCATTTTTTTATTTGATCTACTAATACTTACAATTTATTTTTCTGATGCAATTTGAGAAATTAGAAGAAAAATCTGTAGAAAACAAAAAGGAAGTAATTATTTTAATCACAGGTCAATTTTTGCTTCAATCAAATTCTTTCTCTGCCTTACTGATTAGCATGTCTTCCTTTTTTTCTTGACCATATATTGTAGCATATAAGGACCAGAGGCTGCCAGTTTTGTATTCTATTGTGTGAGCATGAGCAAGTTAGTTTACTTTTTTTGTGCCTTATAAGTAAAATGGAGATGATAAGAGTACTTACCTCATGATGTTGTTTTGAGGATTCCATGAGATGCTGCCTGATAAGGCACTAAAAATATTGTCTGGTACTTCGCACTCAAATTTAATTCTTAGATTTTTGTCCCTTGTTCTTTATCTCATTAATATTCATATGTTGTGGCTATCTCTTTGTCAATTCACCATGACCAAATAATGTGCCCTAGTGCACTAAAAGAGATCATATTTCTAAGTTATATATATATTCTAATAATTAGCAATGGGAATGATCTGATTAGTTTGGCTTAATGTAGATATTCACTTTAAGAATGCTATCCAAGTACAGGACAAACATTGTTGGTTGATATACACATGTCATATGGCTGATGTTACAATTCTTGTGGTCATGTAATATGCACACTTAGCTTTTATGTTGGCTTTAAAAACTTACCACTATCTTTGAGACCAATATCTAATAGAGGAGACTGGAAGAGTTTTCTTGGGACCACTACAACAATACCAACTTTGAAAAACAAGAACAGTTGTGGAGTTCTTCCTACTTTCCATTCTGTTCCTCTGAGGATTTTAGTGAGGAGGAGATGAGGTCAGAGTGAAGCACCACTCAGTAGTTTTTAAAAAATCTGTCACTGAAAAGTAAAAAGCAAACAAAAGCTATCACCTGAGAAACCATATCCCATTGCTATTATATATGATTTATTTTCTATGCATTACACAATACTAATCAGCATTTAAGACCCAAACAAATATTTACTTTTCTGTAGTTTCTTTCTGTACTCCTATAGATAGCTCTAGTTGTTTTCTCATTTGTGTTTTTAGAGTGCTTTGTGATGTTTCCATTATATCATTTAAACTACATTGCAATCTATTATGTCTCTTGCTTCATAAGATTATTAGGGTCTCCTAGAAAACAGCTATTATTACTAATATTTAGCATAGGGCCAGGTACATATTAAGCACTCAATAAATGTATACTCTACAAATAAATGAGCATGTTTCCTGTTTTTCTTACCATTCCCAATATGGAATATCTCTAATAAACTATGCTATGAACTGAATGTTTGTGTGGCCCCAAAATTCATGTCTTGAAGTCCAAATTCCAAGTATGGCTATATTTAGCATAAGGAAGTAATCAAGGTTAAACAAAGGTAATAAGAGTGGGATCCTGATTCAATAGGTCTATTGCTCTTATAGAAAGAGAACCCAGAGTGCTCGTGGGCTCTCTTACTCTCTTCTCACCTCCCAGTACAGATGCATGTAAAGAAGGTTATATGAGCATATAGAGAGACGGTGACCATCTGTAACCCAAGGGGAAAGGTCTCATCAGACAATAACCCTTGATCTTAGACTTACATTCTCTAGAACTATGAGAAAATAGATTTATTTTTTTAGCAACCAAATCTAGGGTATTTTGTTATTTTGGCTTTGAGTAGATTAATACAAACTATTACATGTAATCTCTTTGCTATTATTGTAATTATCAAAGACCTCTGGGGTCAGAATCTCAAGACTGGCTTCTTGTTTGTTTCAACACTAGGGCTGGCCAATGATTTGCTGAATAAATATTTATTTAATAAATAGATAAATGGATGAAGCTTCTTTATCAATTAAACTTATATGACTATTGCTAAAATAATTCACTGAAGTATCTTTTGATAGAGGTGATATAATCTTACTTTAAAGACATCTTAGATACCATTAAATTTATCAGTAACAAATTATAAAAAAAGACACTAAAATCTGACAGTGAGTGATGTTAACAGATATATCTCAAAAATGTTACAAAAAATAGACAATGAGAATAATAAACCAATCAATTGCAGTAGAACCAAATTTTAATAAGATATTCTTTTTTGATAAGTTAACAATTTTGAAAATTAATATTTAACATTTGCTGGTAGATTACAATTTTCTATACATTTTAGAAAATAATCTAGCAATATACGTTTAGGTGCTTAGTTATTTATATCATTTTACATAGTACTTTTAATTCTAGATTCTATCCTAAGAATATAATCTTAAAATCAGAACATTCCATGTGCAAATATTGCTTTCCTGTAAATTTATAAAATTTTAGAAAGGAGCATTTCAAAACCTTGTGTTTAAAATGTGCATAATTGTCACTCATTTTGTTTACAAAAACCAGATACAGTTTTCCCTGAGATGCTACCCTCTTATCTTAGTTATATTTTGAGGTGCCTCTTTATCTCTCTTGGGTCATACATATCTTTTGGAATGCTATGCTGCCTGGGAAACTTTAGAAAAGCCCCTCGTCTTCATTCACTATAGTTACTGTGAGACATCCATCCACTTTTCCATGCAGTCACTTCCAAAGCCATTGCTTTGGTGTTTCTTATGCACTTTAACCTTCTAAACAATGGAATTATCAAGGTAAATTCATAGTTGCAACAGCCAACCTATATAATAGAGAGCTAATATGCTAATTAGACTGAGCAGCAGAATGACTGTCTGGACGACCTTCTTGGACTAAGCCAGAGTTGTGAGGGCTGGCCAAGCTGTAAGGTCATCTGAGGCAACCGGGGCTGTTGAGGGCCAAGCCCCTTAACGAATTTCGTCCCTTGGGCCTCTAGTAATAAATAAATTAGAGAAATGTGATAATAACTTAAAGGTTACTTTAGATTGAGTATAGAGGGAAAGTCTTTCTAAGGCGATCAAAATCTAAGCTAATAGCTAAATAATCAGAATTTTCAAGTTAGATAAAGGTATGGAGAAATTTCTTTTCAGGTAAGTGGAATTCAGGTGCAAGAACCTTGATGCAAGATCAAGTTTGACCTGTTCAAGTGATATGCTTCTATACAAAAATATGTATATCCATATATATGCTTTTTAAAATTCATTGTTTCCAATGTAATTCATTTTCAAATTAATATATCTGCACTTCATTATCTTTAGATAAATAACTTAAAATGCATGAGATAATTTTGTTTTACTTACCCAGAAAATCACGTAGGAAGTCAATAATGTTCTCTCAAACTGGTAGTTTCTAAGTTTTCTTGCCTTTCTTTGAATATTTAATAAGTATAAACACCTATTTTGTATAAACTGGAGAAAAACCTTTGAAATCAGATCTTAATATATCAATGAAAGACCTGAAAAAGCACTAGCTTTATTTTTGAAAATTTTAACATTTTATTTTAAAATTTTCAAACATGCAAAAGTTGAAAGACTTGTGGAATGAACACCATATATCTGCCATTTAATTCTACAATAAACATTTTACTATTTTTACTATGTTAACTATATATTTACATTTACTAAATCTATGAATCTAATTGTTCATTTACCTATCCATCAGTTCATTTTTTTTGATACATTGCAAAGACAGCTGCAGACATTGGTGCACTTCATGCCTAAATGCTTCATTATGTGTAATTTGTTTATGGTTCTTTTTTAAAAGGTAAAAAAATATACACAATAAGCCACTCAATTCTTACAGATGCCACTTGATAAATTTTGACAAATAAATAATACTGTTGTTTTCTAAACCCCTTCAAAGGTATAAAACAGTACTACCAGTTCAGAAGGTTTCTTCATGCCTCCTGCCAGTCAATGTTTGCACTTTTCTCAGAAAGGGAATGACTTCTGATTTTTTCCATCACAGATGAATTTTTTCTGTTCTAAACTTCATATAAAGAGAATATAGTGTGTATACTTATTGTGCAAAATTTCTTTTACTCATTAGTAGGAATAAAAAAGCACATTTTTAATTACCTAATTTTTAAGAGGAAATATTGCTTTCTATGAGACTGTATTGAACTCATATATTGATAAATTCCCTAATAAGTAACATATGAGTGTGTAATATAGGTCTCTGTAGCCTATATGTGTTATATCAGAGCAGATCTAGCAAAAACAAAAAGTTTGGGAAAGATATTGAATCGTTAGTATCCTATATAATAAAAGCATAATATACAAACCGACTGAACATTAGAACGACCAGTCAATGGGGGGTGGGTCCAGCAAACAGGTTGCCAGCCAAGGTGCGTGCCAGTGGGAAGAGGGAGGGGATGGTAATGGAGTCAGAAGGGTGGCAGCAACCAGTGGTGGGATGATGGGAGCCAGTGTCATCCCCTGATCGCCTGCTCAGTCACCTCTGACAGGGAGGCCATGGCGGCAGCAATGCTAGTTAGTGCAATTCGGGGCAAGGCCTCCTAACACCATCTCCTGATCAGCCTGCCAGGATCACCTCCCACAGAGGGAGGCCTCCCGCAGCAGTGTCGCAATAGGGGCCAAGGCTGGCTGCTCACCACCCTCGCTGTTCCCTGATTGGCCCACTGGTGACCTCCCACAGAGGAAGGCCAGATTGCAATTTAAGCTATCAGTTGGACATCCCCTGAGGGCTCTGGGACTGTGAGAGGGTGCAGGCCGGGTTGAGGGAATGCCCCAGCCCCTGAGTGCACGAATTTTTGTGCACTGTACCTCTAGTGTCTTAATAAATGTCATTGTGTAGGCTGGGGGGGTGGGGAAAGATGAATTAGAGCTGTTTCCTAATATTTAATACTTTATGAATTAGTAACCAAGGTTGAAAAATGATAAAATTTGTTGGGAGAACTAAATGAAAACATGAACCATATCTGATGGAAGGTAACTAGTATTGATGTACTATGCAAGTATATTGATATAACACTTGCATCTATATTATAATCCTATATAATTATTCCTGAAGAGTTCTGTTAATCAGGCTTTGAGAGCTTGTAATTTTTTATGATTAAAACTAACCCTTTATGACACAAGTATAAGTGAATAATAAAATTGACTAAGTTCAGTAGTGATACAAACAAGGACTGAATTTAATGTTCTCCAATAATGCCTTTGGACATACTGTTAAACTCCTTATACTAGGTTAGAGTAAAGGACCACATTTTAAATAGACATCATGGATTTATGGTAACCATAAAAACAACTTTGCCATGGCAGTTAAACTTCAATGCCACTTCTAAATAGGTTTAGCTCAATCAAATATAAAATACTAGAGGCTCTGTGCACAAAATTCCTGCACTTGGGGTTGTGGGGGAGGGCAGTTTTCAGCATGGCCTGCACCCTATCACAATCCAGAAGCTCCACAATTGATCGCCCTGCAGAGGGAAGTTCCACCTACCACCACCAGTCAGATAGCCTGGTCCTCGCTCTTTGAGGTGATCATGGAGCCCCCCAGCTGGGGGCCTGGGCCTCCTTCTGTGGGGCAATCATGGGGCAATGGTGGGGCCCCCAAAGCAATCACATTACCACTGCTTTGGCAGCGACAGTCAGTGCTGGGTTGCCCAGAAGCCTGTAACCTAGAGGCACTGAAAGGTCATCCTGTTCTCCAGTTCCCACCTACCTGAGCCTGCTGTGTGTGCAGCCTGGCTTTGATCATTTTAGACATTAAGGACCCTGGCTCTTTATATATTAGGATTATATTTTACACACAACTCAAGTGTTCTCCATTCTCAAGATTCAAGTCTGACTCATTCAGTGTACCACAAAAAAAGGAAGCATGGTTTATAACTTCACTCACTTTGTTTTCTATCTCCATCCACTCATCACTAATGTATTATTGCTTGAGTTTTCCAAAGTTAGGGTAATGGGAGTAGCAAGGGGGATATATGAGGAATGATATAAAATGAAAAAAAAATTGGTTAGTGTTGCTTTTGTTTTCTTTTAGCCCTCAGACCTTCTGAGTATGTCATATGCTCAAATTCTGGCTTTTCCATGAAATGGAGAAAGTCTCTTTGTTCTTGAATTTTTATACTGCACAGTTCTCTAGATGATACTTTAGCTTCTTTCCTCATCAGTTCATCTCACAGCTGCTTATTGTAGTGTCCCACTGCTGTGATAGGAGCCCTTTTGGTCAGAGACCCAAAAGATGGCTTGAACTGGTTACTTTTTGCAGTATCCACTAGTTACTTAAGAAACTAGAACATTTTTTTCTGTACCACATAGAGGTTGGGATGATTCTTTCTACCCCCTCTGTAGTAAAATTTGTGCTTGAGAAGATCCCAAGATAGAAGCTCTCAAATTTCAAAGGAACAAGTTGAAGCTCCTAAGACCATTCTTACCATACTCCACTCATGTAGCTGCATGGATAGGCCTGTGAACAAATGCAGCTCAGCAAACATCCAGCTCAGGTTAGCAATACACCTTTACCTTTCTTGATTAGTTTCTAAGAGCATTTTTTTTTGGGAGTATAAGAATCACTTAAATGAATGGCAATCTCTGCCTCTTCCCTAGATATGAGATGGGGTGGAAAATGTTCTCAAATGCTGTACTTTCTGCCAAGTTTCCTCTTCAACAAAATTATATCTTCTGTTTCATAGTCTGGCTAAAATCGTGGAGATGACAGAAGAAAGACAAATTTGATTATCTCATAAGTCAAGAATGGGGTATCTGACAGCTTTTTGGCTGTTCTGTTTAGAATATGGAAATACTTACTACTTGTTTTCCTCTGTACGGGGCTTTAGCCAAAATTCCAAGACACAGGAAAGGTCCCATTAAGCATATTGTGACACACTGTCTTTGAAAGTTCCTGAAAAGCGTAGAAAAGAAAGTTAAAGTCACCATCCTTTCTTCAGTGCTATAGTTTTTGTGTCAATGCCTTTTAAAAAAAAAAATTAATATATTGATTTTTTACAGGGAGGACCGGAGAGGGATAGAAAGTCAGAAACATCAATGAGAGAGAGACATCAACCAGCCGCCTCCTGCACGACCCCTACTGGAGTTGTGCCTGCAAGCAAGGTACATGCCCCCAACCGGAATCAAACCTGGGACCTTTCAGTCCACAGTCTGACCTTCTATTCACTGAGCCAAACCGGTCTCAGCTGTGTCAATGCCTTTTATTCTTCTTAGCTGCACATAAAAATGCATAAACTGTATAAGATCAGGATATTTTATAGATTCTTTTAATCCTAGATTTTCTACTTAAGTATAATAAAATATAATTCAATGTTCTTATAAAGAATAATTTCAGTGGTGCATAGTTTTGTATTATTTTATAAAAGTTGCCATCATAAGAACTAGATTGATTGCTCCCAGTGTTTCCTTCTATATGCAATGCTTTTGAAAATATCTTTGCTTGTCAATTAATCCATAAAATATATTTTGAGCACCACTGTGTGCCAGGCATATATCTGGGATGTATGCCCAGGATACATCATGAACAAGACAAATGCAGTATGACCTTGTGAGAACCAAGGGGCAAGAGGAAACTTTCAGGGTAATGTATATGTTCACTTTCAGGGTAATGTATATTGTGATGGTGGTTTCATGGATATGTATGCACATCAAATTGAAACTGGGACTCAAAGCTATTGGACATTGAAATTGGGTCTCAAACTTTTTTTTGCTCTTGTGGGTTTATTTCTGGCCTACAGGGGCAAGATGTTTTTAAAGGCAAGAATCAGGGAGTGGGAGGAAGCAGATGCAAAGGCAAAGAAGCAATGAACAGACTGTCGTGCTACAGTGGGAAGGCAGAGGAGGTTGGGGGGGGGTGCTGTAGGAGATCAACTGAAGGACTTGTATGTATGTGTGTTTAGGCATAGCCAGTGGATACAGAGCATTGGAGGGGGGTGGGAGGGAGACAGGTGAGGGCATGTACTGGGGGTGGGGAGGGCTGGGGAGAGCAACAGGGAAAAAAATAAAAATAAAATAAATAAATTAAAAACTTACTAAGTTTTACACACTTAAATGTATAATATGTGTAATATACTAGTAGAGGCTTGGTGCACGAATTTGTGAGGTCCCTTGGCTTGGCTTGGGATCGGGGCTGATTGGAGCTGTGGGAAGTTGGCTGGGCGAGGGGAAAAGGCTGAGAGAGGTTGGCTGGCTGGAGAGAGGGGCTGCAGGAGGTAGGGGGCCTTGGAAAGGGGCTGCAGGAGGTTCTCATTGGGGCTATCAGGCATCAGGGCCAGACAGCTGGGAGGAGGGACTGTGGGAGGTTCCTGCATTGAGTATCTATCTTCTCATAGTCAGTGTGCATCATAGCAACTGATAGACTGATCATTCAGTCATTCAGTCCTTTGGTCGCTTAGCTTTTATATATATAGATTTCATTGATATCTCTATAAAGCTAAGGAAAAAAAGCAAACAAATCCAATGAGAGAAGACAATTTCCCTAGGTACATTTAAACATTATGAGCATTTAAAAGTCAAAAGATGGGTAATAGAGGAGGATAATATCACAGAAGTCTCTAACTTAATTTTGGAAAGGACACCAGACAACAATTCTCTGATATTTGAGATGTGATTGAAGCATGAATGAGAATTAGGTGATAAGATGAGCAAAACAAAGAGGCGGTAGGAGAGAATTCCAGACAAAGAGGATAGAAAATTTCATGGTCTTGAGCTGTAAAAGAAAACCATGAAAACTTCAATGAGCTTAAAGAAGGAGACTCTGACAATGATTAGAGAAGAAGAGATAGAATTGTGATAAATGATGGTAGAGAATGAGGCTGTGACCAACATCTAAAGGAAAGATTTCTTAAATCCCATTATATTCTAAAGGGAAAAGAGTGTTATAAGTAATAATCTATGATTTGTGTTTATGTGTGGGTATGTGTTTACATATACTGTGTCTGTTATGTGGAGATTGGCATGTGTTTGTGGAAGTTTAATATAATTGAACTAATGCTGCTACATTGCACACAATTTGAGGGCCTATACTATAAGACTATTGCATTAGTTTTGCCATGTTCCAGGTTGTGACTTGAACTAGAGTAGGATCATTGATATTGGCCACAATCTATAATAATAAAAGCACAATATGCTAATTAGACCAGACAGCTGAACGACCTTCTGGACAAAGCTAGGGTTTCGAGGGCCAAATCCTTTGCAGAATTTCATGCATTGGGCCTCCAGTGGGCCTCCAGTAGATATATAAGAGGCTGATTTGATCAGGCTTAGTGATTGATTGTATATGGTAGGGGAGAAAGAGAAACAAATCAATTATAACTGAACTTTTAGATTAGAAACACGTGTAGTTCTCTAGATTTTTTTCTGAAATTTTTAACACTGGAAATCAAAGTTAAGGGGAAATAAATTAACTTATTTATGGGCAAATTAAAATTTGAAATTTCTGTATGATAATCAAGTATAATGCTTCAAATGACCATGTGCATATTTTAGAACCAAGCAGAGGTGAATTGGAGCTGTTGCTTTCAAGAGAGTGGTATGGTTTTAGATTGAGTCTTTAGCAACTCTAACATTTACTATTTTGGTAGCAAGGAATGGATAAGCATAAGAATCTGACAAAAATGAGCTAAAGATCTAATAAGAAAATCAGTGGTATCTATGTAGCTTAGATGTTATTATTGGTAAGTCAAATAGGATGAACACTGGAACTTGTCAGCTATTTGACTTAGGGCATGGGTCAGCATTATAGTATTTACTTACTCCTGCTGTAACAAGTTTCCACAAACTTGTTGGCTTAATGCACCACAAATTTATACTCTTACAGTTCTGGAGTTCAGAATCAGAAATTAATTTCACTGGGCAAAAGTAAAGGTATTGGCGGGCCTGATTTCCTCTGCAGATCCCAAGAAAGATCTGTTTCCTTGCCATTTCTAACATCTAGAAAGCAGCTAAAGTTTCTAGCTCATGACACTTCCTCAAATCACCCCTACCTCTTGCTTATCTCATTCTATTTCCTGCTACTCTCCTGTGATTGTTTTTCCCACTTCCTTTCTCTTACAAAGGCACATGTGATTATGTTTTCACACCCATTTGGAATATCCAGCATACTATTCTAATCTCAAAATAGTTTATAAAATCATTTTTGAAAAGTTCCTTTTCCCATCTAAGGTTGCATGTTCACAGACTTACAGGATTAGGACATACACTAAACATCTTGTGTGGAGAATATTATTATTCACCCTAAACCAAAGTTAATGTTTTTCCAAGTTAAAGAGGGTGAAAGAGTGAGAGGGCAGAATAATGGAGAAAGCAGGCATAAAGAATTTTGCAAGAATTCTGTGGTAAGTGGGGAAAGAGAGAGAAATTGGAAGACAAGACAAATGAGTTAGTGGAAGGGTTTTGATTGTAGTGCTAAATATTGAATATGTTTACAAATGCTGATGGGAACAGTCTAAAGGGCAACAGAGGGTGAAGAGAGAGGAAAGAGAAAAGAAATATTCAAGTTTCCTGAGAAAGCCAGGGATTGTGGTGAGGAGCCAGGAAGGAGTGAACATCTCCATTTACTCAGAAACATTTTTGAAAAGATTTGAGGATGAAATACTATAACTGTGAAAGACATTTTCTTTTATTTATTATTATTATTTTTATAAGAGATTATATAGCTATTTTTATTTCTGGTTTATTTTTATTAAAACTATTATACTATTTTATTTTCCTATCTCTCTCTATAAGAAAATATTAAAAATATCAAGCTATGTTTCATAGAACTCAAAAATGAACAATATATTTGCTGTTGAGGAAAGCTGTAGTATTATAGATCTGCATGATTGCTTTCCTTCATATTTTGAATTTCAACTTTTTTCTAACTCTGCATTGGTTTGAACTTTCTGTCAGTCTTTACAAAACCATACCATCAAATGAATACATTGAATGCATTATTGTTCCCAAAGGTTTACCCGTAACATTTCACATCACTAGTTGTCTTTTTTTTCCCCTTCTTATTCCATTTCATTTCTGTACATCCTGAATACAACAGATCATGCCTTCCACTGGGAGATAAGCTAGAGCATTCCCAAGGATTCCTATAAGTGGGGTTTACTGAACATTATGTAAATCATGGCAGAGACCAAGAACCCAGAAATACGTATGTCTGTGTGAGTGTGTGTGTGTGTGTGTAAATGTGTATGAATGGATGTGTGTGAGAGAATGTGAATGATTTCTTTGTGTATGTTGAGAAAGGCAATAACTAAAAGATTTTAGTAATAATTTTTAAATGAGGATTTTCCTTACCAGGTATAGTGTAGTGATACATTTTTCAATTTGTAATATAATTTCACACTTTTTTGTTTTAGCTTTTATTGTTTAAAACACACAGTACTAACTGGAGTTAAAGGTAACATTTTTGTTCTAGAGAAGCAAAAAATATACTGGAAGATGGGAGGAAATCGAATTAACTAGAAATATGGTTAGCAGTTAGACAGACATGAGCAGAGCAAGGACAGTGGGCCAGGTACAGAAGGTCATATGGGGGAGGGAGGGAAGCCCCAGATGCCTGCCAATGGGCAACATGGTGAAAAAGGATCTCTCTCCAGAGTCACCTTTCCTCTCCTAGCATATCATTGGTCATGCCTTTTAGACTCTCTGACCTTTTAGATTCCTGGTCAGGTGGTTCAGACTTTCCCTGACCTTTCTTCCCCTGGCATGTTGCTAGTTATATGGGTTAGACACCCCTCCCACCCTGCACCCCTCACTTAGAGGAGGAGTAAACAAGGGACTGGAAAATGACCCTAAGCATTAAGCCCCCAGGACAGTGTGGTTCTGACCCACATCAACTAATCTAGTTGCATTTCTACTCCAGGGCCAGAAAAGCATCAAAACCAGCCAGCTATATTGACTGATGACTCCCTACCCTGGCACCAATCAATCAGTGGAGCCTGAGATGCTGAAAGGACCCACTTGCAAAGCTGAAGAATATTCTATTGAGATCCTCCCCTGGGGCCTCCCCTCCAATCCCCAACCTTAAAAGCCTTTAGGATCAAGGACCCAGCTGCTCTCTCTCCCCCTCTTCCACCCCAATGTGTGGTGATCTTTTCCACTTCCTTCCCCTTTCTCTCCTCCTAGGCAAGTTTTCTTGGACTTTCTTTCTCCTAAGCTCCAAGGGCCCTTCTTTTACATCTGTAACTTACTTCCTGAGTCCATTTCTTCTACAGTTCTCTTTGCTACCTCTGTGACTTTCTAAATAAGCTTTCCTTTTTTTTTTTATTATTGTTTTGAGTCTAGGCTCTGAATTCTTTCTTAGCCAGAACTCTAATACTGAGGTTGCTGAACAGAGGTCTGATCTCATCCCACCTGTCAAATACCTGGTGCCATTTCCCTGCCAGCAAACATGTAAGGAAATGTGATAGTGGCTATTGGGGGTTCAGACACTGCCTTTTTGAGGAGGTTGCTTTTAAAGCTAAGCCCCAGATATCAGAGGTATCCCAACAGGATACTGAACTGAAGAGTGTGTGTTATTAAGGATGTTTCAGAGAAGACAGCAATCTACTTTGGTTCGGGGGTTCCAGAAAGTTTTTAGGTAAGATAAGGCATTTTAGAAAGATAGGACACAGGCAGAAAGCCACAGAGGGGGAAAGACTAAATAAAGCAAATGGTACTCCTATAGAGCCTCAAAGAGGAGAGTCTAGAGAACAGGATGTTATCCTTCTTGGTTGAAGCTGAGGGTAGGATTTTCTGAAATAAAGTGGAAAAGGTGTTTGAGATCACATTGTATAGGATCTTAAATGATTGTGTGTGGAATCTATATTTCAAGGTTTGCAGTGTAGCCATATTAAAAGGGGTGAACAGAAGAATTATATAACACAAGTGAAATTATAATAATAATGACAGCTGCCATTAATTGAAAGTTTAATATGTGCCAAGTACTTTGTATTTATTATCCCTTTTTATATATTCTCAGAAAACTGTAGGAGAATATTATTACCAATGAATTAATTTAATGCTTAGCTGTGGTTACAACAGTCTGCAAGTCACAACATTCAAAAATTTTTGAACAATAATTAGAGAAATTTTTTGAATCAGGAAGGTCAATTAAAAATCTGGTACAATGGTTGAGGTATAGGAATAAGAGGACATGGTTTTGAGTAGTGGCCAAGGACCCAGAAAAGATAGGGTACAGACATTTTGGATGAAAAGTCTACAAGATTTTAGAATTATATTTAATGTGGAAAAATAAAAATATTTTATATCTTTCAAAGATAAAATCAATCATGGTTATTATTTTCAATTTTAATGTTGTCAAAATTTTCTGACTATTGTTTTCAGCATTCTGAGATATATCCTTAGTATATATATGAAATTGTAAAATATATAATATTAAGAGAGTGGAAAAACTTTCCTAATGTCCCAACACCTATTGATAGTCACTTTCCTGAACTTTTGAAATTACATACATAAAAATTTGAAGAATTCTTTAAAAAATATTTTTACATGGTTATCATTATACTGTGGGTAGAATTTTACAGTGTAACTTTTATATTTTTATTGAATTATCATTGCTTTTTTATTTTATTGTCTATACTTCACAAATATTTTATTGCTGTATAATAGTACCTGGATTTCCATTATTTTATATTTTATCACTTATTGTTTTTATTTGCATTATTTTGATATATTTAAGAGTAGATTTCTATGTGTAGATATTTTATTTTACATTCAAAATTATATACAGAGAATAAATTCTCAGAAATGGAACTATAAATTCAAAAATATGGCCATTAGAAAATGCATGAAACACATTGCCAAATACTTTACAAAGAAGTTGGCCAATTTTAATTCATGTCAATAATTTTTGATAAGCACATTTCACTACACTCTCAAAATCAGAAATATTATATTTGTAACAAGATGTTAATTAAGCATTGGGAAATTTAGGCCAATGCATTAAAATAATAAATGCCAATGAGATATGTCAGATTATTCTCAAGATTAGCCAAAAGTAGGTTTCCAAGACCTGGTTAGATGATTCCTAAATAACTTATCATACAGGAATTTAAAGTAGCGTCATCTAATTTTATTAGAAAATTAAGTGGACTGGAGTGATTCCTTTGTGGTAAATCTCAGGATTGATGGGTGGTTCTGCTCTCTGAGTTTGTTATGAAAGCTAGACAGGAATCATGTGAGAAAGCAAAACAGGTGGTTTTAGGCCTGAAATCCTGAGTGGGTGTACAGACTTCCTTAGAGACAACCTGGAGGCAAGGCTCTATTCTCCATTCAGTGGAGGATAAGGCTCTCAGATATATATATATATATGGCTCTCAGGCCATATATATATTTTTTGGGGAGGGGGGAGATGCCCAGCTTTGACACAGGTCTTTAAAGAATCCAAAAGTACTGCCAAGAGAAAAGTCAAGTTTTAATCATTTGACAGAATCATAGAGCCAGACAAACAAAGGAAAGATTTTTTGGTAACTTTTGGGGATCTGCTCTTTACATTCAGAGCAAAAGCTCACTCCACTGAACAAATTCACAGGGACAGAGAGATAAAACACAAAGGGAAAAAAGGTGTGCCACTTTGTTTTCATTTGTATTTCTTTGGTAATTTGTGAAGTTTAAGATTTTGGACAGTTTTGTTAACCAGTCATATTTCTCTTTAAAGTATCAATAAGCATACATATATTTTCCAATAGTAGGATACTTATTTTTTAAAAGAAAAAAAATAAACATGGCTCCCATGACATGAGCTTGATTACACAGGAAATCAACAAGAGCACCTTATTCTGTTTTTTAGATATATTTTTATTGATTTCAGAGGTAAAGGGAGAGGAAGAAATAGAAACATCAGTGATGAAAGAGAATCATTGATCAGCTGCCTCCTGCAAGCTTCCCCACTGGGGATAGAGCCCCAACCAGGGCATGGCTGGGAATCAAACCATGACCTCCTGGATCATAGTTGGATGCTCAATCACTGAGCCATGCAGGCCAGGTGAGACCATCTTTTTCTTTAACATCCTTCTTGCAATAGGTAAAACTTACAAGGAACATAATTATAAATGTGAATGGTAAATCCTTGTATGTATTTTAAAATAAAATAACTACCAATATGTTTATACTATCTATTCAAAGAATATGCAGTTTCAGCATGCATATTAAAGTTAAATTTTATTCTAAGTATAGCAAAAATAAGAAATTGCTATTAAGAAGCATATGTGACAGTATGAGTCAGGCAGTGCCATGTAAGGGAACGTGCACCAGGATTTAACAGGGAAAAGCATTTTTCAGCCCCAAATTTGCCTCTTACTAATTAAGTGACATTGGAAGAATAATTTAACCTCAGTTTCAGGTCTCAAATATATGAAAACATAGAAATGCATCTTTAGTGTTGAAAATATTATAGGTGCCCCCTTTTACCCCATTAACCCTCTTTACAAACCTCCTCTCCAGCCTTCACTGCTTTTTTTTTGAGTCCATACATTATGCATACTTGCATATAAATTCTTTGTTTAATCTCTTCCTGCCCCCCTCCCCTTCCTCTGAGATTCTCAGCCCATTTTATGTAGTATAAAGAGAGGGTATGGGGAAACAAATGGAGAGGAATCAGCAGAGAGGATGCAAGGGGAGCAAATGAGTGAGGAGGGAGTGAGCCAGGGAATCATCTTTTCCAGGTAATTAGTGGCACTTCCAAAAGAGCTCCACATTCACATAGCACCCACTGCTCCACAGTCCTACCCTCCTGGTGGAGATGTCCACCCTCCTGTGCTTCAGGTGATGTGGGTGCAGAGTCGTGTGTGGGGAGGCTTGACCTCCCAAAGAATGTCCCTTGCTTTGTGAAACCAATCAGGTTGACCCCTCAGTGTTTCTGAATCCCGCTGGGCCTAGTGAGACAGTCCAGAGTGATCCCTGGAGGGGGCAGTGTGAGATCCCCTTCTCAGCCTTGACCTTGTAACATCCTCTGCTGCTGACAATGGGATAGAACCTCATGAGGAAAGGGGAGGACCTAGCACAGAGCCAGGCCTTGTCCCTTCCAGGAGATCAGGTGGCTCACCTCTTTGGATTTTTTTTTTCCATATTGAGGGTCTGTAGAAAATATATGTCAGTTTATATTAAAAGAAACAAACAGCTTTCTGATGCTCTATTTAGACACCATCCTCTTCTTTTACCTCTGTTGAAACCCAATTTTCTTGTCACCTACAACATAAAAAATGAACATAAGAATATGAGATGGTATATGTGAGTTTTTGTCTCTGAGCCTCCCATTCCTGTCCTCTCACCACACTCACTGTCCCATTTGTAGGGAAGGTGTCTTTGCCAAGATACACACAGAATTTACCAACATATTAGCATCAAAACTATTGTAACATAGGCAGTTAATATGAGCAACTGAAAGAGATATAGACATTTCTTCCTGAAGCTCCTTGATTTTATCAGCTGGGGAAATCTTGAAAATGTCAGAAAAAAAATTATGTCATCAGTAAGAAATATAAACTGATATCCTAAACTTAAGCATGCTCTGCTTTCTTCTGCCTATCACATCGAAACCAATATGGGACTAATAATTATTTCTCCAGCAGTGCAAAATATCTCTGCCATTTATTCCCAAAATATCTTAAACACAGGGTGCCCTTTCATGTTATAGCCAGAAGCGTTAGCTTGTTAAAAACTTATGCCACCATTCTCTCAAGTGCCATCCAGGGATATACTCATGTGACTCTCATTAATGACAAAGACGTGTGTCAGAGGAGTGTGCAAAACCCCAGAGCACGTAAAGATTCTAAGTGTTATTGAGGGCAAACAATCTTATCTACAGGTGTGCCTTCCAGATCATAGTAGATTCACCAGATGAAATAAAGTGTAGAAGTTTCTGGCTGCCTGGACCTCCTCTGCAATCACTAAATTCTCAACTTTAGATCACCTTCTATACTGAATACAAATCACCCAATAAGACAAATAAAAGTTCTCCAAGGCTATAGCATACATCATAGAAATCATTAAGCTCCCTTTGAAAAACAAGTATCATGCCAGTATAGTAGCAAAGTTAAATATCTACATTTACAATAATTCAAAGAATTGCTTTAAATTAAATTGCAAATTAATTCCTTTACACATTTCTTCAAAAGCTCTCATAAAATTAAACACCTAAAAAAAGCCAAAGATAACCTATTTTCTTTCTTTCTTTTAAATATATTTTGTTGACTTTTTACAGAGAGGAAGGGAAAGGGATAGAGAGTTGGAAACATCAAATGAGAGAGAAACATCGATTAGCTGCCTCCTACACACCTCTCATTGGGGATGTGCCCGCAACCAAGGTACATGCCCTTAATCAGAATCAAACCTTGGACCTTTCTGTCCACAGGCCAACGCTCTATCCACTGAGCCAAACCAGGCAATAGCCTATTCTTTATATAACTTTTATTAATCTAGTTTTACAAGAGTGAGGTTTCTAAAGAAAGCATTTTTACTAATTTAGATATTACAGAAATATAAGGGATAGCTTATTTAAATCCTTGATTAAAACAATACTTCCAGGTTTGAAGATTTTTATGCTTTACTGAAGAACTGAACAAAATCTCTGCAATTTGATATGCAGCATTACTCAGTTTAACTAGCACACTGCGTTGTTCCTTATTTAAACAAGAATGAGGAAGGAGCATTCCTCATCCACTGGAAGACAAGACATAGACTGTGATTTGTTATATCATTTTGTTCTGTCCCATTCAACTCAGCCCCATTAAGCTTTTGGGCCTAGAATTGTTGTCTGCTGCCAGGGTTAATATCTCAGTATTTCCCAATCTCCTTTAGTTTATGGTTACTTTTGAAGAATTAAATAATAACTCAGAAAGTTGACTTCAATTGATGAGCTGCTAAACCTGTGGTAGATAAGATATAGCAGAAGGGAAAGCATAAAAGTATTTTCAGCAACTTTCTTTTGCCAACATTTGCTGATCACTTTTTTTTTTCCAGAAGATCCATACTTTTAATAAGCTTTCCTTTGTGTGATTTCAGCTCTTACATCAATACTGATTTCTCTCCCAGTGATAAACCATGCTTATCCAGTAACCACCAATATTTCTTAATAGGGCAGTTTTCCACATACATTAATTTTCTCTTTTTCCACCATTTTATTTATTCTAAAAGTAAGGTAAGACATCATCCATATACTATGGAAATAATGGAATAAACAACATGTTTTTTTGGTACTCAGGATTCTCTATATTTTTATTGACAACTCTGAAATTAAAATTTTTAGTTACAGAATGAATCAGCAATTTGTGACAGTGTGAGTCATCATCTTCAGCAACCAATATTGCTTAATTTATTTTTTATAACTCTTTATTGTTGAAAATATTACATATATCCCCACCCACCCCCATTGGTCCTTTCTAGCCTACCCTGCCCCCACCCCAGGCCTTCACCACCTTATTGTCTGTGCTAGGGGTTATGCATATATGCATACAAGGTCTTTGGTTAATTACTTCTACCCCACATTCCCTCTGAGATGCTGCACTCTGTTCTATGCTGCTATGTCTTTGGATTCACTCCATTCATACGTATATTTTGTTACTTAGATTTCACATATGAGTGAAATCATGCGATACTTGCCTTTCTCTAACTAACTTATTTCACTTTTCATATTCTCAAGGTCCCTCCATGCTATCTCAAAGGGTAAGATATGCTTATTTTTTAAAGCTGCATAGTATTCCATGGTGTTAATGTACCAAAGCTTTTTTATACACTCATCTATTGATGGGTACTTGGGCTAGTTTCAGACTTTGCTATTGTATATTGTACATTGTGCTGCTATGAACAGCGGGGTACATACATTCTCTATGACTGGTATTTTGAAATGGGATCACTGGGTCAAATGTCAGTTCCACATTTAATTTTTTTTGCAGAAACTCCATATTATTTTCCATAACCAGCAGTATGCTAGGGTCTCCTTTTCTCCACATCCTCACCAGCATTTATCATTTGTTGATTTGTTGGTAGCCATTCTGACAAGTGTGAGGTGATACCACCTTGTGGTTTTAATTTGCATATTTGTTTTCTTTTTTTATTATCTTAAGTTTTATATATGTCTCTTTTGTCCCTATTTGACTCTCCCCTCAACCATTCCCACCCTGGACAAATCCCCATCACCCAGTGTCTATGTTCATTGGTTATGCTAATATGCACGCATACAAGTCTTTTGGTTGCTCTCTAACTCCCCTCCCTCACTCTCCCTTGCCATTTGTCTCTGGATCTATTTTTGTTCATCAAATTATGTTGATTATTAAATCCTGAATATGAGTGAGATCATGTGATATTTATCTTTCTCCAGCTTGATTATTTCACTTAGCATAATGCTCTGCAGTTCCATCCATGCTGATGCAAATGGTAAAAATGCCTTTTTTATAGTGGCATAGTATTCCATTGTGTGGATGGACCATAGGCTTTTAATCCACTCATTTGCTGATGGGGCACTTAGGCTATTTCCAAATCTTAGCTATTGTAAATTGCGCTGCTATGAACAAAGCAAAACAAAAACGAACAAATGAACAAAAAAGCACCTACTTTGCTATACCTATATCCTGAAACAAAGATAATAAGAATGAAGCACATAGCATTTTTTTCAGTGGATAAACTCACCAAGTGTTTATTATGTATAAATAAGTTGGGTAATTTAAGAGTTTTTTTCCCCTCATAAACACATGGTATATACTTGGTTTCCTTAATCTCTCTCTCTATTATTTTTTTAATATGTTTTTATTCATTTCAGTGAGAGGAAGGCAGAGGGAGAGAGAGATAGAAACTTTAATGAGAGAATCATCTATTGGCTGCTTCACTCCTTACTGGGAACTGAGCCCACAACCAGGCAAAGTGCCAGGAACCCTGAAATTGAACCATAACCCCTGGTTCTTGGGTCAGTGCTGAACCACTGAGCCACAAAGGGCAAGGCTCTCTCTCTCTTTAAAAATTCAACTTAATATGATTCAGGGCCGGCAAATTGGAGAAGAATTTGAGAATGTTTAAAACAGTAAAAATGTAAACACTTAATGATGAATTCTGTTAAAATATAAGGGCCTCATTAACCACTTCATCTTTTAACTCACCCACAGGCTCCAGTTCCCTGGAGCACATTCTGTAGCACAGTGTTCCCATACCAAACTCCTATCTCAGCAAATGCTTGATTTGGGCCAGTTGACCTTGCCTCTTTTTTGCTATCACTCTGACTTATTTATATAATCTACAATATGGAAATCAGTTGTTTGCATATGTATATTCTACTAGAAAGAGGTAATAGAAGGAAGGGTCTCAGTTGGAGGTATCTTTGTAAACTAATCTTTGTCACCTTGCATGGCATCTGAGCATGCATATAGTACATGCATGATCTTATGGCAACATCTGTTCCTCCCAATCATTACTGCCACTCACATGTTATCCTGTGCTTCCTTGCTAGATAAACTATAACACTTTGGATTATTTTAGGAATAACTTATACATTTTCTCTGAACTAATAATTTTAGGTTTTGGGTACCTAAAAGAGGATCTAAATCCTCTAAATAAGCAAATAGTTTTTAGGAAAGCAGGTTACTATCCAGCCTTTATTGGCAGGGCCTAAACATCTATTATGAGGGCTGGCTGCTATTCTGAGCCAAGAGCTCCATTTGTCTGTTTCCATTTAGTAGCAAAGACCTTAATCTTCATAATTCTCAATCCCTGCTTTTTTATTTTTTTATTTTTTTCACATTCTTGTATAAGCCAAATAAAGCAGTTCCATTTCCTGTCCATTTAAAAAACATATATTTAAAGAGTACTCATGTGAGATGGAATTTTTGGACTGACACCCAGATTTTTTCTCTGCCAGAGTCAAAGAGTGAATTCACAGACAGAGGGTAGTATAGCAAAGGTGGATATTTATTGAAGAACAAGTATACACTCCCACATGGGGAGAGGGAAAGAGTCCCACAACACAGACTCCCACTGAGTTCCTTATAAAGACTGTAGAACCTGGTGCCTTGATATCCCCTCTGATTGGTCACCATTCCCTTAGATTAGTTACTATCATAACTCCTGAGTTCCAAGGTTGAATCTCACATGGGACATGTAAGGTTCCCCCCACTCCTTCCTTATTGCTGTCCTATTCCCTTTGGGCTTTCTTCTTCTCCTTCAGGGTGAAGGGCTTCCTTCTCTTTATTTTGTATTATAGACCTTTTGCTATTCCCAGCTCCCTCATTCTATGCATATATACCTGTTGCACTTTTCAGCTCCCTATTCTATGGAAATGTACCTTCTGCTGCTCTGAAGCCCTATGCTTCCTCCATGGTCCTCTTAATTTCTAAAATTTCCTCAAATCTGTCTTTTTCACCCCCACAATTTCTTATTTCACATGAATATCAAATTATTCTGCATCTCCCCCATTAGTTAAGCCAGTCTTTCTTCTTTCAATCTGTAGAGAAAAATTCCACTCCACTGGTATTTGATTTTGACTAGGTTAAGACTATCTTTCTCTATCACAGAGAACTAATAGTATAGACCACTAGTTAGACATGTATGTACATAAATTACTTTACTGAAATTTTTATAAGCATAAAATATGAAATATGTGAGAGGACTGAGAAATACAGAGGAGAGAGGGGTGATCTCTGCCTAGATGTGACAAGGACTGACTTGAGAGTTCCTTAGGCAAACCCAGGGCAAAGGGCACTTCCTAAAAGTCTGAATCATGTGTAAAAATCCAGATACACAAAAGAGCATGGTATGAGGGCTGCAAAACAAATATGTATCTTCCAAGCTGTTATATTGTAAGTCATCATGCTAAAACAGAAGACACTTTAATCAAAAGCCAAATTAATTTGGTCTCTTTTATTACGCTAGCACTAGTGGGCTCAGAGGAAATATTGCTTCTAAAATTCTGGGCAACATATGGAGAAAATCTTCCATACTTATACTTTTTCCAGTTCTTTGTTTTCCAAATTTGGAATGAGACTTCTGGACCTTCTGAGAAAGAAGCCTTGTGTGTTGGGAAGGGACCATGAGGCCATATCTCAAAGCCTGGCCTGGTGCCAGCACTTACAACTCTGTCTGAGACATAGTTTATGGCCTCTCTGGAATGGGATTAGTCTTATTTTCCTTATTATTTAATCAAGCAAGTTTTTACAGAAGCCAGGATAGCAGGGTTAAAATTTAAAACAGCAGTTTTTATGTAAGATGGAGGTTACTATGCTTCAAAGCATGTGGTATAACTTTGGGATATATGGGATATATGATTGCAGAATTGAAAGGAATTCAATTATAAGAGATATGGTGCTATTGTGTTACAGAGAACCGGAATAATCAAACAATGCCGGAGAGTTTGGAGTTACACTTTATTCACCGGTGGGCTTAGAGAAAATGAATTCAAATTCTAAGCAAAGCTACGAGCAGAACTCCCATTTTTATTAAGGAGTCAGCCTTATGTGCACTTAGTGGTTATATTGCTGCTGGCCTTGAAAACAACATATTTCTATCCAATTAAAAATGCACCTGACATGACATTGAAATTATGGGCATATCTAGTCTCTGGCCTACAAGGTCAGACAGCTAAGGTTATCTTCCTCATTATTCAAGCAGGCTAAAGCAGGCTAGAAAGCAAAGTTTTTTTTAGAATAAGAGGCCATCTAAGAAAAACAGCAGAGAATTCCAAACAGTAGTTTTACAAAATAGGGGTTAACCTTCTCAATTGGATATCTGTTTTAGAAAATTAACCTTGGAATTGAGATCAAACCTAAATTAAAAAGGATAAGATTTATTAGTAAATATAGGAGTAATCTGAAGTGAACATCAAGTCACTTAAAAAAGAAAGTAATAGATTTACAGGGTTAAGAGATTAATCTGTTTGGTTTTTTAATCCTGGAAAAATTAGAATATTTAATAGGTTACATATTGGGAGGAAGGGTGAGCACTCTGTGCACAATAATGGAGGTGTTAGGTATTTGGTTATGGAACATTCAGTTATGTGCAGATAATTGAGAATTTTCAGGTATATGTACAATAAAAGCACCACAGAATTACACAACAATATATGTAAGCATCTCTGATGTTCTTTGTGCCATGCTATTGTTATATTGTCAATCAGAGAGCTAGATATGAGATGTCTTAATGAGTCAATTAGTTAGGAGTCATCTTTATTGTGCACAGATTCAGAGCAGAATACCTCTGTCAAATTCTGAATAAATATAGGAAGGAGTATTCCCTTTTTATATCCTTCTAGGTATTTGTGTAAGTTGCTTAAGTTGCTTTTGTACACAGCTTGTAACCTTGAGTACATATAATATCTATACATACACCTGTAACCTTGGATACATAATGAGCAAACACTTAGCATGAGAATATGGGAATTATTATCAGTATCAGCATATCAGCCCCTTTAGATGGCTAGCTTGCAAGTTCAGACAGTTAAGTTTATCTTTTCTATTATTCAAGCTAAAAAACAAAGTTATTTTTACAAAATAAAGGACTATCTAAAAATAACAGAGTTAACTTATGGAACAAGGGACTAGTAAGAAATAGCAGAGAACTTCAAAAAAGCAGTTTCAAACAGCAGTTTTCCCAAAGAAGGGATCAGTACTATGCTTCACTATAGGAAAGGATATCTATACTAATAAAAGAGAAACATGCAAATTGACCATACTTCCACTATGTTCACAAGCCACATCACCAGCCAATCAGGAGAGTGTATGCAAATTAACCCATCCAAGCTGGAACGAGCAGGAGGCTTGAGTTGCCTCAGTGATGGAGGAAGCCAACCTTCCCACCCACTGTGGTGAACCCTGGCCTCTGCTCAAGGCTACAAAGTTTTAATTATAGAAAATAAATCCCAGATACTTGCTTCCAGATGGCCCTGACCTCCACTCAAGGAGTTGCAAAAAAAAAAAAAGAAAAAAAAAGAAAAAGACAAAAAGGGGGGCTGGGAGCTTGAGTTGCTGGGGAGTGAGTGATCAGGCTGGTGGGATCAGGGCTGTTGTGGGTAAGCAGATCAGCAGGGAGACCAGTTGGGGGTGAGCAGGCCATTAATTGGGGTCAGTTGGAGGTAATCAGGCTGATGTGAGGGGGGACATTTGGGGACAGGCAGGCCAGCAGACAGAGTGATTAGGGGCAATCAGGTAGGCAGGCAGGCAGGTGAGGACCTAGAGCCAGTAGTCCTGGGTTGTGAGAGGGATGTCCAACTGCTGATTTAGGCCCTATCCCTGTAAACCAGCAGTAGGACATCCTTTGAGAGTTCCAAGATTAGAGAGGGTGCAGGCCAGGCTGAGGAACATTCCCTGCCCCCCACTATGTACAAATTTTGTGTACCAGGCGACTAGTATATGAAGAATAGAAAAGAAGTAAAGACCCCCAATTTTCAGAGGTTGGGGAATAACATATAAATATAAAACATGTTTCAAGTAAGTTCTTAATTGTATATTTTAATGTTTTGGACTTCAGAAATAAGTTAACTCAGTGTCTTCATGAAAGATGTCAGAGGTAAAGAATTTGGAGGTCATGAGGGTATAGAATTCATACCCAGGGGGATCATAGGAGTGAAAGTAAAGAGAAAGGATGGGACCTACCTCATTTATGGAATAGGAGACTGATAGCCACATAAATGGTTTAAAATCAACAGAGCATGTTCAAATAAGTAAGGTAAATTTGAATAAGTACACTGGGAACAGATTACAGAGATAGCCCCAGCACTAAACTGAGGAAGTCAAAGGATGTGGGATAATGGTATACTGAAAGTGCTGCAAGAAGACTGGTTTGAGGGAGATGTGCATGGTGGATTAAGAGAAGGCCAATCTCCAAAAGCAGTTACAGATCACCCAATTGTCTTGGCAACACAAGACCTCTTAATTCTTCCTTTTATACTCTTCTTGAGTCTACATACAACTTTTGTTTGCTGTTATAACTTTGTTAAAGGCACACTTTGATTCATTGCTCATAGCTGGAATGTAGCAGACATCCCACCTCTGTGGTGAATGTGAGTTTTATGCCACTACATATAAAGACCCTGCTCCTACATGTAAAAATCTTGCTAGTGCTTTCTCCTGAATCGACTTGAAATGTTTCACTTGTTTGCTTCTTTGCTAAACCTGTACTGAACATATTATAAGCACACAATGCATATCTTCTGAAAAATATAATTCATAAACAGGAATCTATGAATGATTAGAGAAACCTCATGGAAGCTGAAACTTCTGTTTTTTAGTTGTTTTGTTTGGTTGGTTAGTTGTGTTTTTGTTGTTTGTTTGCTTTGTTTTTCCCCAGGGTGTTTAGCTAAATCTTCAGGCAGATGTAGAAAACTGTGCTATCCTACTATTCTAATGCATATGGTAACTACAAATGGCTAGTTTCAATATCCACACAGGAAAATGCAGGCCTGCCTTCTAGTTCTCCTTTGTAACACTTTGCTTTTATGTAATAGTTTTTCAAGCTTCATGTGATTGGTACTGAAGAGCTCACTATTGCTGAAATAGTAATCAGACACCCTGAATTTGTTGAGTAAATATCCATAGTGGAAAGAAGCAACTTGTTAGGTCTGATTCTAGTTTGAAGCCTGGCAAACAAAATACTCTATGAACTTTTGGTTTTAAAAATTGATTCAGTTCTGGAAACCCTGGCTTTGTGGTAGCAATGCCATTACTGACTGCTGTGGGGGAGCTGACAAAGAGTTCTGATAATACTATGCTCATGTGTATCAAAACTGCGAATTTAGGAAGAGAAAAGCTGGAGCAAATTTAAGAAGGCAACTGCTGCCAATTATACCCCAAAGGCTTGAAAGGATATGTGGTACACATTAACAAAGCTCTGAGGAGTAAAGAGTTGGGAACTGCCATTTAAATGGGAAACATTGTACTTCCGAAGTAGCAAACTGGCAGCAGGCGGTCTGATTCTAACTTAGATATGTGTTTTTTTGTTTGGTCCTGGTGTTTTAAAAATAGCATAAACTTGCCTGACTTTACGTAGGCCATGTCTTCTCTGCCTCTCCTCGCTTCCCTCCACTCTGTTGCCTCAACTCAGTTGATTTATATGCCTGATGTTGTTTGATTTTGTGACAGCTAACATAATGTTTTGAATTTTTTTATAGCAAAATAGTATTGTAATAGAGAGACTTTGGAGACAAAGGACTGGAGGTGAAATTTAAATTAAGTGACATTTTTACGGATAATATATATCAGTAAATATCAGCTGTGCAGTGGCATCTCCCTGAACTTCATTGTTCTCATCTTTAAAAGAGACTAAAAATAATACTAGCTGCTGTGTTTAACATGTAGGCCAAACATAGGCTAAATGTGGCAAGATGAAGAGGGTATTTTTTTTTACACTGAATGATGTAGAAATTTGCTTCTTGAATTCTTTAATTTTACATGCATCCCACAATTATAACTTACTTTAGGACCCAATGCCTGGATCCTTTGAAGTTTCTGCTCCATATGTATACAGGGTTTCCTCCAAAATGCATATGCATTTTGAATAATTATAAAATCAGTGTTTATTAACATATAGATCATTTTCAAAATTTAAAGGAATCTAAAGAAATGAATATATATATATATATATAACAATGTCCATTTTCAAACTGATGACTGTCCTGGTTAAGGCACTGCTGATAATGGGAAGCAATGATATTGCAAACATCAAGAATCATTTTGTTTAGTATTTGTGTGCCCTCAATTCATTGACTGTTGCCAGTTTTGTACTATAAACTTTATCTTTTGTATACCCTCATAAAAAAAAAGTTTACTAACACTTTAGAATAATTTTTTTTTATTTCAAAACTTAGTCTGGCTTCACCCATTACTACTTTAAATCAGTTAAACCTTGAAAAGGAATGAAAATTTAGTGAGTTATCGGCTATTAAAATGTGTATACATTTTTGAAGATACTATATATTTATGTTAGTAGATATCAAACTTAACTGCACAATAGAATTAATGGTGGAGCTTTAAAAAATACTGATGACTAAATCACATCACCAATGATTCTAAGTCAATTGACCTGGTTGTGAGCTGGGCTTTGTAGTAAAAGTTGTGTGTTTATTTTTTATACTCTCCAGCTCAGCCCAATGAGCAGCCAAACCTCAAGAACCATGACTTGCACTAATTCAATAAAAACATCAATGAATTGTAAAATTTAGCCAAAATTGATTTGGTCACCCTCCAACTCTTTTGTAATAAACAGATAAAACAGATATTGCTGGTTAGTCTTTCTATCTTGTAATTCAATTATTCACAAGTATTAGTACCATCTGGTATGATAAACTTATTAATACCCCACCCTACCCCCACAAGATGGCCTAATCCCAGATTTTGTGAATGTTGCTTTACATGGCAAACAGGACTTTGTTGGTATGATTGAGTTAAAAATCCTGAAGTGAGGAAAGTAGCCTACTATCCAGGTGGTCTAATGTAATTATAAGGATCGTTATAAGAATGGATGGTAGAGTTCCACTCAGAAAAGATGTAAGGACTGAAGCAGTAGTTAGGATAGAAAAGGCCACTGCTAGAGTACTTCTGGCTGTAAAGATGAAGAAAGGGGCCATAAGCCAAAGAGCATAGCTTGATTCTAAGAGTTGGAAAATTTAACAAAATGAATTCCCTGAAGCCTAAACTTTGATTTTAGCCTTTTAAGACTTAATTTCAGACTTTTGACCTCCAAAACTAAAAAAAAAAAAAAATGCTGTTTTAAAACACTATGTTTGTGGTAATATATATATATCCTATCTAATAAAAGAGTAATATGCAAATTGACTGCACCTCCGCTGCAAAACCAGCCATGCCCACCAGCCGATCAAGAGTGAGTATGCAGGCAGAGGGAGGTGGATGTCTGCAGAGGTCTGAACGCTGTGGCTGAAACACTTACCGAACAGTCAGGGACGCAGAACACTGCTCTCCAATCGGCGCAGACACACGGGCGGCGGATTCAGAGATCCACACGACACGCAGAAAGGTCAGATTTTGCCTGGGATAAGGTGAGGTCTCCTGTCCCACAGAACAGAGACGCACAAACTGTAGGAACCGGGCTGCGGGAAGGCTGCTGCTGAAGAGGTCTGTAGAAGTGGGGCAGTGCGTGATCCCTAAGTGTGGAGGTAAATTCTCCGAGCTATTGACAGAGGGGAGCTTGGGAAAACAACTCGTTTTTATCTGAGGCAGAGGGACAGCTTGGGAATTATTACAGTGTCCCGGCTGCAAGTCCCAACAAACCGGTTTTGAGAACCACAGAGTAGCTGGATCTGAGCAAAGCCTAGAGAGGTCCTGTTCTTTGTCTCAGAGATCAATTCTGAAACACTGCCACTCAGTGGATGACGCACAAATTGACTCTCGCATAACCACAAAAGAATAAAGAGATTAAAACATCAACAGTGCAACATAGGAAACTACAATGCCTTCCCTACTGGGAAACAGGAGTGCCAAGCCAAATGATACTGGAAGTGAATGACCATTCTATTTTTTTTTCTTTTTTTCATTTTTTTTTTATTTTTCATTTTTACATATTTTAATTAAAAGACTTTTTTTTTCTTTCCACCTCAATTGATTTTACCTTTTTAATTATTACATTTTTGTTTTCAACTAGTACTAATTACTACTAATATTTTACCTTTTTGGAAAAAAACAAGTGTCATTTGGTTTTCTCTTTATTTTACTTTGGGATTAGAGTTTTACATTCTATTTTCACCTTTCTTTTAGCATAATTTTACTCCAACTCAAATCTACCTTTATGCCAACACTTTCCTCCTAACTTTACCCATTTTATTGTCTTGTTTCTCTTTCCCTTTTCCAACTTCAGATTCCCCCTATTCTTTCTCTTTACCTGGTTAAAATTACACCCCACTTATATATCTAATTTCAAATCCCCTATTCCAAGTCCATTCAAACCTCTCTCTTCTTGTCTTTACTATCCAAAAAGTTGTTTTTCTCTATGTCCTTTTGTTGCTGTTTGCCTGAACAGTGATTATATGGATTTTTGTACTTTTTTGTGAGATTGTTTTAGCTTATTCTACTTGTTATATTTTGCTTTTTGTTTGGTTTGTTTTTTACTGCTCTTTTCCCTTGCCTGCCTCAATACCAGCTGTTATTTGTAGTTTGTATTAATCTCCAGGTACTGGTTGCTGACATTTGTTGGGATTAGTGACTATTCTATTGTAGTTTTCTCATGACATCTATATTTTGTTCCCCTTTTCTCTCTTATCCTCTTTCTTTTCTCTCTGACTTTTTTTCCTCTTTCTCTCTTCTTCTTCTTCTTCTTTTTATTTATTTTTTTTTATTTTTCATTTTTGTTTGTTTGTTTGTTTATTTATTTATTTATTTATTTATTTCCTCCCTCTTCCAATTTGATTTTGGCACTTCTTTCTTTTATTTTTTCCTCATTTTCCTCTTCTTCTTTCCCTATTTACCCCTAATTTCTCTTTCATTGGTGGTCACCTTATTTGTGATTACTAACACTGTAAATACATTTCTGGGCAGTGCCTTGTGTGCTGTACCTGGTCGTGTTATAGTTTGTGCCTTTGAATCAACGTAGGAGAGAGAACTACATAACCAGACACCCGGAGAAGAAAGACCATGGGCAGAAGACAAAACAGCCCGCATACGACAGAAAGGCAGGTATCACCAGAAAAGGAAGTAAATGAAATATAAGCAGAAATAGGCCTGCCAGAGAAAGAGTTCAGAGAAATGATCATAAGGTGGATTAAATGAATGGAAGACAAAATCAATAATGTGAGTAAGCACCAAGAGGAAATGAAGAAGGCCCAAGAGGAAATGAAGAAGAAGCAAGAAGAAATGCAAGAAGAAATGAAAAATGACATCACTGCTATAAAGAACTCAATAGAAAGCATCAAAAGTAGACTAGAAGAAGCAGAGGACTGCATCAGTGAGCTAGAAGACATGATAGAAAAAAATACCCAATTATTTTCTAGGGAAAAAAAAATTAAAAAGCAAGAGGAGAGCCTAAGGGAACTTTGGTATAACACCAAAAAAAAAAAAAACAACATTCGCATAATTGGAGTTCCAGAAAAAGTGGAAACTGAACAAGGATTAGAGAACCTGTTTGAAGAAATAATGACAGAAAATTTCCCCAATATAGGAAAGAAAAACCCCACACAAACGTAAGAAGCTCACAGAATTGCAAACAAAAAGAACCCCACAAAACTGACACCCAGGCACATTATAATTAAATTGGCAAACAGCAACAACAAAGCAAGAATCTTAAAAGCAGCCAGAGAGAAACAGAAAGTTACCTACAAAGGAACCCCCATAAGAGTAGCTACTGATTTTTCCACAGAAACTCAATAGGACAGAAGAGAATGGAATGAAATATACAAAGTCATGTAAAGGAAGGGTCTGAATCCAACAATACTGTACCTGCTAGGCTTTCAATCAAAATTGAAGGTGAAATCAGAAGCTTCACAGACAAAAAAGGACTAAGGGAATATATTACCACCAAACCAGCAATGCAAGAAATGTTAAAGGGTCTGCTGTAATAAAAGGAAATAGGAAGTGAAGAAGGAACTCCGGGGTAAGACTAAAAATGGCGACGGATAAATATCTATCAATAATAACTTTAAATGTAAATGGATTAAAGGTTCCAATCAAGAGACATAGAGTAATCAATTGGATAAGAAAATATGATCCACATATCTGCTGTCTATAAGAAACCCACCTCAGGAAAAGAGATGCGCACAGATTGAGGGTGAAGGGATGGAAGATGGTATTTCAGGCAAATGGAAATGAAAAAAAAGCTCTGGTTGCAATATGTATATCTGACATATTAGACCTCAAAGTGAAGGACATAACAAGAGATAGAGAAGGCCACTTATTAATACTAAAGGGAACAATCCAACAAGAAGATATAACTCTGGTAAAGATATATGCATCCAATATAGGAGCATCTAAATACCTAAAAAAAACTCCTGGAGGGTATTAAGGGAGAGATTGACAGCAATACAATCATAGGAGGAGACTTTAATACCCCACTGTCACCACTGGACAAATCCTCTAAACAAAAAATCAGCAAAGAAACATCAATCCTAAATGACTCACTAGAACAGATGGAATTAATTGACATCTTCAAAACATTTCACCCCAAAGCCACAGAATATACATTCTTCTCCAGTGCACATGGGTCATTTTCAAAGATAGATCATATGTTGGGTCATAAGAAAAGTCTCTTCAAATTCAAGAAGATAGAAATCATATCAAGCATTTTCTCAGACCACAGTGGCATAAAACTAGAAATCAACTATAATAAAAACAATAGAAAGAAATCAAACACATGGAGACTAAACAGCATTCTATTAAACAATGACTGGGTAACCAGAGAGATCAAGGAAGAAATAAAAAACATCATGGCAACAAATGATAATGACAGCACAACCATACAAAATTTATGGGACACAGTGAAAGCAGTCTTAAGAGGGAAGTTCATAGCCCTACAAGCCTACCGCAAAAACCAGGAAACAATGGTAATAAATGACCTAACCCTACAACTCAAAGAGCTAGAATGAGAGCAGCAAGATAAGCCCAGTGTACTCAGAAGGAAGGAAATAATGAAGATCAGAGCAGAGTTAAACAACTTGGAGACCAAAGAAACAATTCAAAAGATCAACAAAACCAAGAGCTGGTTCTTTGAAAAGATAAACAAGATTGATGGACCTCTAGCCAGGCTCACCAAGAAGCAAAGAGAGAAGACCCAAATAAACAAAATCAGAAATGAAAGAGGATAATTAACAACAGACCCTGTGGAAATACAAAGGATTGTTAAAAAATACTATGAACAACTCTATTCCAACAAATTGGACAACATGCAAGAAATGGACATTTTCCTAGAAAAATATAACCTTCCAAAACTCAACGAGGAGGAATCCAAACATCTCAGTAGTCCAATACCTATAGAAGAAATTGAAGCAGTCATCAAAAAACTTCCAGCAAATAAAAGCCCAGGACCAGATGGCTACACAGGAGAGTTTTACCAAACATTCAAGGAATAATTAAAATCTATCCTCCTCAGATTATACAAAAACATTCAAGAAGAAGGAACACTTCCGAACACCTTCTATGATAATACCAAAACCAGATAAAGACAACACAATGAAAGAGTATTAGAGGCCAACATCTCTCATGAATATAGATGCCAAAGTCCTCCACAAAATTCTAACAAATCAGATCCAGCAGTACATCAGAAAGGTCATACACCATGACCAAGTAGGATTCATCCCAGGAATGCAGGTATGGTACAATATCCGCAAATCAATAAACGTGATACATCACATAAACAAATTGAGAGTTAAAAATCACATAGTCATATCAATTGGTGCAGAAAAAGCATTTGAAAAAAATCCAACACCCTTTCTTGATAAAAACTCTCAGCAAAGTGGGAATAGAAGGAGCATACCTCAACATCATATAAGCCATATATGATAAACCCACAGCTAACATCATACTCAATGGGCAAAACCTAAACCATTGAAATTAGACAAGAAGAAGAAATAAAAGGCATCCAAATTGGAAAAGATGAAGTAAAGATGTCCTTATTTGCAGATGACATGATACTGTACATAAAAAACCCAAAGGACTCCATTCCAAAACTATTTGACTTAATTAACGAATTCGGCAATGTAGCAGGATACAAAATTAATGCTAAGAAGTCTGTGGCATTTCTATACACTAACAGTGAAATTACAGAAAGAGAGACTAAAAAAGCAATCCCATTTACCATCGCACCAAAAAAAAAAATAAATAAGATACCTAGGAATAAACCTAACTAAAGAGGTAAAAGACCTTTATGCAGAAAACTACAGGACACTGAAAAAAAAGATAGAGGAAGATGCTAACAGATGGAAGAGCATACCATGCTCATAGATTGGGAGAATCAACATCATTAAAATGTCCTTACTACCCAAAGCAATCTATAGATTCAATGTACTACCCATTAAAATACCAGCAACATATTTCACAGACCTACTAAGAATTCTTCATAGATTCATCTGGAATAAAAAAAGGCCACGAGTAGCTCAGCAATTCTGAGGAAGAAGAATAAAGTAGGTAGCATCTCAATACCAGATTTCAAGCTCTATTACAAAGCAACTGTTCTCAAAACAGCCTGGTACTGGCACAAGAACAGGCTTATAGACCAATAGAATAGAATAGAGAAACCAGATATCCACCTAAACCACTATGCTCAACTAATATTTGACAAACAAAGCCGAACATTCAATGGAGCCAAGATAGACTCTTCAATAAATGGTGTTGGGAAAATTGGACAGATACATGCAAAAAAATGAAACTTGACCACCAACTTACACTAAATACAAAAATAAACTCAAAATGGATACAGGACTTAAACATTAGAAGGGAAACCATAAAAATACTGGAGGAATCCACAGGCAGCACAATCTCAGATATATGCCGAAAGAACTTCTTCACTGATACTGCTCCAAAGGCAATGGAAGCTAAAGAAAAAATAAACAAATGGGACTACTTCAAAATAAAAAGCTTTTGCACAGCAAAAGAAACCATCAACAAAACAAGAAAGACCACTGTATGCTAGAACATATTTGCAAATGTTATCACTGATAAAGGATTAATCTCCAAAATCTACAGCCAACTTATACAACTTAATAAAAGCAAGATAAAAGGTCCAATAAAAAAATGGGCAATGGACCTAAATAGAACCTTTTCGAAAGATGACAGAAGGAAGGCCAGAGACACATGAAAACATGTTCAAAGTCACTAATCATCTGAGACATGCAAATCAAAACGACAATGCGATACCATCTTACACCTGTCAGAATGGCAATCATCAACAAATCAACAAAAGGCTGAGACCGGTTTGGCTCAGTGGATAGAGCATCGGCTTGGGGACTGAAAGGTCCCAAGTTCAATTCTGGTCAAGGTCCTGTACCTTGCTAGCGGGCACATCTCCAGTGTGGTGCGTGTAGAAGGTAGCTGATCAATGTCTCTCTCTCTCTCATCAATGTTTCTGACTTTCTATCTCTCTCCATTCCTCTCTGTAAAAAAATCAATAAAATATATATATTTTTAAAATCAACAAATAACAAGTGTTGGCAAGGATTTGGAGAAAATGGAACCCTTGTGCACTGTTGGTGGGAATGCAGACTGGTGCAGCCACTGTGGAGAACAGTATGGAGTTTCCTGAAAGAACTAAAAATGGATCTCCCATTTGTCCCTGTATTCCCACTCTTAGGAATTTATCCTAAGAAATCACAAACAATAATCAGAAAGGATTTATGTACCCCTATGTTCATAGTAGCACAATTTACAATAGCTACAATTTGGAAACAGCCTTGGTTCCCTTCAGCAGATGAGTGTATCAGAAAACTGTGGTACATCTACACAATGAAATTCTATGCTGCCATCAAAAAGAAGGAATTCTTACCATTTGCAGCAATCTGGTTGGAACTGGAGAACCTTATGCTTAGTGAAATAAGACAGTCAATGAAGGAGAAGCATCACATGATCTCACTCATTTGTAGATAATAAAGAATATTATAAACCGATGAACAAAAGGATAGATACAGTGGCAGTAAAGCATCAGACTCTGAAATTGCAGCAGGAAGATTAAAGTTAGGTGAGGTTGATAAGAGATCAATCAAAGGACTTGTATGCATGCATATAAGCATAACCAATGAACATAGACATGGGGGGGGTTGGGGTATGCCTGGGAGGGAGTGGGGGCAATGGGGAGATATGTATAAAAAATTAATTAAAAAGAAGAGTAAAAGAAAAAAGAGTGAGCATGCAAATTAAACCAAAACAAGATGGCTGTGGCCACAGAGAGAGCAGGAGAGAGGCTTGGGTTTCCCCCACAATTGAGGAAGCTAAGCTTTCTGCACACCCACGTGGGCCGAGGTCTCTACTCAATGCTACAAAGTTTCAAATAAACTCCAACAAAAATGGCAGTAGCCAGGGAGCTGGAGAGAGCAGGAGGCTAGGATTGCCAAGCTTTCTGCAGCCCTAGCCTCCACTTAAGGATACAAAGTTTCAATTGTAGAAGATAAATAAATCTCAACAGAAATGGCTGCTATCACAGAGCAAGCAGGAGGCTTGGCTCTGCTCCAGGCTACAAAGATTCAAGTGTAGAAGATAAATAAATCCCAGATACCAGGGCCTCTGCTTGGGTTGCTGGGGGGCATGGCTGGCCTGGGCAAACCAACACAGGCCACTTCCCCAGGCTTCCCCACATGCCAAGGAAACCCCCACCCTGATCAGAGACTCCTTTCAGGGAAAACCAGCTGGCCCCCACCTGTGCAGCATTCCTCTATCCTATCTAATAAAAGAGTAATATGCAGATTGACCATCACTCCAACACACAAAGATGGCTGCCCCCATGTGGACACAAGATGGCCACCACAAGATGGCCTGCAAGGGAAGACAGTTGTAGATAATCAGGCCAGCAAGGGAGGGCAGTTAGGGTCAATCAAGCTGCAGGGGAGGGCAGTTAGGGATGACCAAGCCAGCAGAGAAGGGAGGTTGGGAGGGACCGGGCCTGCAGAGAAGGGCAGTTGTGGCGATGCAAGCCTGTAGGGGAGAGTAGTTGAGGGGGATCAGGCCTGAAGGGGTGGGGAGTTAGGGGTGGCCAGACCTGCAGGGGAAGGCAGTTAGGGCAAACAGGCTGGCAGGGGAATAGTTAGGCATCAATTAGGCTGATAAGGGAGTGGTTAGGGGGTGATCAGGCTGGCAGGCAGAAGGGTTAGGAGCATCCTGTAAGGCAGGCAGACAAGCAGTTGGGAACCAGCAATCCTGGATTGTGAGAGAGATGTCTGACTGTCTGTTTAGGCTTGATCCTACCTGAATCATGCCTAAACGGGCAGTCAGACATCCCTGGAGGGGTTCCATATTGAAGAGGTGCTGACTGGGCTGAGGGACACCCAGTTGTTTTAAATATATCATGCAAATTGTTTCCTTGTGAGTTCAATTGGGAGACTGTGAGTTCGATCACTCGCTGTGATGTGTGGTGGCGTGGAATGAAGGAAGTCCTGTCTGGCAGCTGCTGGAAAGCCCTGATGTTCCCTGATCACCAGCCAGGCCTAGGGACCCTACCTGGTCAAGAATTTTGTGCACGAGGCCTCTAGTTTATTATAATGGAAATAAGAAATTAATAAACCTGGAAATTTACTAAGAATGCAAGTTATCAAGGCCTCTCCCAGCCTTATGGTCTCAGGAACTCTAAAAGGTGTTTCCAATGCACAATAAAATTTGAGAACCACTGCATTAGATTATGATGTTTAGTCAGTTTCTTTTTCCTAAAATTTATGGTTTATTATCTTTGAAGTGGGAGAGTATATACAAATATTCAATATATCCTGATTACAGAAACTTTTATGTCATGAAATAAATTACAAATACTCCTATGAAGAAGGCATTTAAAGTGAAGACAGTGATGGGAGGATTTTCAATGTCTAGCATGATTGCTGCTCTTGTAAAAATGTATATTTTAAGAGAGTTCAGATCTTTAGTACAGAAATTACAGTCTTAAACTTAACATATTCTCATTTGGTAAGCACACCATGCTACTGTTACTAAACATCCAATTTGCTATATGGGGCTCTGAGAAAGAGGCAAAGTCAATGTGAGAATCAAATCATTATCTTCTTTTCAGTTACAGTACTATTCTCACAAGCAATTAATTTTGAACCTGAAGCCAAACAGCTAGCATGCATTCTCATACTTTAAATGTTCATGCATTGTTGGAGGGAGAAGGTTTACATTTTAGCACAATTTTTGTAACTTCAAAATACTTGATTGACTACTGCCCAGTCAGTGAAAACCATATGCAAACAGTAACCATGGAAAATTCTCTGCTGCTTTGAATCTCATCATCAAAACTTGGAGTGGCTCACATCTGTTCCCTTGGATCTGTCTAATCCCATTGTATCTGTTTAAACTGTTGGCAAGTGTGCACATAATTTTGAATAATAGATCCCTGTCTGTGGGAAACACCATAAAGACTACTGATTCATACCTCCACGATTTCTAGGTATTGGAAGCTAAATGTCTCCACTTTGGCATTGTCTGGTGACTAGTTTAGTTACTATAACACTATCAATCCAGAAGCCCTTGAAACTCTATGTATATAAACTTTTCATGTGACCCAATTGGGTACTCTACGTTTGTCACTGGAACCTAAGAACAATCTTCTAAAAACATTGAAGTCACGTTTTCTGTTATTATAGCACAATTGGTAACTTCTTTGTCAAACTACTTAACTGCATTTATCATACTTTAAAAAATATGGTATGAGGATCTAAAATTCCAGTGTAACAACCAGTTGAAAAAACTCACCAGACAAGTAATCATACACTCTCATGTCACCTGACATGCAGTGTACAAGCTGATGAATGAGTCAGGGTTTAAATGGTAATTATCATTCATCATTATAATAGACTAATTAATTCATAAATTCTTGGTAAGTCAGTTTTCTATAAAAAGGTTAATATTAAAAGTGGGGAAGAAAAAAATAGTCCCAATGTGATAAAAAATGTAATAACTAAAATCTTTCTTACCACATATCTCTTCTAATTATATAGTAGTTTTATATAACAATATTTCTTAATACAGAACTATATTTTCTCAGTATTTTGAAAGAACAAAATGTACAGTTCCTTTTATTACTTGTTCCTTCACACTTCTCCATATGAGCCAGAATAAATATAAAAATCAAGCTGAGATAATATATCAATGCTCTGAATTAATATAATCCTAAATACACTGAGGTGGTTTTAAACAGTGATTCTTCTTATTAGTAAATGTCAAAGTTTCACACTGCAAGTTGTTTACTGGACTAAATCTTGCATTCAACACACTAGCAGCTTATACCTAATTCTGATTTATGTGGATGAAAATGTCAAATTAAGGTCAACATAAACATGATTAAGTCTTTTTTAGTTTGAAGTACATTTTAATTATACTTTGTAATCCTTAATGATTACAATAGGAAATAAAACAATAAGCAAATTCAAAAGAAAAAAAATGTTTTTAAAGCTGCTAAAATATAACAACTTCTAAAAAATAAATGATGCAACTTTTGACATTTATTTCTAAAATCTATTTAAGCATTCATGTAAAATTGTTCCTCAATTATATTCTGGGAAATAGAAAAATATTTTTAAATTGTTATTCTTGTTTATATCCCGAGAAATAGGAAAAATATACAATTTGCATAACTTTTGTTCTCAATTTGGATTGTTAACGACAAAATATCATGATTAACTATTTTTACTTTTTGTTTCCTGAGGATAGTCAAAGTGAAAATAGACTACTATAAATGTCAAATTACATATAAATAAAATGAGTCAAAATCCTTAACTGTAGTCAACTACAGAATCAAAATATGGGATTCCACTTACATGTGCATCTGATTTTCTAGAAAAAAATTTAGTTGAAAATCAAAGTAGTGCATTTCCCATTAAGTTGGGTGAGAGTTTGAAGAAGAAAAATCACATTGATTTTATAAAAGTATTAAGATAGAAATAAAATAAAATCACATGTGTGGATACAAATGCCCATCATATATATTTTATATTAGGAATTCAAATAACAGAATAATTATTCTATGAATTTTCTATTTTGCTTTATATGCAATAATAGTTAATAATATAGCACAGGTTCATGAATATAGGCCATTGATATATAACCTGCTGTTAACATAGTGATTGTAGTTTTATTTAAATAATGGTTCTGTTATTAAGATCACATTGTTTGACACATATAGCTTTCAAGTCTTCAGAAAGACTTGAAACAACAAAATTGATAATAGTCAGAAAAACATGAAACTGTAAGATTCTTCCTCCCCACTTCCTTCCATTTATTATTTCTTGTTTGTCTGTGTTGGAGAATATGTGTTTTAGGTGAGGGACTGAATCTTGCCTACAGACACGTGCTTGTGCTTCTAAAACTGAACAATGGGATGGCATATCAAGGATAATTTTCCTTTTAATCAGAGTTCTGAGGAAATACATGATACCCTCAAAGGTATACCATTATTAGAAAAATTAAATAAACCACCCATACTTTTCCAGACTATCCCCTGATTCTCCCTTCATGGCCAAGAGTAGAATTTATTGAGGAAGGACCCTCTCTGTCAGGCAGAAAACCCAATGTCCAACCAAAACAAATAAAGAAATAGATTAAATAATTAAATTCAACAGAAAATAAATCACAGGTTTGATTTTGCTGTTTTATCACCAATGGTCTGAAACTGAAACACCAGGCAGTGCCTGAAGTTCTCAAGTCTTCCTTAGGTGATTTTCCCAAGAGCTTCATCCATAACCCTGGGCCTGGCTTTAGATGTCATGCAGTTGGTTAGAGGTAGAAAAAGCATTGTGCTGTGAAAGCCCATATTATTTCTGAGACTCTAGAGGAGTAAGCAGTGTTCTGTAAGAAACAATTGGAATGTTGCTTGCCAAACACTGTCATGTGAAACTTTAAAATGTATTTGAATGAACACGTACATGATTGTCAGAAAAATAACTTCTATTTTGCTTCTGTGAGGACTCTATACACCTTGGTACAAATGATGTAAGAAGTTCATTGTGCTGATGTTAGAATTATTGACCTGTTGCTCAGTCGCATTATATTTTCTACATACTCTTTTGCAAACATCAATATAAAATGTATGTACTCTCAAACATTGTTAAAATACACTATTTTTCTTTCTCCATACAACCCCGCATTTTGGGTGTGTTTTTTTAGAAAATTAAGTGGCACTTTGTTATTCACTTACTCAATTCAGTCTCCAAAAAGATCTGAAAGAACTTTCTGTGCATATGTGTATTTGGATAGTAAAAGAAGTGCTGGTCAAGAGAGGGAAATGCATTTGCCCTGTAAGCACAATTCCCAGGATTGTGGTCTCCATCTAGAGACCAAAGCAATCAGTCATGTCTGACATGATGAGATACAAAAAGTAAAGATAGCATGGCTTGATCACCTGCTAACATTGTTATATTTATCCCATCTGTAACTAATTCACTGTTGCTCCAATTTTCCTAACATTCTCCCATTCACCTTTGAAACACCAGCAGAAGAGTCAGATGGGTTTATTTTTATGACCTTGTGGTTTCATTCTATTTAATATTTTGGGGGGATATCAACTCTCATGCTGACTTCTTTCATTAAATATATTTTTTAAAATATACATGGTCTGAAAATTGAGAATTCTATATTTTTCTAACTAGTATAGTTAGAGCATAAAATATCTAATCTCCAAGCACTTAACAGCTAACACCCCATTCAGGTTTCCTGAAAAAAGAGTGCATGCTTATTGTGATAACAATGAAATGGTGTTTTAGAATAGATTCCCTCTAATCTGTCAGCACAACACATGAAATCCAAAACTTAAGTGCTGGGATACTTAACCCCTAAGCTCCATCTCTGAAACTAATTTTTCTATGCTGTCTTTTTGGGGTACTCATGGAAGAGTAGAACCAGAATGCCCACTCTTCTGCCTGGGTTTTGTATATCTAGCTGGGGAAAATGAAAGCAATATGTTTTTATCCACTACCAAAGGAGGTTTGGAGTTCTAAGAGAAAGTAGGTGACAAGATGGAGAGGAATGGACAATTACATTTGTGTTATTTTGTTGTTGTTCACAATGATATCTCCCTTGCCTTAAGTTTGGTAGTATGCATGACTGAATACTATAGCATTTATTTGGAAATTAAAACACTGCCTTCATGCCTAACTACATTTAAATATATACTAGAGGCCCAGTGCATAAAATTTGGGCCTGGGGGTGGGGACGGGGGTTCCTTCAGCCCGGCCTGAACCCTCTCCAATCCAGAATCCCTCTTGCAATCCTGGATCGCTGGCTCCTAACCGCTCACCTGCTTGCCTGCTTGATGCCCCTAGTTGCTCCCCTGCTAGCCTGATCACCCTAACTATTCTCCCTTGCTGGCCTGATTGCCCCTAACTGCTCTCCCCTGCCAGCCTGATTGCCCCTAACCACCTCTGCCTTGGCCTCTGCCACTGTGGCTGGTCTGGAAGGATGTCCAGAAGACATCCAGTTTATCTGGTCTAATTAGCATTATTATTTGTATAAATATTTTTTCAAATAATAAAGTGCCATTTCTTTGTCTATTCATGCTTTCACAGCACATACATTTCTGTTTTTATTTCTCTCATTCAGACTTATACATACACATGCACATTCATGCATAACATACTCAGTGAAGCAAATTTTGTTGTATAAATTGAATACTAAAAATAACATACACAATTATATGCACATATCATAATATTTTATTTTTATAATACACAATTATGACATTTAAAAATTTACATTAAAAGTCCCAGGTTAGAATATCAGCTCTCTAAAGGCAAGAATTTGTCTTTCATGTTCACTAACATGTGCCCAATGCTTGTCACATAGTAGGCATACATTAAGGATTTTTATATGAACCAGTCAATCTGAGAAAGAGGACCTTTAACCCTGAAATGTCATCAAATAAGAAAAAGTGGATTTATAATAAAAAAAAGCTATGACACGATTTGTGATAATTTATAAAAGTAATTTTTGAAGTAATTTATAAAAGTAAATTATAAATAATCTTGAATAAAAGGGGACTGTCAGAAACCAAATATTGTTCTCACTAAATGGATGTAAACAGGAAGCCAGAAGGCTGGTCAACCTTAATTGCTCTAAAGGTCAGAGCTAATTACTCACTGTTTTGTTGAAACATTATTGGTTGAAGCAACCTCTATGTTTTTTCATGTTAATTTCTGTTTTTGTTATTTCCTGCCTAAAGGCTAGGGGTGTGTCCCAAAGCCTTAATAAAAGGGAGAAAAAGGCCAGAGCAAGTGGCAGTCCTTTCCTCTAGAGGAAGGCTCCCGCCTGGCCCCCCAATATCGCCAAATTAATGCTTTCTAGTCTCTCATTTCGTTTGCGTGCGGCCTCCTTCAGAACCCGAACCCTGACCCGGGAACCCTGAACCACGCGGGACGTGGAAAGAGGTTCCCACAGGGGACACATATTTTTATGTGGGTTCCTGACAGCCTTTGAACCTGGGCATTTTTTTAAACAGGGAGTTGCTTTAAAGTTGCAAAGCAGGCATCAACCTATAGTTTCTGTTTGCTAGTAGCTGGTCTTCTTAAGATCTCAAGATCTGGTATGAAGCTTTGACACACAAGTACAATTATACCATATGTATAAATACTGAAATGTTTCCATACTGGCTAATAAGTAACTGCTTAGTTCTCACCTACTCCCTGCAGCCCAGGTTTCAGTCTCCTTAAACATTGATCTGGACCTTCCCTCAATCCCTCACAGTATATCAGGAAACCTCCAGTACTGTGATCAGAGATCATTTAGATTGGTCAGTGTCTCTGCTGTCCTGGTTGCTAAATCTTTGTAATAATAATCTTCCTTCTTGTTACAGTTCTGACAGGAAACCAATCCTTTCTCTTCCTGAAGGGAAGGTAGGTGAAAGTTCCATGAGAGATGAAAAGCTGTCCTACACAAGGTCATTTAAAGGTCTGTAGAAAATGAATGAATGTATAAATTCGGTAGATGTCAACAGCACATATCAATATAGAGTGAGATGAGCAGTACTTTCAAAAGAGTCATGCATATTTTGAGGAGAACTCAGAGAACAGAGATAAGAAAATAATACCTTGTCTTGGGCTATATTGGTTAGGCACAGGTATGTGGGACCACAATAGCTTGACTGTATAATAATGGGAAGAAACTGGAAAAGGGAGATCAGAGACGAGAGAAATGATCAGAACTACAGTGGCTTGCCTCTGAGGTGATTCAGGCAGGTGAATGCAGACATCAAATTATGTATGTATCTATGAGTGCTCACATACATCAAAGACATGGAAATGCATCAATCTAATTGAATAATCGGGGATAGCAGAAATCAAGGCAATGAGAAATCAGTGAGGTAATGCAAATGGCTTCACCTGGATTAGGAATTGATGCCAGTACCTAATAAACAAAGGGAGCTGGAGTAAAAACAGTTATTGGTGTCAGGGTTGTATGAGTTTCGTTGAATTAGTCAAACACCTTATGAATTTCTGCTTTCAAAACTGGTATGGGAGGCAATCACTTGAGATCACTCCCCTTTTTAAACACTTTTCTCCCCAATTGATTTCCTCTATCTGTAAACTTTTGACACAATAATTTTGTCTTTAAATATTGCAACTACTTTATTTAGATTTTTGTTTGCTCCTTCTAGTCCTGAGATCTTGACTCTACCATGATACAGTATATATCATATATGTTTATATAAATACACTCTATGTAGTATGTACTCTGGGTTTCACCACCAAACTCTGTCACTCACATCCTCTAGCAGTACTTCTGACCCTACTGTTTGGACAAATTTCTTATTTGAAGTGGGAAGACTTACTATAGCTTCAATCTTAATAAGCACAGTCTTCACCCTAGCCACAAAGCTAGCAACCAGGGGCACTAATTCTTCCACTGGGCAAAGGTGCAGGGATTTTTATATGAACCAATCAAGCTGAGAAAGAGGACAGAGTGTTAGTACCAGTGTATAACTAAAGCATCAGACAAATAAATGGAGTCAGAAGCCTCAATTTTTATTGTCTGGATTACTTTGGAAAACACGTAATTGATTCTGACACTCAGAGGGCTCATTATTTGGTACTGGTTGTATGAGAAATAAGATAAATTGTAGGTCACAGTGGCTGTGAATTCTAGTCGCAGGGGTCAGCTAAGACTATAGCCAGATATCATCATTGACCTTGTCTGTAGCATAATAGAGAATGTAAAGTCACCTGACCTTTCAGGTGAAGGACATACATAAACATGCATGCCAGCATAGTGAAAGAAGGGTAAACTAATTTACAATATTCAAGAAAGGTAGACTGAGTAATAGCAAGAAGGAATAGATAGTATTAGATATAATGCAGAGAAAGCAGGTAGGCCTCCTGCAATCCCATGAGAACAATAAAGCTACTGGGAATATAGGACTAAAATATTGGCTCAGGCAACTTCTGGCAAGAGAATTATTACTTACTTTCTATTGAGGAGGAAAAGGTAATAAAAACTGAACTCACACACCTGTAGTGTAAGTTTAACTCATAATTCACACATAATATAACCTAGTTAATATTTTATAAGTTTATCCACTTAATAACTGAATTATTATTAAAGAACTTTTTTGGATTTAAAAGCCCAATTAAAATATCCATATAACCCAAAGAAATCTATAGATTCAGTGCAATCCCTATTAAAATACCAACAGCATATTTCACAGATATAAAACATATACCCCCCAAATATTTATGAAATAAAAAAAAATCCTAAATAACCTCAGCAATGTTGAGAAAGAAAAACAAAGTAGGAGGGATCACAATACCAGATACAAAATTATACTACAAAGCCATTGTAATCCAAACAGCTAGTACTGGCACAAAAAAAGAGGTATATAATTCAATGGAACAAGACAGAGAACTCAGCAATTGACACAAGCCATTTTGCTCAATTAATATTTGAAAAGGGGGCAAGAGCATACATTAGAGTAAAGAAAGTCACTTCAATAAATGGTGTTGGGAAATTGAACAGGGGCATCTAAAAAAATGAAACTAGACCACCAACTTATACCATAATTTGGAATAAGCTAAAAATGGACAAAAAACTGAAATGTAAGTCACAAAACCTTAAAAGTCGTAGAAGAAAACATATGAAGCTAAATCTCAGACATCTCTCATAGCAATATGTTTGTGAATATATCTCCTAGGGCAAGGAAAACAGAGGAAAAATAAACAAATGGAATTACATCAAAAGAATAAAGTTTTTGCACAGCAAAAGAAACTATCAACAAAAATGAAAAGGCAGCCCACTGTATGGGAGAACATATTTGTCAATGACACATTTGATAAGGAATTAATTTCCAAAATATAGAAAGAACTCATAAAACTTAACAAAAGGAAGACAATCCAATTAAAAAAATATAGAAAGAACTCATACAACTTAACAAAAGAAAGACAATCCAATTTAAAAAAGGACCTAAATAGACGCTTCTCCAAAGTGCACATACAGATGGCCAAGAGACATGTGAAAACATGTTCAAAGTCACTGATCATCAAATAGATGCAAATTGAAATGACAATGAGGTATCACCTCAAAACTGCAAGAATGGCTACCATCAACGAATGAACAAAGGACAAGTGCTGGTGAGGATGTGGAGAAAAGAAAACCCTAGTGCACTGCTTGTAGGAATGCAGATTTTGCAACTATGAGAAATGGAATCTAGTTTTCTCAAAAACTAAAAAAAGAAAAAACATTTACTCAGTACCCTCTTCTAGAAATATATCCTAAGAATATGAAATATTACCAATCAGAAATAATATATGCACCCCTATGATCATAGCACTTCTATTTACAATAGCTAAGATTTGGAAACAGCCCAAGTGCCCTCAGTAGATGAGTGGGTAAAAAAGCTGTGGTACATTAGCACCATAGAATACTATGCAGCTTTAAAAAAGAAGCATCTCTTACCCTTTGCAACAACATGGAGGGATCTGGAGAGTATTGTGCTAAGCAAAATAAGTGAGTCAGAGAAAGACAAGTATCACATAATCTGACTTATAAATGGAATCTAATAGACAAAATCAACTGACAAAGAAAATACATCCAGAGAACATGGAAGCATGGAACAGACTGAGGAATCTCAGGGAGAGTGGGGGAGGCAATGGCAGAAATTACTTATATGCATATATATATTATCCCTGGACACAAATAACAGTGTGCTAGGCCTGGTGAGGGATGATAAGGTGGAAAGTGTCAATGGAGGTAAAAAGAGGATATCTGAAATACTTTTAACTATAAATATTAAATAATTAAGTAAAGTCCAATTAAAACTCTCCATCAAGATGTTGAAAAAAGCTTCCAATTATAAATAGACTAATGCTTTAAAAAATCTGAGTTGTTCCTAACTGGACTCATTACATTCATTCCTTCTTTGGAAAATAAATGGTTAGACAATGATAAAAGGATTACATGATCAGTATCCTAGGAATTTTAGTAACAAATATGAGAACAATTTAATTTTTTAAAAATAGTAGTTAACAGTTAATATCCAATTTGGCACCTGAACAGCAGATTAAGTTTAATGGTTCTGTTTATAAGATGTTTATTTTTAAATACCAAGGAATGTTTTTAGTAGCAGTATTATGCATTTATGAAACATGGATTCAATTAATAAACTATATTGATGCTCTGTCAAAATCTTGCTTTTAAATGATCATGTTCACTGAGCAAGTTGATTTATGTCTTACTAAAAAGTAAAAGAATGGATATTCTCTTTAGTCAATGATACACGTGAATGAAATACATGTGGGTAAAATTTAAGCAAGTAAGCCTTTTATGTATGGATTACAAAAATATAACTGAGTATATATATTAAACATATACATACAATGGAAGAAATCAAACTAAGTATGTATGTTTAACCTCTTCAACTTTCTGAATATTGGATGTGGTAAGATTGAGTATGACAGTCAAGTAGCCAAGTTGAATTTTTTTCTTTATATATGTTATTTTTATCCTTCAGAAACTAAATGAAAACAGATGAATTCTTCAAAGGTATTTAGCCATTTATAAGAAAAAAATCCCAGTTTCATAAAGGTGAGTCAAATGTTTGAAGGTACCCATAATCAATGATTAAAAAAATAAGGCTGGGAAAATTAACCCGTTTGCTATTGATTTGATTATATCTGCTTCTCATTCTTGTTTCACATATGATCATTCTTTTGAATAATAACCAAACACCCAAAGAAATGAGGGAAAAAAAAGAAGAGTGGATTTTATTTTCTAATGTATATTTAATACATTTCCTTTTTGTCCAATAGTATAGTTTACCAAGTTTTTGTCTAAAAGCAGAGACTAGTAAATGGAATAATCATCTTTTATTTATGCCATATATCCAAGGAAATTTTTAATTTAATTACTTTGATTCTCTAGAAATATTTTGTTTGTTGTAGGAATTTGTACAATCTAATCATTGAACTTTTACTCATATTGGGTGGGGAGAAACAAGGGGTATATTATAGCTTCTACATAACTTTCAATTCTCATTTGGCATCTTGACTTCAAGATACCAATGGAGTACTTAACAGAACTAGAACAAATGTAATATATATATATATATATATATATATATATATATATGGAACCAGAAAAGAGCTTAAATAGCAACAGCAATCTTGAGAAAGAACAAAATTGGAAGAATCACATAACAGATATCAAATTATACCACAAAGCCATAGTAATCAAAATAGCATGGTACTGGAATAAAAGCAGACATTCAGATCAATGGAACAGAATAGAGAGCCCAGAAATAAACGCATGCATTTTTAGCTAATTAATATTTGGCAAAGGAGGGGAAAAGATACAATCAATGGACTAAAGATAGTCTATTCAATAAATGTTGCTGGGAAAATTGGATAAATACATGCAAAAAATGAAACTAGACCACCTTCTTATACCACACATAAGAATAAACTCAAATTGCTGAAACCGGTTTGGCTCAGTGGATAGAGCATCAGCCTGCAGACTGAAAGGTCCCAGGTTTGATTCTGGTCGGGGGCATGTACCTTGCTTGCTGGCACATCTCCAGTGTGGGGCATGCAGGAGGCGGCTGATCGATGTCTCTCTCTCATCGATGTTTCTGACTTTCTATCCCTCTTCTTTCCTGTCTGCAAAAAAATCAATAAAATATATATTTTTAAAAAGAATAAACTCAAAATGGATTAAAATGGATTAATGTTAGATTTGAATCCATAAAAATCCCAGAAGAAAACATAGGAAGTAAAATGTTAAATGTATCTCACATCTATATTTTTTCTGATATATCTTCTTGGGCAAGGGAAACAAAAGACTACATCTTAAATATGTAGACGGATTGTTTCATTTCATTTGAAAATCTATATAGTTATCTTTCTGAACCCTCAGAAATCACTAAGTGTATAATACATTATACCAATCATTTGCCTTCTCTAACCATGTTTTACTCAAAGACCAATTCTAAAATGTTTTTCACTAGTGAGTGTGCTCATTCTCAGACCTATCAAGTCATAATCTATTATAAACAGAGGAAATGATCTTCCTGTAAGGGCAAAGGCAAAAAAGATACATTACAGAAATTATAAAATATTATGGTGTAGTATGTTCTTTTCAATATGTATGAAATTGTAAGCTGTAATCCAAAGAGTAATGTCTTTTCTTGGGGATAATGTTAATGATGAACAAAGGGGATGGAGTTGGGCATGTTCTTTTTTAAAATTCTTGGTTAGAAAATGCATTAATTTGGTTCTCATATCACTTTTTCGCTTATTTGTCTTTCAATAGTTTATGGAAAGATGCAAGAACTGAAGTAGATCTTCTAGATTGATTCAGTAGGAATATAATTTTTAATTTATTTACCAGTTAGCTACCTCAATCTATTTCCAACTCTAAAACAAATCCAAATAATGTGGGTTTTTTTTCTGGTTTAAATTACATATTCAAAAAATTAAGTTTAAATTGGCAATGAAAACAATTCTATAAGCTGCTAGAGCAATGATATTTAAACTTAAGATGATCAAATACATGAAGATTATTTTAAAATATCATTTTCATTGTGATCATTTGTCATTTCAGGAATTATTTATTTATTTGCCATTGAAAAATGACTTCCACACTTGCATCTCAAAGAGCTAGAAACAATTTTGAAAGACTAATATTATATTAGGCAGGCATCCCAAAAGTTGATAGGATACAACTGTACAGTAGACCTTGGTGATGTAAGTCGCATATATTTCTTACGAAATTGACTTTATAACTTTCTTAAAACTTTACTCCTTCTGAATGATTGGCCTTTTTGCCTGGGAGTGAAATAATTACAAGTCGTACTATACCACAGCACTCTCTTAAAAATATATTGCATCAGGGTCATGATGTCGTAACTTAGAATTTTAAAGGTAAGAGAGTGAGCTATTAAATTTAATATATCAGGAACTTTGGATCTTTTCCACCCAAAACTTGGCTTGCAATTTGTCTCCAGAGATGATTTTAATGGTTTGAATTGGTTACAGCTTTTCAAATTGTGAAGTAGCCAATATTTAACTTTGACCAAAGTTTAAAAAATTAGTTCTAGACAGCTCTAGTTATTTTTTTTGAAACCATGTTTTAGAAGAAAGTAAATAAATGTGGCTAGTTTATTTCTTATTGCTAAGGTATTAATATATTTAATAGTAAAATTCCAGAGATTTTAGTCTGAGGAGGAACTCTATTTTTGTGAATAGTTCCACAACATATTAAATTTAAGTCAAATGGAGATAATACTTTCAAGCATAAACCTCTTCTATTCTCATATGTGTGTGTGTGTGTGTGTGTGTGTGTGTGTGTGTGAAAATATATATAATTCCCTAGCTATGGTTCAGAGTTTGTTACTGAATGTTGATATGATTTTCAAATTGTAGAAAAGAAGGGAGAGCTTAAAATGAGGGCATAGATTTCCCCACGTTATTCCATTGCAAAGTTTAGAGTTTTTTAAATTGCTTGAATCCGGACTCTGGGTTGCCAGTTTCAGTTAAATATACACAGAATTAGTCTTACTTGAGAGTTTTCAGGTCACTATTAAATAACTCAGCAGACAGAGGATCATAATAATGCCCATGATGTAATTTGTGGATCAACAAGTGTACTTGAAGGCTGTCACAGAGAGGCTGGAAAAGAGGTTGCATGTGGGGATGCAATATCCTAAGTACCTTCTTATGTTTAAGTATATGGTTTGTACTTGTGCCCTTTTGCAGGCAGTTATGCTAACTGTGATCTTCTATAATTCTTCTTTATTTATAAGATGCTTTAGATTAACGATTAATATCAGGTTAGGCAGAAATGATGGCTTTGGAAGGTGAATATATATATATATATATATATATATATATATATATATATATATATATATTTTACCCCCCAAGTATTCTCTTTTATTGCTTAGGCGTTCTTATCTTTGAATAAATGTAGCAAAAACAATGAAAATTTATCTCATTTATCTGGAATTAGTACCGAATTTTTGGACTGGAACCCGGATTCTTTGTCCACCGAAATCGAAGAATGAATCCAGGGACAGAAAGTGGTATAGCAAAGATGGAGATTTACTTAAGAACAAGTACAGACTCCCACATGGGGAGGGGAAAGAATCCCACATTATGGACTCCCAAGTAAGGAGGGGGAAAAGGTCCCACTGAGTTCCTCTTCCCTTGTTTATAAAGGCTGCACTTCCTGTGTCCTGATATCCCCTCTGATGGGTCAATATTCCCCTTCGAATTCGTTACTATAGTGATTCCCAAGGCCTTCTTCCCTCAGAGTCCCTCCACTCCTCTGGGCTTTCTCCTTTTCCAGCTGAATGAAGGGCTTCCTTCTCCTTGTTTTGTAAATATAGACCTTTCTTGGCCACTCCCAGTTCCCCTGCCTTGTGAAAGTGAAACTGCACATGGCTTCCTTGAGTTATAGAAATGTATCTTTTCCCAGTCTGCAGCCCACGTTTTTCCATGGACCCCAATTCTAAAAAATCCCTAAGTTTGCCTATGTCCCCCAAAATTCCTGCTTCAGAATTAAACATGAGTATATGACACCCCTCCCCTTACCTCTCATAAGTGTTCTGAGGAATAGAATTACAAGCAATTCAAGGTGATATTAATATATTTAAAAGTAAAATTCCAGAGATTTTAGTCTGAGGAGGAACTCCCTATTTCTGTGAATAGTTCCACAACATATTAAGTTTAAGTCAAATGGAGATAATACTTTCAAGCATAAACTTCTCCTATTCTAAGTAGCCTAGCTATAGTTCAGAGTTCATCACTGAATGTTGATATGATTTTCAAATTGTAGAAAAGAAGGAACAGCTTTTCTGGAGTGTTTGTGTTTTGTTTTGTTTTGTTTTGTTTTGTTTTGTTTTTTTCATAACAAAGCCTGGTCTGACTCTATAAGAAGAGTCCATCCAGGTTCAAAAGTATAAGAGTTAAAATACGCAAATGCTATACATTTTTGTATTAATTTTTAAAGAAAGTGTAAACAGTGGACAGGGAGCTGAATACTTTGCTACTGTCATTGTGATCTAAACTAGTTACAATCCTTAATTTGAGGTTTTGGATCTATCACCTGGAGAAAGGTTGATTAGTCATTTTCTAAATTCCCTTTCTGCTACAAAATTAATGTCTCTATGACAGTACTTTAAAGATTATGGTCAGAGCAGGATAAAAATTAAAAGAAAAAAAAGGCAATAATGTGTGTGTGTGTGTGTGTGTGTGTGTGTGTGTGTGTGTTTTTCCCCTAGAGACATTTAAATCAAGAGATTTTTGCAACTAAACTTAATAATTGAATCAGAGCCTGGCAGGTATGGCTCAGTGGTTGAATGTGGACCGGACCAATGCACCAGGAGATTACCAGTTCGATTTCAGTCAGAGCACAGGCCTGGGTTGCAGGCTCCACTCCCATGTGGGTCATGCAAGAGGCAACTGATTAATGCTTCTCATCATCTACAATTCTCTCTCTCCCTTCCTTTCTTTCTAATAATCAATAAAAACATATTTTAAAAATTAATAATAATGGAACTGGAAAAGAGAACAAAACAAAAGTATATATAATGTTGGTGTATCTACATAATAATTGGCCCTCACTCTCATGGGTTCCATAATCATAAAAAAAAAACATATAAGTATGATAACGGGAAGATATCAATCTCATATATCAATTTAGAAAATATCGCCAAAACCGGTTTGGCTCAGTGGATAGAGCATCGGCCTGCGGACTGAAAGGTCCAAAGTTTGATTCCAGTCAAGGGCATGTACTTTGGTTGCAGGCACATTTCCAGTAGGGGGCTGTGCAGAAGACAGCTGATCAATGTCTCTCTCATCGATGTTTCTAACTTTCTATCCCTCTCCCTTCCTCTCTGTAAAAAAGTCAATAAAATATATTTTAAAAATTTTTAAAGAAAATATGTCAAAGCTTGTCTATTAACAAATGCAAACTACTGGGAAGGAAGCTGGATTTGGACCCTTGTGGATTTCCTATGTTCTTCCCTTCCTTTCATACAATCTTGGTGGTAACAGTAAGTCAATTCATGAAGCTGAAATAGAAAATAGTTTTGCCATTATAATCTAAGAAGCAGGGAACAAGGAAGAAGAGGCTGGATTGAAATGGGGTCAATGCAGGGGAAATGTGGACATCTGTAATACTTTAACAATAAAGATAAAACAAAATTTAAAAAAAGAAATGGGATTGAGCTAGTGTCACTGTTGGTTGGGTACACAGGTACCTAGTGCTCTGCTTTATTCTCTGCCCATTTTGAAAGATTTATCAGAATAAACTCCAAAAAGGGTACATTAAACTGCAATCGCAAAATCCTATTGGGAATTTTGAATTGGGTCTAGTGTAATCTTACTGATAGAGAAGCACCTAATACTGATTTACTAGATAAGTGGAGATAATAAAAATATGTTGGAGTGTGTTCTGAAAATGAATAATTTTCCTTCTTCTTAATATAAAGCCATTGTGTCAATTAATTTGTTTTTTGTACACAATGTAATTTGTTTAAATTGTTATTTTACATGTTCATTTATTAATTCAAGCATTCAAATAGTGATTGAGTGCAAGCTAGGTGTCAGGTACCAAGCCTGCACTGAGATGAATAGTGAATAAGACGCAGTCACCATCTCCCAGGAGCCTTCTGTGTAGTTGAAGAATACCAGATTGTATGTCTTTTGTTACAATGCTAAGTGTCAGCCCTTACCTCTCTCTGTCTCCAGTCCTTGCCAGCAGCTGAGCCTCTCTCTCTCTCTGAGAGGTCAGCAGTTCAGCCTACTCATCAGCAGCCTGGGGCAGCTGCTGATCAGCCAGACCTCTGTGATCAGTCCTGGAGATAGGCCTGGAGATGCTGACTGGCATAGAAACTAACCAATCAGAACCAAATATAAGTGAACTGCAAGGAGCCAATGACTGCCTAGGAGGCAGAGCTTTTGATGCTGACTGGCCAGAAACCAACCAATCAGAACTTAATCTGGGTGAACTGTGAAAGCAGAACCTAAGGTGGGGACTGAGGAGGGGTTGTAAGGGTGACACCTGTTTGCTGTAAGGTGTAAGAAAGCGGTTTAATTTTTTAATGACCAGTTTGGCAGTAGAGTGCGAATGGCTGGCTATAAGTCCAGATATAAGTATTATGTATTTTTGTCTGCCAAGAGCATCTCCTCCTGCTGAAAATGGCTTCCCTTCCCTTTTAAGCAATCTTATCTTATATAACCTATCTATACTAATAAAAGGGTAATATGCTAATTAGACCAGGTCGACCAGCCATCTTCTGAACATCTGACTTTTTTCAGAAAAAGCCATGGTGGTGGGGGCTGAGGCAGAGGCAGTTAGGGGTGAGATCAGGCCAGCAGAGGAGGGCAGTTGGGGGTGAGATCATTCCAGTAGGGGAGGGCCATTGGGGGCGAGATCGGGCAGGCAGGGAAGGGTAGTTACCGGCAAGATCAGGCCTGTAGGGGAAGGTAAATAGGGGTGATCAGGCAGCCAGGCAGGGGACTGGTTAGGAGCCAGTAATCCCAGATTGTGAAAGGGATGTCCAACTGCTGTGGGATCAGGCCTAAACCAGAAGTCAGACAACCCCCAAGTGGTCTCTAATTGGAGAGAGTGTAGGCTGGGCTGAGAGACTCCACCCCTCCCACCCCATGCATGAATTTCATGCACTGGTCCACTAGTATAAATATAAAATCACATCTCATAGCTACAAGAATGAAAATAATCTATTTGATAATTGTGTTGAAATGGTATAGGAAGAAAATAATCTTACCAACTACTTAGAAGGAATATAAACTGTGCAATTTCTTTGAGGACACGTTAACTTACTTTTAATTCAACATTTTACTTAAAAGGATTTGTCTTATAGATTATTTACCCAAATGTGCAAGTACTTATATTACAATGTTCACTTTAACATGATTTTAGTAAGTAAAACTTGAAATATGCATCTGTCTATAGTGACAGTGTATCTACATAGTTATTTAAAATGATAAAAAATACTATATATGCTATTGTGGAGAAATACTAGATATAGGAAAAATTAAATGCCATACAAAATTAAGGAACCCTAACTTGTTTGGCTCAGTGGATAGAACATTAGCCTACAGACTGAAGGGTCTCAGGTTCCACTCCAGTCAAGGGCATATATCTTGGTTGCAGGCACATCCCCAGTAGGAGGTGTACAGAAGGCAGCTGCCCAA